>JAMPIV010011040.1:0-289072 GCA_024509875.1 Oreohelix idahoensis
AGAGGGATTCAGGATCCACAACGATTGGTGTACGACAGTCGCTGGTACATCCTAGCTGTGCAACGGGGGAATATGTCCGTTGCATGACTTTTGGGGGAACTATTGAGTTTTACCCCACAGCTATTATTCATGTTAACACACCTTTTTTCACAGGGAACGTAAAAGTATGTATGCTAAAAAAGCCTATAGCTGATCTGATGGTTGGTCGTATACACGGCAGTAAAGATTGTACTCCAGATGAGATTATAGAATGGGAGAAACATAACCTATGCACTGGAAACGCCGTGACGACTAGAGCGCAGACTCAACTCATGGAGAAAGTTGATGATAATAAAATGGAGGCAGACAACCAAGAGGAATTTGTAGTCAATTTCCCTTATTGCCAGGGAAACATTGGCAACCAACCAAAAAGAGGCTAAACCTTTAAAAAAATATTTTAAGTTAGTTGATAAAGTTGACAATCTATCCTCAGGTAATAATAACAAACATTGTTTTGTTATTAAAAATGACATATTGATTAGATGTTTTAATGACAAATCACAAATGAAACAACAAGTTATGGTCCCGTATACTTTTAGACGGTACATTCTTCAACATGCACATGACTCACATTGTGCTGGACATATGGGATATACTCGAACACGATCTCGAGTACTGTCTTCATTCTTTTGGCCAGGAGTGTCAAGAGATATTTCGCAGTATGTACATTCCTGTACTACATGCCAAGAAGTGAAAGCACGTGGAGCTTTTCACACGGCGCCTATTCAGGCTTGCGATATCTCAGTAAGACCGTTTGACAAGAAGGCAATAGATATTATTGGTCCATTGCTACCATCGGCCAGAGGACATAGATTCGTCCTTACGTGCATTGATTTGTGCACACGATGGCCAGAAGCTATCCCATTAAAGACCACCACTACCACAGATGTAGCTGATGCACTACATCTCATCTTTTCTAGAATAGGGTTTCCTAGAAAACTTTTATCAGACCATGGGTCACAGTTCATATCTGACACCATGAAGGAAGTAATGAAAACTTGGAACATTGATAGGAATTTAAGTAGTATTTATCATCCTATGAGTAATGGTGCGGTTGAAAGACTTAACCGTACACTTAAACAACTACTACATAAGGTTACTGCTAAGCACCCTCATGACTGGGACAGAGCACTCCCAGCTGTTCTATTTGCTTATCGGGAGGTACCGCATGAACAAACTGGCTTCTCTCCCTTTGAATTAGTTTTTGGTGCTCCCCAAGAGGTCCTATGGGACTAATAAAAGACTTATTAATTGACGCGGAGATGACTCAGGACACTCAGTCATCTTACGAGTACGTGATTAATCTTCGGAAGAACATTATTGAGTCTTGCCAGTTGGCAACAGCTTCTTCTGAGGCTGCAAAAGCTAAGGCTCGATCTCTACAAAATAGGTCTCGACGATTACGCCAATTATTCCCAGGCGACGAGGCTTATGTGTTACTTCCTCACAATAACAATAAAATATTGATATCTTGGAATGGTCCTTACAAAGTCATTGATAAAATTTCCGACGTTGATTACGTCTTAGATATCAAGGGACACAAAAAGATATTTCATATTAACATGCTCAAGCAATTTCATACACGTCCTGAACACTTACAGTCATTTTTCATGAACTAGATGACAACACAGTATCTACTTGTTATTATTCTAACTTATCTGTCATCCAGGAAGAAGAATCTTCTTTTCCTGAGGTACAGTTACCGTTACCGGTACCAGTAGTTCAACCTACTGAATCTTGGCGGGATGTAACCATCTCTTCAACGGTTACACCGCAACAGCGTCTACAGATTGCTAATCTATTACAATCTTATCCAGATGTGTTGACCGACGTCCCGGGTCGCACATCGGCTATCAGTCATGACATTACTCTCAATGATGATACACCTATTCGTGTACATCCCTATTCTGTTCCTTTACATTTCCTTGCTAAAACTACTAAGGAACTTGAACAGATGTTGTCTCTGGGAATCATTGAGACTAGTAATTCGCCATTCTCTTCTCCATTAGTGATTGTCCGGAAGAAGGACAATAACATCAGACTATGTGTTGATTATAGAAAATTAAATGCTAAGACTATAGTTGACAGCGAACCACATCCACTTATCGACGACTTACTGCCACGTCTATCCAACGCAACTATATTTAGTAAGATAGACTTAACTAAAGGTTATTGGCAGATACCACTGACCGAAAAGGCTAAGTACTACACCGCATTTTCCACTCCACAAGGTCTATACCAGTGGAATGTGATGCCTTTTGGGCTTGTTAATGCGCCAGCTACCTTCATTCGCCTGATGCGACAAATTTTATCAGGTAGACCAGACGTTATTACATATATTGACGACATATGCTTGTTTAGTTCGTCGTTTGAGGAACATGTTTCGGGACTTAGATATGTTTTCGACACTCTAAGGAATTATCATCTAACTGCTAAACCTACAAAGGTGCAAATCGCGTGTAATGAGATAACCTTTTTGGGACATATCATTGGATCGGGATATATCCGAACGTTACCTAGTACAGTCTCCAAAATTCTAAACATAGCAGTTCCTCAGACGAAGAAACAGGTCAGGAGTTTGTTAGGACTTGTTCAATATTACAGTAGATTCATACCAAACTTGTCATCCATCACGGCTGTATTGTCTTCATTGTTAAAAAAAGACATGCCGGTGAAGGTGACATGGACTGGTACATGCAATGAAACTTTCAACAAAATTATAAATTTGTTCTCGCATGAACCAATTTTAAGACTTCCCGATGCTTCCAAAAGATTTTTCTTACGAACAGATGCTAGTAACTACGGCATTGGTGCATGCCTGCTCCAGAACCATGATGGCATTCTACATCCTACCTTATATATTTCAAGAAAGCTAAAGCCGGCAGAAACAAAGTATTCCACAGTCGACAAGGAACTTTTATCTGTGATATGGGCAATAACTAAACTCGAAAAGTTCCTGCTTGGTGCTCCCTTCACCATACAGACGGACCAACGTGCTGTAGCATCCTTGCGTCGATCTAACCATAAAAGCCAAAAACTCGCCAGATATGCAATCATCCTACAGCCATTTGAATTCTCCATTGAACATATTCCTGGCACTGAAAACATTGTGGCGGATGCGTTGTCACGTAATCCTATTGACGACGAATAATCAACATTAACATTCCTAAAACATATCAACTATAAAGGAACTAACCTTGCCTTCAATTTAAACTTTATAAACACTATATGCATCACAGAATTGAACTAAAAGACAATCAAGGTATACATATTGTCATTGAAACTTCGTCTAACGTCCATACACGATATATGAATATTCGTTGAACAATCATGGAACAATATCTGACGACAAGTCGAACTTATTATCCGATGTGCACTTAATTCTTGGATGCTGGGATAAATGACATTTCTTTCCAACGTAAACGTTTGAACATTTTTGCCTAAAAGAATTCATCAGGATCAAGACTACGGATGGATCATCATATCCTATACTAATTAATTAGTTAACTTAACTTCTTAATTGAATTATTATCAATAAAATGAAATGTGAGAAAAAAAATGAAATGAAAGAACAAAAAAAGAGAACGAAATATAAAAAGAAGAAATTATGAAAAGAGAAAATAAATCTCACACAAGTATTAAATTAATATTTTTTTTTTAATGTACCTATACATTATTTAGTTAGTTAAATTAGATAGTTATTATTCACTAACACTTAACACACAATTAAGTTAAACTTATATTCGAATTTCTTTCTATTTCTTCTCACTTATTTTGTCTTTTCTTCTCTCATAACATCGCGTTACATTAGAACCTTAATAATTTAACTCTTAATTTAATTAATTAATTTAATGTTAATTAGTCAAATTAATTCCTATATGACATACTAATACGACAGACCTTACTTTAATTTAATTCTATCATTCACTGTTAACATTGGACATTTTATTTAGTTGATATAATAATATGTATAATTGATATATAATATGATTAATGTTAGATGACTATGACAAATAGTTAGTTGACATGACCGCAACACGGTTCTACTCAGAACATCGTCGGCCATATGTCACAATTGTGTTAAATTTTTTTTTGAAAAATTGTTAAGTCGGATAGATCTTGAAAAAAAAAAAATCTATCGATTTTTTTTTCCCCGGTGTACAGGGAATTGTTACGGTATATGATATTAACGCCGTCTGCTAAAGGTTATCAGACGTGCAATTGTAAAGGTTAAGGCATTTAATATATTGCGATAGATGTTTCAATTATTGAACGCTCCATACACGATCGATTATGACGTGTATAGCGTTGTTTGGGTCACAGTCGGTAACTAAGAAACGCTACCCTTTGTTACTTGACCGCCAAGCTGAATAGCTGCGTTTTTTCTAACCTTCCAATTCAATGGCATGATATAGCCATTTTTATGTGCATTTTTGATGGATCAGGGTCAGTCCTAGAACTCTATATGAGAGGAAAATTTATGGAGGTTAGTATTTAACTAGAATTCTCAGAAGGAGAAGAATAATCGTCAAATTCATATGAAATATTCAGACTCGCAGTCTCACTGTCGGCAGGTAGCCATGTCTAGCTGCGCGTGCATATAGCTGTGATGTTCTGACGACAATACTGCATTGTATCCTTAAACGGACATTGACACGTAAACCAGCAGTCTACGTTATTGATTAATTTATGCATGACTTATATGGACTTATGTTCTACTCCTATTTGAAATGATCATCCTGTGTGTACAACTGTGAATTAAATGTATGGACTCAATGAAATGACTTATCAAATCAATCGTATTCCAAGGTTCAAGTATTGTTCGGAATCTTCCATCCCCGCATTCGCTTAAGCTTCCATCGAAGGCACGATGCACTATCACTGAATAAAAAAAACTAACATATCAAAGAAAAAAACAATGGCCATAAATTTATAATTGTTTTATTCATATCACATGGAACATTGTTCAGAGCAAACCACCATGCAACAGGAACCCCCCAAGACGGTACTATTTAGGAAAGCACAAAAAAACACCGAAGCCTTCATTCCCCCAGTGTTGCAGTGCTCCAACTGCATGAAGTTTGGCTATGGTCGCCACACTTGCAGGGGGAAGGCAGTAGGTAGGTTTTGTGCGGGGGCACACCCTTTCACGCAGTGCAAAAAGGCGATGTCAGATACTGACTATAAATGGATAACGCAAATAGAAAATGCATTAAATGCAAAGGAAACCACAGCGCCAGATTCCAGGGCTGCCCAGTTTATCAGCAGACCAAAAAAGCACTGAAGGAAGCTATAACAACCCAAACCCCTTTCAAAACGGTCATTAAAGAAATAAATGAAGATGATACTTATACGAACAATAAAGTTATAACAGAAATTAAGAGTGTGCAAGAAGATGTCAAAATGATTAAGTCACAGATGTCAATAGAAAGTAAGAACAAGTTAGAAAGTAATAAAATAGTACCAAAAAACTACATCCTCGAACGACACAAGTGCACTGAAAAGTGCAGAGGCAGTGCTTCAAGAAGTGAAAGCCATACAGCACCAAATTTCCCAGGATATAGCTAAACTGACTGTACTGAAAGAAGAAAATGAAATAATACTAGTCAAACTGTCTGAACTAAAAGAAGGAAGTGAAATAATGCTAAAAAGAATGGAAAGTGAAAGACAGGAGATTAACATAGGGAGAGAAGGGAATGTAGCATTGGATGAAAATAGGAAAGTGGTCAAAAAGAACAAAAGGCAACAGGAAAACAAAAGCAACCTAGAAGAAACTATCAAAGAAACTATCAAAACACGATTTGAGGCACTTTTACCACACTTAGCGGAAGAAGTTAGAGATAAAATGACAAGTATAAATGAGGATTTTCTTGAGAACTTGATTGACAATGGGTCCACAAGTACAGGAAATGCAGAATAAGAGCAAGTTTAATAGCTAACCTAAATAAAAGGTATACTAGATGATGTTAAAATTCAATTTAGAAAGACTTAGAATTATACAGCGGAATTGTAGGGGTATCAAAAAGAATTTTGCACCCCTACTATCAGAGACAGGATTAACTACTGATATATATATGCTCTACAAGAGACCCATTTAAACCCAAATAGTAGATATAGTTGTAAGGGCTTTAAGATACTTAGACACGATAGGAAAGAAGGTAGAGGAGGTGGTGTCGCAGTCTTAGTTAGCAAAAAATGTAAAATCATAGACTGGAAAGTATTTAATACAAACAATATAGAAGCTATCCAGGTTACTATAGCAGCTGAACCAAACAATCTAACAATTCTAAATGTGTATGCTAAAGATGGCACAATTAAAGATGAAGAAATACTAGCAATAAGCACCAGACTAGGCCCCAAAACAATCATAGTATGCGATTTTAATTCCCATAATTATGCTTGGGGTGGACAACATGCAGATAATGCAGGAAAATGCCTACTTGACTTCATAGAAAACAATGAGGGATCTGCAACTAGAATTAATCCACAAGCTAATAGGGCAGACTCAGCAATAGACATAAGTATAGCAACTAACAACCTAGCGAATGTAAATTGGGAAGTGTTACAAGACACAAACTCAGATCATCTGCCCATTATAATAACCATGCATGAAAATGTCATTCCAAACCCAGAACCAGAGAAACCTACCTTCAACTATAAAAAAGCGAACTGGGAAGCTTTCCAATCAGAGCTGGAGGTGATGGAATATAAAGACATGGAATCAGATGATACTGACTTGTGGACAGAAACACTGACCAATGAAATTCTGAAAATAGCAATAAAATATATACCAAATAAAATTATGCCACAGCACCTTAAACCAATAAATAACATTAATAAGAAAAGAGAAACTCAATGGAATAAAGAACCAGTTGCCTGGTGGAATAAAAGCTGTACAGAAATTCATAAGAGAAGAAAAAGGGCTTTACAAAAATATAGAAATAACAGAACAGAAGAAAACTATGATGAGTATAAACATATTAGGAATGAATCTAACAGAATAATTTTTAAAGCTAAAGAAACTAACTGGAAGGAGTTTTGTCAGTCACTTAAACCTAGCACTCAAATTAGAGAAGTATGGAAAAAGCTTAAGGCAATCAAAGGGAACAATAAGAAAACAATAATGCCAACAATCAAACTACCAAAGAGAGCAGAAACAGATAAAGAAAAAGCTAATGCCCTTGCCGAGTATTTCTATAAAGTCAGTGCAAAAAGTAGTCTTGGACATGAAGAAAATGAGAGAAGAGAAAGACTTAGGATACAGTTTTCAAAAGAACTACCAGACCAGATAGATGAAACAAACTATTTAGATGCTGATATAACAGAGGAAGAGGTAACTAATGCAATAAAAGATAAATCTAATACTGCCTAAGGGCAAGATATACTTAGCTATGAAATCCTTAAGAAAGTACCCGAAAGAACTATAAACATAATAACTTTCCTTTATAACAAAATCTGGTACTTAGGAAAAATACCAAAAGCATGGAAAATAGCGATGATAGTACCCATCTGTCGTGAGACATTCTAATCCACATATATAAATTAGAAATTAAATGTACAGCCTAACGAAGTAATTCAATAAAAGGAAAGAAGAATGGTAAAAGACCAGTGCTGTCACAATGGGGTACGCCTGTGTCGTGGAACGCAATGATGACTGTACTCGAGATCCCCCTTTTTCTACTTCGTCTGCATAATTGTAACGCTTTCACGTTTGATAGTAAAGCCTACTGCATGAACTACACGCGTTTCTAAAAATAAAACTGGTACTGTGTTTCTTAGAAAACCTTGAGATACGCACACTGCTTAATGACCTAGATTTAATATTACATTAATGTCATTATGCACTACGCAAACGAAAAGACAGACGGGCTTAGAAGAGAGAGAGATGTACGGAGGAACGCATGCAATGCTACCACGTCGTCTCGCGATATAAAAATTAGTGCCACCCCACGCGAAAGGCATGCAGGCTTGTTTTTTTCTCAAATAAACAGTGACAAAAAACACTACCAATACGAGGTAAGGTTTTAAAAGGGAGCCGCGCTGGTGTAATGGCTACGACGTTGTACTGGCGACCAGGTGTTCATGGTTCAAACCCGGCCGTCAGCGTTTGAAGAAATGTTTACGACCGGAAATTTGACTGAATAACCTGAACGGCTCCTGCACATAAATCCCGTGTGGATGGGAAGGAGCGAAGCTCCTGACCGGGTTGGAAGGAAAGTCCACTGACCCCCCAGCCTCGCAATGACATGTCATTGGGCCGAAAGAGCTGGAAAGCTGGAGAGCCGCTGGTTATAGAAAAAAAAAAAAAGGTTTTAAAAACATGTTTAATGCTTATTGGGAAACATGACCCAATACTGTTTTATGTTTGAAATCCTGACTTTATACTGACAGAACAGTCGAAAAGGCAGAACAGGTGGCGGTTCTAAAACAATAAAAACAAAACCAAATACACGACTATCCTAGATTAATACATATTTATAACGAAGCCACTTGGCCCCATTAAACTTATATATTTGGGTGCCTTAGGACTTGCTGACAAAGAATATGTTAGGTTGTAGCGGTTGTTTATTTTGGTTGTGGCGGTACGCCTCTTCTTGTTGTGGCGTAAGGGCCCAACGGTTTTCTCGTTGCAAGGTTGCGTGTTATGTTATTGCGGGGAGAGTTAGTCAATCATGATCATTATAGAGCATCGTGCTGATAGATGGTTAATTTCGCAAGTGGTGGTGTAAAGCTTTGTATCCATTATACTGACGGTTGAACTTCTGATATTCAATAATGGGATAAGTCCTTTATGAGTCCACATGCATTTATTACATAGAAGATTATAGACAATATTTCAAACAATGGTTGTCATGAAGCATAAATATATAAAGTTCTGTTCCTTCCTTGAATTATGATTTATCTTCAATTCAGTCCTTGTCAAATAACAAATAGACAGAACGACATAACTGTATGCACGCGTGGCTGGTGATCCCAGCGACCGACAGTGAGATTATGCGTTCGTCAATAATTATAAATCTATCTCGACTTAGGTTTAGTCACTTACTAACCTGTAGCATTCTACTTCCAAATCATAACATTGGACTGACCCATGTCCATCATTAATTATAATATAATCTGTGTGGCACTCCATGCCCGACACTGCATGAATACAAGGACACGTCTTATCCGTTCGACGGTCATACAAGAAAGGGGTGTGGTAACCTAGTCACGGTGCGTGACATACCAACGCACACACGTCATAATCAATCGTGTGTATCGCGTACACTAAACTAACAATTATTTACATTATATTAAACGTGGTCACCTCTTAATCTTATGCTGCTAACCTCTAGCAGACCATGCCAATAAAATACCGTAACATAGGTGTTATGCCAATATTCTATTAATTAACAAATTATAGCCAAAATACTATAGCACCTGACAACACAAGATCATATTTGCTCATAATGGCGTGTTTGGACACTGCTTTATGGGAAATGAGGCCACCACGTTAGATACGATTTGATTGGCTAGAATAATATGTAAGGCGAAACATGATTAGTCGACTGCAAATACTATTTTTGGTTGTTAATGGAAACGGTAGGAAGGGTACATTTTTTTCAAAGGCTTTTGTAAACATGGTCTCATTGGTTAGACCATTTGATATAGTCAATTAGAAGCGTCAGTTCAGGGCCACTTTTTGAAAAAAAACTTTGTAGAAGCAAGTGCGTTGAGAACCAGCTCATATTTTTCTAATAAAAGCCTGGGACAGAGGCAGATCGGAATTGTGCCATAACTCATCGCCAGTCAACGTACTTGTTTAATATTTCCTTGAATTGTGGTAAGCTAGACATATTTGATATCTTTTAGATTAAAATTGAATGTGAATTGTTAAATTATGTCTGTCTGTGTGTGGTTCAGTAGCAAACATGAGGCAAAGCCTAGATATTGCTCCACCATGAACAAAACTTGTCGGAGAGGAGTATAACTGTATAGGCATATATGGGATTGCCAAATGGTACTATGACACCTATCTTATTGTATAGAAGGAATTAATGCTAGAATTGCAGAGGCGTTGTAACCATTAGGGAGAGGAATACTGGTGTATATTGTTACAAGAGAAGCTAGCAGTTGACCTACAGCGCTGAACTCTGTGTTTGTTATGTATTGTGCTTCAGTGTGGAAATAGATTATAAATTAGTTCTGAAGTAGGAGGTACAACCTTCTTATTTCAGGGACCGTGGTTCTGAAATATTAGAGCAGCACCTGGTCTGAGTTTTGCTGAATCCAGAGGCTGGTAGCATACTCCTTGTTCAAAATATCGACCAGTGTTGTTTTTCAAGAAAACTGAGAAGCAAGCGAGCAGAGGAGACAGTTTTCCTGCCGCCCACTCAGAAGATAAAGTTTTGTTGGCCAGAGCAGCTCAATCTTGTGTACCCCCCTCTAAAATTGACTGTACATTAAATCAATAGGGGCAGTTATTTGTTTTCAAATAAAAGAAACTGTGAACCTTTCCAATATTATTTCCACCAGTAACAAAAACATGAAGTCATGATGACAAACAACAACCTAGCTTTAAAAGCCAGTATTCCCTCCTAGTACTACATCACAACTTACACACATATTGTAATAATATTATATGTCAGTACAAAGATCCTATGTATAAATTGTGTACATACAACTTACTTGTGATTATATTTGATTGTGATTCCTGATTCACTCTGTAGTTGAATCAGGATATCTATTATTGAAAGGAATTAATACATATTTTAAAAGTTAACACTTGACTCATTTAAGATAGTCTTATAGAGTGTTCTATGTATGTGCGTGTCACAGTGTTGTAAAGTGTTGTGGATTTTAATTAAAGTGTTTATCTGTCTGTTGGTTGTTGTGAACAAACACTTCATCACTATCATAACCCTAGACATTAAACGTAGTCATCACAATATTCCAGAATAAGTCTGATTGAGGTCTAAATGTGGTAGCAAAGTAAGGTCATCTGTAATACACCACACTGATTAGATACAGATACCTTCACAGCTGATCTCAGTCAGTACACTAAGTGCCTATAAATATTTATATCATCCCAACTTACCACATATATTGGTGTCCTGTCCGGGATTTTGAATCTTTCCCTATTACATATATTGGGAGTAATTCACTTATGGGAATAATAAAAATTTAAAAGGTATCATTGGGTGGATAATAAATAAGGTTGAGCTCTCAGTGCTTGTGGTTCTCCTTAGATAATTAGTTAGAGATTGAATTGTTAAGTTAGACATTGTATAAATTTGCCTGTTAGAAAATGGCGGACCTGGCAAAATTTCGATCTGCTGCAATGCAGGCTGCTAAAGAGTTAGGAATGGACGGGCAAGTTATGATTGCTTATGTCACTACTGAATGTGACAAATATATTGAACGTGAAGAAAGAAAATTTGAAGCAGAAAGAAAATTAGAATCGGAAAGTTTAGAAAAAGAGGCTGAAAGAAAGTTAGAGGCTGAAAAGGAAATTAAGATGTTGCAGATTGAGGCTGACAATGAGGCTAGGGCATTAGAGGCTGAGGCTAAGAAGTTACAATTGGAGGCTGAGGCTAAGAAGTTACAATTGGAAGCAGAGGAAAGAAGGCAAGCTACAGAAAGAGAAGAAAAGAGACAGGCTGCAGAAAAGGAAGCAGAGGAAAGAAAGCAAGCTACCGAAAGAGAGTAAAGAAGATTGACTGCAGAAAGGGAAGCAGAAAAGGAGGAGAAGAGATTACAAAGGGAACATGAGTTACGACTAAGGTGTCGTGAAACATTCTAATCCACATATATAAATTAGAAAGTAAATGTAAAGCCTAACGAAGTAATTCAATAGAAGGAAAGAAGAATGGTAAAAGACCAGTGCTGTCACAATGGCGTATGCCTGTGCCATGGAACGCCATAATGACTGTACTCGAGATCCCCCTTTTTCTACTTCGCCTGCATAATTGTAACGCTTTCACGTTTGCTAGTAAAGCCTACTGCATCAACTACACGCGTTTCTAAAAATAAAACTGGTACTGTGTTTCTTAGAAAACCTTGGGATACGCACACTGCGTAATGACCTAGATTTAATATCACATTAATGTCATTATATACACTGCGTAACTAAAAGACAGACGGGCTTAGAAGAGAGAGAGAGAGAGATGTATGGAGGAACGCATGCAATACTATCACGTCGTCTCGCGATTGAAAATTAATGCCACCCCACGCGAAAGGCATGCAGGCTTGTTTTTTTTTTTCTCAAATAAACAGTGACAAAAAACACTACCAATACGAGGTAAGGTTTTAAAAACATGTTTAATGCTTATTGGGAAACATGACACAATACTGTTTTATGTCTGAAATCCTGATTTTATACTGACAGAACAGTCGAAAAGGCAGAACAGGTGGCGGTTCTAAAACAATAAATAAATAAAAACAAATACATGACTATCCGAGAATAATACATATTTGTAACGAAGCCACTTGGCCCCATTAAACTTATATATTTGGGTGCCTTAGGACTTGCTGACAAAGAATATGGTAGGTGTTATGCCAATAGTCTAGTAATTAACAAATTATAGCCAAAATACTATAGTGGTGTGGTCTCACAGCACAGGATCATATTTGCTCATAATGGCGTGTTTGGACACTGCTTTAGGGAAATGAGGCCAACACGTTAGAGACGATTTGATTGGCTAGAGTAATATGTAAGGCGAAACATGATTAGTCGACTGCAAATACTATTTTGGTTGTTAATGGAAACGTTAGGAAGGGTACATTATTTTCAAAGGCTTTTGTAAACATGGTCTCATTGGATAGACCATTTGATATAGTCAATTAGAAGCGTCAGTTCAGGGCCACTTTTTGAAAATAAACTTTGTAGAAGCAAGTGCGTTGAGAACCAGCTCATATTTTTCTAATAAAAGCCTGGGACAGAGGCAGATCGGAATTGTGCCATAACTTATCGCCAGTCAACGTACTTGTTTAATATTTCCTTGAATTGTGGTAAGCTAGATATATTTGATCTCTTTTAGATGAAAATTGAATGTGAATTGTTAAATTATGTCTGTATGTTTGTGGTTCAGTAGCAAACATGAGGCAAAGCCTAGATATTGCTCCACCATGTAAAAACTTGTCGGAGAGGAGTATAACTGCATAGGCATATATGGGATTGCCAAATAGTACTATGACACCTATCTTATTGTATAGAAGGAATTAATGCTGGAATTGCAGAGGCGTTGTAACCATTAGGGAGAGGAATACTGGTGTATATTGTTACATAAGAAGCTAGCAGTTGGCCTACAGCGCTGAACTCTGTGTTTGTTGTGTATTGTGCTTCAGTGTGGAAATAGATTATAAATTAGTTCTGAAGTAGGAGGTACAACCTTCTTATTTCAGGGACCGTGGTACTGAAGTATTAGAGCAGCACCTTTTCTGAGTTTTGCTGAATCCAGAGGCTGGTAGCATACTCCTTTGTCAAGATATCGACCAGTGTTTTTTTCAAGATAACTGAGAAGCAAGCGAGCAGAGGAGACAGTTTTCCTGCCGCCCACTCAGAAGATAAGATTTCGTTGGCCAGAGCAGCTCAATCTTGTAAAAACCCCCCTCTAAAATTGACTGTACAATAAATAAAGAGGGACAGTTTTTTGTTTTCAAATAAAAAGAAACTGTGAACCTTTCCAATATTATTTCCACCAGTATCAAACACATGAAGTCATGATGATAAACAACAACCTAGCTTAAAAAGCCAGTATTACCTCATAATACTACATCAAAACTTACACTCATATTGTAATAATAATATATGTCAGTACAAAGATCCTATGTATAAATTGTGTACATACAACTTGTGATTACATTTGATTGTGATTCCTGATTCACTTTGTAGTTGAATCAGGATATCTATTATTGAAAGGAATTAATACATATTTTAAAAGTTAACACTTGACTTATTTTAGCTAGTCTTATTGAGTGTTCTATGTATGTGAGTGTCACAGTGTTGTAAAGTATTGTGGATTTTAATTAAAGTGTTTATCTGTCTGTTGGTTGTTGTGAACATACACTTCATCATTATCATAACCCTAGACATTCAACGTAGTCATCACAATATTCTAGAATAAGTCTGAGTGAGATCTAAATGTGGTAGCAAAGTAAGATCATCTGTAATACACCACACCTTTAGATACAGATACCTTCACAGCTGATCTCAGTCAGTACACTAAGTCCCCTATAAATATTTATATCATCCCAACTTACCACATATATAGGGGCTCGTCCAGGTTTTTGAATCTTCTCCTATTATATATATTGGGGGTAATTCACTTCAGGGAATAATAAAAAATTAAAAGGTATCCTTGGGTGGAAAATAAAAAAGGTTGAGCTCTCAGTGCTTGTGGTTGTCCTTAGATAATTAGTTATAGATTGAATTGTTAAGTTAGACATTGTATAAATTTGCCTGTTAGAAAATGGCCGACCTGGCAAAATTTCGATCTGCTGCTATGCAGGCTGCTAAAGAGTTAGGAATGGACGGGCAGGTTATGATTGCTTATGTCACTACTGAATGTGACAAATTTATTGAACGCGAAGAAAAAAGATTAGAAAAAGAAGCTTAAAGAAAGTTAGAGGCTGAAAATAAATTAAGAGGTTGCAGATTGAGGCTGACAAGGAGGCTAGGGCATTGGAGGCAGAAGAAAAAAAATTGACTGCCGAAAGGGAAGACAAGCGATTGGCTGCAGAAATGGAAGCAGAAGGAAAAAGATTGACTGCAGAAAGGGAAGCAGAAGAAAAAAGGCAGGCTGCAGAGAGGGAAGCAGAAGATAAGAGATTACAGAGGGAAGCAGAAGATAAGAGATTACAAATGGAGCACGAGTTACGACTAAGGGAGTTGGAATTTCAAGGCCATGCTCCTGAAAATGGTGCCAGTCCCTTCACCTCTGATGCCTCTGCTAGTCAGGGAGCCTCAACCTCAGCTATGAACTTTCATTTAGATCATTTTGTTGAGAAAGAAGATGATATCGAGAGCTATCTAAATAGATATGAACTATTAGCTACCACGTATGGGTTAGAGAGAGAAAGGTGGAGCTTAAAGTTATCACAAGGGCTTCGTGGTACAGCTTATGATGTTTTTGCCAAAATGGGCAGGTATGATCAAGACAATTATGACATGCTAAAGCAGGCTCTTTTGTTAAGATATGAAAAGAATGGATAATTTTATAGAAAAAAATTTAGGAATACTAAACTACTGTCAGGTGAGACATATCACCAGTTCTCTACACGGTTAGAGACATACTTGGAGAAATGGACTTCTCTGGGGAAAACCCAAGATCTTAAGGAAATGGTCCTTATAGAACAATTATGAGAGTCCATGGCTCCAGACCTGAGAAAGTTTCTCATGGAACAAGGTGCAGAGAGGCTGGGTGAGTTACTAAATGTTGCTGAAAGATATCAGGCAGCTCAGGCAGAGGTAACAGGTAATAAAAAGAAACAGGTAGATAATTTTAAGGCACCACAGAACTTTAATAAATTTGATCCTAGAGATCAGAACAAAGGTAAGCACCAGTTTGATAGGCCACGGTATGACAATAAAAATAAAACCCCACAATTCGATGAAAGGAAATTTGATGAAAGAAAATCTTTCAATCAAGGAAGGAAGTGGTGTAAAAAGTGTAAGATGAACAATCATACCACTGAAAATTGTAGGAATAAAACTCCTAATTTTGCTGCTATGAAATCTGGGAAGAAGTGAACAAAGGTCAAACCTGAGGAACTACAGGAACCGTACCACCTCCCAGTGTGTGAAGATGTAATATGTAATGGTGTCACCATAAGATGCTTATATGATACAGGTTTAGATTATGATTCAGTTGTGAGTTCTCACCTGGTGCAAGCAGATCAATACACCACAGAAACAGTGGAAATTCAATCTGCAACCAAGGAAGAAGTGACCATGACACTCCCTATCGCTAAGATACATGTAAAAACGCGATATGTGGAGGGAATAATCAAAGCAGCAGTGATAAATGAACCAATCTAACCATCTGATATTGGGGTGTAGATATGTCTTCCTGGGGAATCCCAAGAGACCTGTGATATTGGCAACGGTGCAGACCAGATCACAGTCCAAAAAAGGAGGAGGAAATTCCAATAAATACTCATCCAGATGAGATGAGGAAGGCACAGGCGGAGGACAAAACACTCAAGCCATGTTTCAAGAAGTTGCCCAAATGTCATACACCTCCAGGCAAGGGAGAATTTTATATGAAGAACAAGTTGATTTATAGGAAAGCTGGATCTGAATCCAATGGTCACGGACAGCTGGTCCTTCCCACTTCATATAGGACTAAAGTGTTGGAACTAGGGCATGCGATTCCCTTCAGTGGTCATATAGGGATCAGCGCAACAGGACAGCGTATAGCTTGTCACTATTTCTGGCCAGGGATAACTGAAGATATCAAACGATATGTAAAATCCTGCCCAGAGTGCCAACGAGTAGCACCTAAGCATTGGACTGCACCAGCAACTCTAGGGGAAATGCCCATAGTGGGAACACCCTTTGAGAGAGTTGCCGTGGACATTTTGGGACCTCTCACTCGAACCAAGAGGAGGAACAGCTACATTCTGACTCTGGTGGACACCTGTTCTATGTAGGGAGAGGCGGTAGCCCTGTCATCCATTGACTCTAAACATGTGGCAGAGGCATTACTCACAATTTTCACAAGGTTAGGCTTTCCCAACCAAATCTTGACTGATAATGGCTCTCAGTTCAAGGGGAAACTAACAGAAGACGTTTTCAGGATCTTCCAGGCCAAACACTTCCATTGTAGTCTGTACCAACTCCAAGGGAACGGCCAAGTGGAAAGATTTAATGGTACCTTGATGTCGATCCTGAGAAAGTTGGCACATGAAAAACCAGATACATGGGACCAGTACCTTCACGCCGCCCTCTGTGCTTATCGGGAGGTACCCCATAGTTCAACCGGTATGGCCCCGGCAACATTATTATTTGGAAGGCCAAAAAAGGTCCACTCGAAGCTCTGTTAAGAACGTGGACTGATGAAAAGGCAGAGGAAAATATTACATCCTCATACCCATATGTGAATGAGCTGACCACTCGTTTAAAAACTGGCTGGAAACTTGCCAATGAAAATTTGAGACAAGCCAGGAAAAAACATGCTGCCTATTACGACAAGAGAGCTAAAGACAGAGATTTGGCTGTGGGAGAGAAGGTACTGCTTCTTCTACCCGGTAGTCAGAATAAGTTACAAATTGGATGGCAAGGTCCATATACAGTTCTAGAGAAGGTGTCTAGAACAAATTATAAGATAGATAAGAAGGGGAAAGAAAAAAATCTATCATGTTAATCTCCTGAAGAAATATTTGGAAAGAGAAAATCAGGAAGAGACACACTTGTTGACCTTGTCTAGTGCAACGAAGATGAAAAAGGAACCACTTTCATCAATAGAATATATTTCTGGAAAAACTAACCTGGGTGCGGATTTTCTAAGCCGCCATCCGTGTGATGAGAATCACCGTAAGCCCCAGGAATAATATTAAATTTCTCTATGTGTATATAGAATTATAGACTGACATGTGATGTTTGTTTTAAGTGGGGAGAATTTGTCGTGAAACATTCTAATCCACATATATAAATAAGAAAGTAAATGTAAAGCCTAACGAAGTAATTCAATAGAAGGAAAGAAGAATGGTAAAAGACCAGCGCTGTTACAATGGCGTACGCCTGTGTCGTGGAACGCCAAAATGACTGTACTCGAGATCCCCCTTTTTCTACTTCGTCTGCATAATTGTAACGCTTTCACGTTTGCTAGTAAAGCCTACTGCATCAACTACACGCGTTTCTAAAAATAAAACTGGTACTGTGTTTCTTAGAAAACCTTGAGATACGCACACTGCGTAATGACCTAGATTTAATATCACATTAATGTCATTATATACACTGCGTAACTAAAAGACAGACGGGCTTAGAAGAGAGAGAGAGAGAGATGTATGGAGGAACGCATGCAATACTATCACGTCGTCTCGCGATTGAAAATTTATGCCACCCCACGCCAAAGGCAAGGAAGCTTTGTTTTTTTTTTCAAATAAACAGTGACAAAAAACACTACCAATACGAGGTAAGTTTTAAAAAACATGTTTTAAATGCTTATTGGGAAACATGACACAATACTGTTTTATGTCTGAAATCCTGATTTTAAACTGACAGAACAGTCGAAAAGGCAGAACAGGTGGCGGTTCTAAAACAATAAATAGAAGTAAAAACAAATGTGACTATCCGAGAATAATACATATTTGTGAAACGAAGCCACTTGGCCCATTAAACTTATATATTTGGGTGCCTTAGGACTTGCTGACAAAGAATATGGTAGGTGTTATGCCAATAGTCTAGTAATTAACAAATTATAGCCAAAATACTATAGTGGTGTGGTCTGACAGCACAGGATCATATTTGCTCATAATGGCGTGTTTGGACACTGCTTTAGGGAAATGAGGCCAACACGTTAGAGACGATTTGATTGGCTAGAGTAATATGTAAGGCGAAACATGATTAGTCGACTGCAAATACTATTTTGGTTGTTAATGGAAACGTTAGGAAGGGTACATTTTTTTCAAAGGCTTTTGTAAACATGGTCTCATTGGATAGACCATTTGATATAGTCAATTAGAAGCGTCAGTTCAGGGCCACTTTTTGAAAATAAACTTTGTAGAAGCAAGTGCGTTGAGAACAGCTCATATTTTTCTAATAAAAGCCTGGGACAGAGGCAGATCGGAATTGTGCCATAACTTATCGCCAGTCAACGTACTTGTTTAATATTTCCTTGAATTGTGGTAAGCTAGACATATTTGATCTCTTTTAGATGAAAATTGAATGTGAATTGTTAAATTATGTCTGTATGTTTGTGGTTCAGTAGCAAACATGAAGCAAAGCCTAGATATTGCTCCACCATGAAAAAAAAACTTGTCGGAGAGGAGTATAACTGCATAGGCATATATGGGATTGCCAAATAGTACTATGACACCTATCTTATTGTATAGAAGGAATTAATGCTGGAATTGCAGAGGCGTTGTAACCATTAGGGAGAGGAATACTGGTGTATATTGTTACATAAGAAGCTAGCAGTTGGCCTACAGCGCTGAACTCTGTGTTTGTTGTGTATTGTGCTTCAGTGTGGAAATAGATTATAAATTAGTTCTGAAGTAGGAGGTACAACCTTCTTATTTCAGGGACCGTGGTACTGAAGTATTAGAGCAGCACCTTTTCTGAGTTTTGCTGAATCCAGAGGCTGGTAGCATACTCCTTTGTCAAGATATCGACCAGTGTTTTTTTCAAGATAACTGAGAAGCAAGCGAGCAGAGGAGACAGTTTTCCTGCCGCCCACTCAGAAGATAAGATTTCGTTGGCCAGAGCAGCTCAATCTTGTAAAAACCCCCCTCTAAAATTGACTGTACAATAAATAAAGAGGGACAGTTTTTTGTTTTCAAATAAAAAGAAACTGTGAACCTTTCCAATATTATTTCCACCAGTATCAAACACATGAAGTCATGATGATAAACAACAACCTAGCTTAAAAAGCCAGTATTACCTCATAATACTACATCAAAACTTACACTCATATTGTAATAATAATATATGTCAGTACAAAGATCCTATGTATAAATTGTGTACATACAACTTGTGATTACATTTGATTGTGATTCCTGATTCACTTTGTAGTTGAATCAGGATATCTATTATTAAAAGGAATTAATACATATTTTAAAAGTTAACACTTGACTTATTTTAGATAGTCTTATAGAGTGTTCTATGTATGTGAGTGTCACGTGTTGTAAAGTATTGTGGATTTTAATTAAAGTGTTTATCTGTCTGTTGGTTGTTGTGAACATACACTTCATCATTATCATAACCCTAGACATTCAACGTAGTCATCACAATATTCTAGAATAAGTCTGAGTGAGATCTAAATGTGGTAGCAAAGTAAGATCATCTGTAATACACCACACCTTTAGATACAGATACCTTCACAGCTGATCTCAGTCAGTACACTAAGTCCCCTATAAATATTTATATCATCCCAACTTACCACATATATAGGGGCTCGTCCAGGTTTTTGAATCTTCTCCTATTATATATATTGGGGGTAATTCACTTCAGGGAATAATAAAAAATTAAAAGGTATCCTTGGGTGGAAAATAAAAAAGGTTGAGCTCTCAGTGCTTGTGGTTGTCCTTAGATAATTAGTTATAGATAGAATTGTTAAGTTAGACATTGTATAAATTTGCCTGTTAGAAAATGGCCGACCTGGCAAAATTTCGATCTGCTGCTATGCAGGCTGCTAAAGAGTTAGGAATGGACGGGCAGGTTATGATTGCTTATGTCACTACTGAATGTGACAAATTTATTGAACGCGAAGAAAAAAGATTAGAAAAAGAAGCTTAAAGAAAGTTAGAGGCTGAAAATAAATTAAGAGGTTGCAGATTGAGGCTGACAAGGAGGCTAGGGCATTGGAGGCAGAAGAAAAAAGATTGCAACTGCCGAAATGGAGGAAAAGAAGAAAGGCGATTCAGGCTGCAGAAATGGAAGCAGAAGGAAAAAGATTGACTGCAGAAAGGGAAGCAAAAAATATTGCAGCTGCAGAAGATTACAGAGGGAAGCAGAAGATAAGAGATTACAAAGGGAGCATGAGTTACGACTAAGGGAGTTGGAATTTCAAGGCCATGCTCCTGAAAATGGTGCCAGTCCCTTTACCTCTGATGCCACTGCTAGTCAGGGAGCCTCAACCTCAGCTATGAACTTTCATTTAGATCATTTTGTTGAGAAAGAAGATGATATCGAGAGCTATCTAAATAGATATGAACTATTAGCTACCACGTATGGGTTAGAGAGAGAAAGGTGGAGCTTAAAGTTATCACAAGGGCTTCGTGGTACAGCTTATGATGTTTTTGCCAAAATGGGCAGGTATGATCAAGACAATTATGACATGCTAAAGCAGGCTCTTTTGTTAAGATATGAAAAGAATGGAGAATTTTATAGAAAAAAATTTAGGAATGCTAAACTACTGTCAGGTGAAACCTATCACCAGTTCTCTGCACGGTTAGAGACATACTTGGAGAAATGGACTTCTCTGGGGAAAACCCAAGATCTTAAGGAAATGATCCTTATAGAACAATTAAGAGAGTCCATGGCTCCAGACCTGAGAAAGTTTCTCATGGAACAAGGTGCAGAGAGGCTGGGTGAGTTACTAAATGTTGCTGAAAGATATCAGGCAGCTCAGGCAGAGGTAACAGGTAATAAAAAGAAACAATTTTGCTGCTATGAAATTTGGGAAGAAGTGAACAAAGGTCAAACCTGAGGAACTACAGGAACCGTACCACCTCCCAGTGTGTGAAGATGTAATATGTAATGGTGTCACCATAAGATGCTTATATGATACAGGTTTAGATTATGATTCAGTTGTGAGTTCTCACCTGGTGCAAGCAGATCAATACACCACAGAAACAGTGGAAATTCAATCTGCAACCAAGGAAGAAGAAGTGACCATGACACTCCCTATCGCTAAGATACATGTAAAAACGCGATATGTGGAGGGAATAATCAAAGCAGCAGTGATAAATGAACCAATCTACCATCTGATATTGGGGTGTAGATATGTCTTCCTGGGGAATCCCAAGAGACCTGTGATATTGGCAACGGTGCAGACCAGATCACAGTCTAAACAGGAGGAGGAAAATCCAATAAATACTCATCCAGATGAGATGAGGAAGGCACAGGCGGAGGACAAAACACTCAAGCCATGTTTCAAGAAGTTGCCCAAATGTCATACACCTCCAGGCAAGGGAGAATTTTATATGAAGAACAAGTTGATTTATAGGAAAGCTGGATCTGAATCCAATGGTCACGGACAGCTGGTCCTTCCCACTTCATATAGGACTAAAGTGTTGGAACTAGGGCATGCGATTCCCTTCAGTGGTCATATAGGGATCAGCGCAACAGGACAGCGTATAGCTTGTCACTATTTCTGGCCAGGGATAACTGAAGATATCAAACGATATGTAAAATCCTGCCCAGAGTGCCAACGAGTAGCACCTAAGCATTGGACTGCACCAGCAACTCTAGGGGAAATGCCCATAGTGGGAACACCCTTTGAGAGAGTTGCCGTGGACATTTTGGGACCTCTCACTCGAACCAAGAGGAGGAACAGCTACATTCTGACTCTGGTGGACACCTGTTCTATGTAGGGAGAGGCGGTAGCCCTGTCATCCATTGACTCTAAACATGTGGCAGAGGCATTACTCACAATTTTCACAAGGTTAGGCTTTCCCAACCAAATCTTGACTGATAATGGCTCTCAGTTCAAGGGGAAACTAACAGAAGACGTTTTCAGGATCTTCCAGGCCAAACACTTCCATTGTAGTCTGTACCAACTCCAAGGGAACGGCCAAGTGGAAAGATTTAATGGTACCTTGATGTCGATCCTGAGAAAGTTGGCACATGAAAAACCAGATACATGGGACCAGTACCTTCACGCCGCCCTCTGTGCTTATCGGGAGGTACCCCATAGTTCAACCGGTATGGCCCCGGCAACATTATTATTTGGAAGGCCAAAAAAGGTCCACTCGAAGCTCTGTTAAGAACGTGGACTGATGAAAAGGCAGAGGAAAATATTACATCCTCATACCCATATGTGAATGAGCTGACCACTCGTTTAAAAACTGGCTGGAAACTTGCCAATGAAAATTTGAGACAAGCCAGGAAAAATCATGCTGCCTATTACGACAAGAGAGCTAAAGACAGAGATTTGGCTGTGGGAGAGAAGGTACTGCTTCTTCTACCCGGTAGTCAGAATAAGTTACAAATTGGATGGCAAGGTCCATATACAGTTCTAGAGAAGGTGTCTAGAACAAATTATAAGATAGATAAGAAGGGGAAAGAAAAAAATCTATCATGTTAATCTCCTGAAGAAATATTTGGAAAGAGAAAATCAGGAAGAGACACACTTGTTGACCTTGTCTAGTGCAACGAAGATGAAAAAGGAACCACTTTCATCAATAGAATATATTTCTGGAAAAACTAACCTGGGTGCGGATTTTCTAAGCCGCCATCCGTGTGATGAGAATCACCGTAAGCCCCAGGAATAATATTAAATTTCTCTATGTGTATATAGAATTATAGACTGACATGTGATGTTTGTTTTAAGTGGGGAGAATTTGTCGTGAAACATTCTAATCCACATATATAAATAAGAAAGTAAATGTAAAGCCTAACGAAGTAATTCAATAGAAGGAAAGAAGAATGGTAAAAGACCAGCGCTGTTACAATGGCGTACGCCTGTGTCGTGGAACGCCAAAATGACTGTACTCGAGATCCCCCTTTTTCTACTTCGTCTGCATAATTGTAACGCTTTCACGTTTGCTAGTAAAGCCTACTGCATCAACTACACGCGTTTCTAAAAATAAAACTGGTACTGTGTTTCTTAGAAAACCTTGAGATACGCACACTGCGTAATGACCTAGATTTAATATCACATTAATGTCATTATATACACTGCGTAACTAAAAGACAGACGGGCTTAGAAGAGAGAGAGAGAGAGATGTACGGAGAAACGCATGCAATACTACCACGTCGTCTCGCGATTGAAAATTAATGCCACCCCACGCGAAAGGCATGCAGGCTTGTTTTTTTTTCAAATAAACAGTGACAAAAAACACTACCAATACGAGGTAAGGTTTTAAAAACATGTTTAATGCTTATTGGGAAACATGACACAATACTGTTTTATGTCTGAAATCCTGATTTTATACTGACAGAACAGTCGAAAAGGCAGAACAGGTGGCGGAACACAGGATCATATTTGCTCATAATGGCGTGTTTGGACACTGCTTTAGGGAAATGAGGCCAACACGTTAGAGACGATTTGATTGGCTAGAGTAATATGTAAGGCGAAACATGATTAGTCGACTGCAAATACTATTTTGGTTGTTAATGGAAACGTTAGGAAGGGTACATTTTTTTCAAAGGCTTTTGTAAACATGGTCTCATTGGATAGACCATTTGATATAGTCAATTAGAAGCGTCAGTTCAGGGCCACTTTTTGAAAATAAACTTTGTAGAAGCAAGTGCGTTGAGAACAGCTCATATTTTTCTAATAAAAGCCTGGGACAGAGGCAGATCGGAATTGTGCCATAACTTATCGCCAGTCAACGTACTTGTTTAATATTTCCTTGAATTGTGGTAAGCTAGACATATTTGATCTCTTTTAGATGAAAATTGAATGTGAATTGTTAAATTATGTCTGTATGTTTGTGGTTCAGTAGCAAACATGAAGCAAAGCCTAGATATTGCTCCACCATGTAAAAACTTTGTCGGAGAGGAGTATAACTGCATAGGCATATATGGGATTGCCAAATAGTACTATGACACCTATCTTATTGTATAGAAGGAATTAATGCTGGAATTGCAGAGGCGTTGTAACCATTAGGGAGAGGAATACTGGTGTATATTGTTACATAAGAAGCTAGCAGTTGGCCTACAGCGCTGAACTCTGTGTTTGTTGTGTATTGTGCTTCAGTGTGGAAATAGATTATAAATTAGTTCTGAAGTAGGAGGTACAACCTTCTTATTTCAGGGACCGTGGTACTGAAGTATTAAAGCAGCACCTGGTCTGAGTTTTGCTGAATCCAGAGGCTGGTAGCATACTCCTTTGTCAAGATATCGACCAGTGTTTTTTTCAAGATAACTGAGAAGCAAGCGAGCAGAGGAGACAGTTTTCCTGCCGCCCACTCAGAAGATAAGATTTCGTTGGCCAGAGCAGCTCAATCTTGTAAAAACCCCCCTCTAAAATTGACTGTACAATAAATAAAGAGGGACAGTTTTTTGTTTTCAAATAAAAAGAAACTGTGAACCTTTCCAATATTATTTCCACCAGAAACAAACACATGAAGTCATGATGACAAACAACAACCTAGCTTGAAAAGCCAGTATTACCTCATAGTACTACATCACAACTTACACACATATTGTAATAATAATATATGTCACTACAAAGATCCTATCTATAAATTGTGTACATACAACTTGTGATTACATTTGATTGTGATTCCTGATTCACTTTGTAGTTGAATCAGGATATCTATTATTGAAAGGAATTAATACATATTTTTAAAAGTTAACACTTGACTCATTTAAGATAGTCTTATAGAGTGTTCTATGTATGTGAGTGTCACAGTGTTGTAAAGTATTGTGGATTTTAATTAAAGTGTTTATCTGTCTGTTGGTTGTTGTGAACATACACTTCATCATTATCATAACCCTAGACATTCAACGTAGTCATCACAATATTCCAGAATAAGTCTGAGTGAGATCTAAATGTGGTAGCAAAGTAAGATCATCTGTAATACACCACACCTTTAGATACAGATACCTTCACAGCTGATCTCAGTCAGTACACTAAGTCCCCTATAAATATTTATATCATCCCAACTTACCACATATATTGGGGGCTCGTCCAGGTTTTTGAATCTTCTCCTATTATATATATTGGGGGTAATTCACTTCAGGGAATAATAAAAAATTAAAAGGTATCCTTGGGTGGAAAATAAAAAAGGTTGAGCTCTCAGTGCTTGTGGTTGTCCTTAGATAATTAGTTATAGATAGAATTGTTAAGTTAGACATTGTATAAATTTGCCTGTTAGAAAATGGCCGACCTGGCAAAATTTCGATCTGCTGCTATGCAGGCTGCTAAAGAGTTAGGAATGGACGGGCAAGTTATGATTGCTTATGTCACTACTGAATGTGACAAATTTATTGAACGGGAAGAAAGAAGATTAGAAAAAGAGGGCGAAGGAAAAATAGAATCGGAAAGATTAGAAAAAGAGGGTGAAAGAAAGTTAGAGGCTGAAAATAAATTAAGAGGTTGCAGATTGAGGCTGACAAGGAGGCTAGGGCATTGGAGGCAGAAGAAAAAAGATTGACTGCCGAAAGGGAAGACAAGCGATTGGCTGCAGAAATGGAAGCAGAAGGAAAAAGATTGACTGCAGAAAGGGAAGCAGAAGAAAAAAGGCAGGCTGCAGAGAGGGAAGCAGAAGATAAGAGATTACAGAGGGAAGCAGAAGATAAGAGATTACAAAGGGAGCACGAGTTACGACTAAGGGAGTTGGAATTTCAAGGCCATGCTCCTGAAAATGGTGCCAGTCCCTTCACCTCTGATGCCTCTGCTAGTCAGGGAGCCTCAACCTCAGCTATGAACTTTCATTTAGATCATTTTGTTGAGAAAGAAGATGATATCGAGAGCTATCTAAATAGATATGAACTATTAGCTACCACGTATGGGTTAGAGAGAGAAAGGTGGAGCTTAAAGTTATCACAAGGGCTTCGTGGTACAGCTTATGATGTTTTTGCCAAAATGGGCAGGTATGATCAAGACAATTATGACATGCTAAAGCAGGCTCTTTTGTTAAGATATGAAAAGAATGGATAATTTTATAGAAAAAAATTTAGGAATACTAAACTACTGTCAGGTGAGACATATCACCAGTTCTCTACACGGTTAGAGACATACTTGGAGAAATGGACGGCTCTGGGGAAAACCCAAAATCTGAAGGAAATGATCCTTATAGAACAATTATGAGAGTCCATGGCTCCAGACCTGAGAAAGTTTCTCATGGAACAAGGTGCAGAGAGGCTGGGTGAGTTACTAAATGTTGCTGAAAGATATCAGGCAGCTCAGGCAGAGGTAACAGGTAATAAAAAGAAACAGGTAGATAATTTTAAGGCACCACAGAACTTTAATAAATTTGATCCTAGAGATCAGAACAAAGGTAAGCACCAGTTTGATAGGCCACGGTATGACAATAAAAATAAAACCCCACAATTCGATGAAAGGAAATTTGATGAAAGAAAATCTTTCAATCAAGGAAGGAAGTGGTGTAAAAAGTGTAAGATGAACAATCATACCACTGAAAATTGTAGGAATAAAACTCCTAATTTTGCTGCTATGAAATCTGGGAAGAAGTGAACAAAGGTCAAACCTGAGGAACTACAGGAACCGTACCACCTCCCAGTGTGTGAAGATGTAATATGTAATGGTGTCACCATAAGATGCTTATATGATACAGGTTTAGATTATGATTCAGTTGTGAGTTCTCACCTGGTGCAAGCAGATCAATACACCACAGAAACAGTGGAAATTCAAGCTGCAACCAAGGAAGAAGTGACCATGACACTCCCTATCGCTAAGATACATGTAAAAACGCGATATGTGGAGGGAATAATCAAAGCAGCAGTGATAAATGAACCAATCTACCATCTGATATTGGGGTGTAGATATGTCTTCCTGGGGAATCCCAAGAGACCTGTGATATTGGCAACGGTGCAGACCAGATCACAGTCTAAACAGGAGGAGGAAAATCCAATAAATACTCATCCAGATGAGATGAGGAAGGCACAGGCGGAGGACAAAACACTCAAGCCATGTTTCAAGAAGTTGCCCAAATGTCATACACCTCCAGGCAAGGGAGAATTTTATATGAAGAACAAGTTGATTTATAGGAAAGCTGGATCTGAATCCAATGGTCACGGACAGCTGGTCCTTCCCACTTCATATAGGACTAAAGTGTTGGAACTAGGGCATGCGATTCCCTTCAGTGGTCATATAGGGATCAGCGCAACAGGACAGCGTATAGCTTGTCACTATTTCTGGCCAGGGATAACTGAAGATATCAAACGATATGTAAAATCCTGCCCAGAGTGCCAACGAGTAGCACCTAAGCATTGGACTGCACCAGCAACTCTAGGGGAAATGCCCATAGTGGGAACACCCTTTGAGAGAGTTGCCGTGGACATTTTGGGACCTCTCACTCGAACCAAGAGGAGGAACAGCTACATTCTGACTCTGGTGGACACCTGTTCTATGTAGGGAGAGGCGGTAGCCCTGTCATCCATTGACTCTAAACATGTGGCAGAGGCATTACTCACAATTTTCACAAGGTTAGGCTTTCCCAACCAAATCTTGACTGATAATGGCTCTCAGTTCAAGGGGAAACTAACAGAAGAAGTTTTCAGGATCTTCCAGGCCAAACACTTCCATTGTAGTCTGTACCAACTCCAAGGGAACGGCCAAGTGGAAAGATTTAATGGTACCTTGATGTCGATCCTGAGAAAGTTGGCACATGAAAAACCAGATACATGGGACCAGTACCTTCACGCCGCCCTCTTTGCTTATCGGGAGGTACCCCATAGTTCAACCGGTATGGCCCCGGCAACATTATTATTTGGAAGGCCAAAAAAAGGTCCACTCGAAGCTCTGTTAAGAACGTGGACTGATGAAAAGGCAGAGGAAAATATTACATCCTCATACCCATATGTGAATGAGCTGACCACTCGTTTAAAAACTGGCTGGAAACTTGCCAATGAAAATTTGAGACAAGTCAGGAAAAAACATGCTGCCTATTACGACAAGAGAGCTAAAGACAGAGATTTGGCTGTGGGAGAGAAGGTACTGCTTCTTCTACCCGGTAGTCAGAATAAGTTACAAATTGGATGGCAAGGTCCATATACAGTTCTAGAGAAGGTGTCTAGAACAAATTATAAGATAGATAAGAAGGGGAAAGAAAAAAATCTATCATGTTAATCTCCTGAAGAAATATTTGGAAAGAGAAAATCAGGAAGAGACACACTTGTTGACCTTGTCTAGTGCAACGAAGATGAAAAAGGAACCACTTTCATCAATAGAATATATTTCTGGAAAAACTAACCTGGGTGCGGATTTTCTAAGCCGCCATACGTGTGATGAGAATCACCGTAAGCCCCAGGAATAATATTAAATTTCTCTATGTGTAAATAGAATTATAGACTGACATGTGATGTTTGTTTTAAGTGGGGAGGATTTGTCGTGAAACATTCTAATCCACATATATAAATAAGAAAGTAAATGTAAAGCCTAACGAAGTAATTCAATAGAAGGAAAGAAGAATGGTAAAAGACCAGCGCTGTTACAATGGCGTACGCCTGTGTCGTGGAACGCCATAATGACTGTACTCGAGATCCCCCTTTTTCTACTTCATCTGCATAATTGTAACGCTTTCACGTTTGCTAGTAAAGCCTACTGCATCAACTACACGCGTTTCTAAAAATAAAGCTGGTACTGTGTTTCTTAGAAAACCTTGAGATACGCACACTGCGTAATGACCTAGATTTAATATCACCTTAATGTCATTATATACACTGCGTAACTAAAAGACAGACGGGCTTAGAAGAGAGAGAGAGAGAGAGAGATGTACGGAGGAACGCATGCAATACTACCACGTCGTCTCGCGATTGAAAATTAATGCCACCCCACGCGAAAGGCATGCAGGCTTGTTTTTTTTTTCAAATAAACAGTGACAAAAAACACTACCAATACGAGGTAAGGTTTTAAAAACATGTTTAATGCTTATTGGGAAACATGACACAATACTGTTTTATGTCTGAAATCCTGACTTTATACTGACAGAACAGTCGAAAAGGCAGAACAGGTGGCGGTTCTAAAACAATTAAAAAAAAAACAAATACACGACTATCCGAGAATAATACATATTTGTAACGAAGCCACTTGGCCCCATTAAACTTATATATTTGGGTGCCTTAGGACTTGCTGACAAAGAATATGGTAGGTGTTATGCCAATAGTCTAGTAATTAACAAATTATAGCCAAAATCCTATAGTGGTGTTGTCTGACAGCACAGGATCATATTTGCTCATAATGGCGTGTTTGGACACTGCTTTAGGGGAAATGAGGCCAACACGTTAGAGACGATTTGATTGGCTAGAGTAATACGTAAGGCGAAACATGATTAGTCGACTGCAAATACTATTTTGGTTGTTAATGGAAACGGAAGGAAGGGTACATTTTTTTCAAAGGCTTTTGTAAACATGGTCTCATTGGATAGACCATTTGATATAGTCAATTAGAAGCGTAAGTTCAGGGCAACGTTTTGAAAATAAACTTTGTAGAAGCAAGTGCGTTGAGAACAAGCTCATATTTTTCTAATAAAAGCCTGGGACAGAGGCAGATCGGAATTGTGCCATAACTTATCGCCAGTCAACGTACTTGTTTAATATTTCCTTGAATTGTGGTAAGCTAGACATGTTTGATCTCTTTTAGATGAAAATTGAATGTGAATTGTTAAATTATGTCTGTATGTGTGTGGTTCAGTAGCAAACATGAGGCAAAGCCTAGATATTGCTCCACCATGTAAAAACTTGTCGGAGAGGAGTATAACTGCATAGGCATATATGGGATTGCCAAATAGTACTATGACACCTATCTTATTGTATAGAAGGAATTAATGCTGGAATTGCAGAGGCGTTGTAACCATTAGGGAGAGGAATACTGGTGTATATTGTTACATAAGAAGCTAGCAGTTGGCCTACAGCGCTGAACTCTGTGTTTGTTATGTATTGTGCTTCAGTGTGGAAATAGATTATAAATTAGTTCTGAAGTAGGAGGTACAACCTTCTTTTTTCAGGGACCGTGGTACTGAAGTATTAGAGCAGCACCTTTTCTGAGTTTTGCTGAATCCAGAGGCTGGTAGCATACTCCTTGGTCAAGATATCGACCAGTGTTGTTTTTCAAGATAACTGAGAAGCAAGCGAGCAGAGGAGACAGTTTTCCTGCCGCCCACTCAGAAGATAAGATTTCGTTGGCCAGAGCAGCTCAATCTTGTGAAAACCCCCCTCTAAAATTGACTGTACATTAAATAAAGAGTTACAGTTATTTGTTATCAAATAAAAAGAAACTGTGAACCATTCCAATATCATTTCCATGAGTATCAAACACATGAAGACATGATGATAAACAACAACCTAGCTTAAAAAGCCAGTATTACCTCATAGTACTACATCACAACTTACACTCATATTGTAATAATAATATATGTCAGTACAAAGATCCTATGTATAAATTGTGTATATACAACTTGTGATTACATTTGATTGTGATTCCTGATTCACTTTGTAGTTGAATCAGGATATCTATTATTGAAAGGAATTAATACATATTTTAAAAGTTAACACTTGACTTATTTGAGATAGTCTTATAGATTGTTCTATGTATGTGAGTGTCACAGTGTTGTAAAGTATTGTGGATTTTAATTAAAGTGTTTATATGTCTGTTGGTTGTTGTGAACATACACTTCATCATTATCATAACCCTAGACATACAACGTAGTCATCACAATATTCCAGAATAAGTCTGAGTGAGATCTAAATGTGGTAGCAAAGTAAGGTCATCTGTAATACACCACACCTTTAGATACAGATACCTTCACAGCTGATCTCAGTCAGTACACTAAGTCCCTATAAATATTTATATCATCCCAACTTACCACATAAGGGAGTTTGAGTTTCAAGGCCATGCTCCTGAATATGGTGCCAGTCCCTTTACCTCTGATGCCTCTGCTAGTCAGGAAACCTCAACCTCAGCTATGAACTTTCATTTAGATCATTTTGTTGAGAAAGAAGATGATATCGGGAGCTATCTAAATAGATATGAACTCTTAGCTACCACGTATGGGTTAGAGAGAGAAAGGTGGAGCTTAAAGTTATCTCAAGGGCTTCGTGGTACAGCTTATGAAGTTTTTGCCAAAATGAGCAGAGATGATCAAGAAAATTATGGCATGTTAAAGCAGGCTCTTTTGTTAAGATATGAAAAGAATGGAGAATTTTATAGAAAAAAATTTAGGAATGCTAAACTACTGTCAGGTGAAACATATCACCAGTTCTCTGCACGGTTAGAGACATACTTGGAGAAATGGACGGCTCTTCGGAAAACCCAAGATCTTAAGGAAATGATCCTTATAGAACAACTAAGAGAGTCCATGGCTCCAGACCTGAGAAAGTTTCTCATGGAACAAGGTGCAGAGAGGCTGGGTGAGTTACTAAATGTCGCTGAAAGGTATCAGGCAGCTCAAGCAGAAGTAACAGGTAATAAAAAGAAACAGGTAGATAATTTTAAGGCACCACAGAACTTTAATAAATTTGATCCTAGAGATCAGAACAAAGGTAAGCACCAGTTTGATAGGCCACGGTATGACAATAAAAATAAAACCCCACAATTCGATGAAAGGAAATTTGATGAAAGAAAATCTTTCAACCAAGGAAGGAAGTGGTGTAAAAAGTGTAAGATGAACAATCATACCACTGAAAATTGTAGGAATAAAACTCCTAATTTTGCTGCTATGAAATCTGGGAAGAAGGGAACAAAGGTCAAACCTGAGGAACTACAGGAAACGTACCACCTCCCAGTGTGTGAAGATGTAATCTGTAATGGTGTCACCATAAGGTGCTTATATGATACAGGTTTAGATTATGATTCAGTTGTGAGTTCTCACCTGGTGCAAGCAGATCAATACACCACAGAAACAGTGGAGATTCAAGCTGCAACCAAGGAAGTAGCGACCATGACACTCTCTATCGCTAAGATACATGTAAAACGCCATATGTGGAGGGAATAATCAAAGCAGCAGTGATAAATGAACCAATCTACCCTCTGATATTGGGGTGTAGATATGTCTTCCTGGGGAATCCCAAGAGACCTGTGATATTGGCAACGGTGCAGACCAGATCACAGTCTAAACAGGAGGAGGAAAATCCAATAAATACTCATCCAGATGAGATGAGGAAGTCACAGGCGGAGGACAAAACACTCAATCCGTATTTCAAGAAGTTGCCCAAATGTCATACACCTCCAGGCAAGGGAGAATTTTATATGAAGAACAAGTTGATTTATAGGAAGGCTGGATCTGAATCCAATGGTCACGGACAGCTGGTCCTTCACACTTCATATAGGACTAAAGTGTTGGAACTAGGGCATGCGATTCCCTTCAGTGGTCATATGGGGATCAGCGCAACAGGACAGCGTATAGCTTGCCACTCTTTCTGGCCAAGGATAACTGAAGATATCAAACGATATGTAAAATCCTGTCCAGAGTGCCAACGAGTAGCACCTAAGCATTGGACTGCACCAGCAACTCTAGGGGAAATGCCCATAGTGGGAACACCCTTTGAGAGAGTTGCCGTGGACATTGTGGGACCTCTCACTCGAACCAAGAGGAGGAACAGCTACATTCTGACTCTGGTGGACACCTGTTCTATGTAGGGAGAGGCGGTAGCCCTGTCATCTATTGACTCTAAACATGTGGCAGAGGCATTACTCACAATTTCACAAGGTTAGGCTTTCCCAACCAAATCTTGACTTATAATGGCTCTCAGTTCAAGGGGAAACTAACAGAAGAAGTTTTCAGGATCTTCTAGGACAAACACTTCCATTGTAGTCTGTACCAACTCCAAGGGAACGGCCAAGTGGAAAGATTTAATGGTACCTTGATGTCGATCCTGAGAAAGTTGGCACATGAAAAACCAGATACATGGGACCAGTACCTTCACGTCGCCCTCTTTGCTTATCGGGAGGTACCCCATAGTTCAACCGGTATGGCCCCGGCAACATTATTATTTGGAAGGCCAAAGAAAGGTCCACTCGAAGCTCTGTTAAGAACGTGGACTGATGAAAAGGCAGAGGGAAATATTACATCCTCATACCCATATGTGAATGAGCTGACCACTCGTTTAAAAACTGGCTGGAAACTTGCCAATGAAAATTTGAGACAAGCCAGGAAAAAACATGCTGCCTATTACAACAAGAAAGCTAAAGACAGAGATTTGGCTGTGGGAGAGAAGGTACTGCTTCTTCTACCCGGTAGTCAGAATAAGTTACAAATTGGATGGCAAGGTCCATATACAGTTCTAGAGAGGTGTCTAGAACAAATTATAAGATAGATAAGAAGGGGAAAGAAAAAATCTATCATGTGAATCTCCTGAAGAAATATTTGGAAAGAGAAAATCAGGAAGAGACACACTTGTTGACCTTGTCTATTGCAACGGAGATGAAAAAGGAACCACTTTCATCAATAGAATATATTTCTGGAAAAAACTAACCTGGGTGCGGATTTTCTAAGCCGCCATCCGCGTGATGAGAATCACCGTAAGCCCCAGGAATAATATTAAATTTCTCTATGTGTATATAGAATTATGGACTGACATGTGATGTCTGTTTTAGTGGGAAGAATTTGTCGTGAGACATTCTAATCCACATATATAAATTAGAAATTAAATGTACAGCCTAAGGAAGTAATTCAATGAAAGGAAAGAAGAATGGTAAAAGACTAGTGCTGTCACAATGGCGTACGCCTTTGTCGTGGAACGCCATGATGACTGTACTCGAGATCCTCATTTTTCTACTTCGTCTGCATAATTGTAACGCTTTCACGTTTGCTAGTAAAGCCTACTGCATCAACTACACGCGTTTCTAAAAATAAAACTGGTACTGTGTTTCTTAGAAAACCTTGAGATACGCACACTGCTTAATGACCTAGATTTAATATTACATTAATGTCATTATGCACTACGTAAACGAAAAGACAGACGGGCTTAGAAGAGAGAGAGAGAGAGATGTACGGAGGAACGCATGCTATGCTACCACGTCGTCTCGCGATATAAAAATTAGTGCCACCCCACGTTAAAGGCATGCAGGCTTGTTTTTTTTCAAATAAACAGTGACAAAAAACACTACCAATACGAGGTAAGGTTTTAAAAACATGTTTAATGCTTATTGGGAAACATGACCCAATAATGTTTTATGTCTGAAATCCTGACTTTATACTTACAGAACAGTCGAAAAGGCAGAACAGGTGGCGGTTCTAAAACAATAAATAAAAAAACAAATACACGACTATCCTAGATTAATACATATTTGTAACGAAGCCACTTGGCCCCATTAAACTTATATATTTGGGTGCCTTAGGACTTGCTGACAAAGAATATGTTAGGTGTTATGCCAATATTCTATTAAATCTTAGTATACGAGCGGCCTTCTAGAGAGGCCGATGATCGATCCCCGTCAATAGCGAAAATTTATAGCTGAATGCATGTTTAAAACCACTAAACAATTTAGTTACGTGCATGATATAGGGGTTTCATTTCTTCACATTTTGATATATAACACTTATGTTATCTTTATAAATAAATTATTTATTGCAAAATCTGTTATGGTAGTCATGAAAGGCCGCTCGTATACTAAGAGTTAATTAACAAATTATAGCCAAAATACTATAGCACCTGACAACACAAGATCATATTTGCTCATAATGGCGTGTTTGGACACTGCTTTAGGGGAAATGAGGCCACCACGTTAGATACGATTTGATTGGCTAGAATAATATGTAAGGCGAAACATGATTAGTCGACTGCAAATACTATTTTTGGTTGTTAATGGAAACGGTAGGAAGGGTACATTTTTTCAAAGGCTTTTGTAAACATGGTCTCATTGGTTAGACCATTTGATATAGTCAATTAGAAGCGTCAGTTCAGGGCCACTTTTTGAAAATAAACTTACTGAGAAGCAAGTGCGTTGAGAACCAGCTCATATTTTTCTAATAAAAGCCTGGGACAGAGGCAGATCGGAATTGTGCCATAGCTCATCGCCAGTCAACGTACTTGTTTAATATTTCCTTGAATTGTGGTAAGCTAGACATATTTGATATCTTTTAGATGAAAATTGAATGTGAATTGTTAAATTATGTCTGTCTGTGTGTGGTTCAGTAGCAAACATGAGGCAAAGCCTAGATATTGCTCCACCATGAACAAAACTTGTCGGAGAGGAGTATAACTGTATAGGCATACATGGGATTGCCAAATAGTACTATGACACCTATCTTATTGTATAGAAGGAATTAATGCTGGAATTGCAGAGGCGTTGTAACCATTAGGGATTGGAATACTGGTGTATATTGTTAAATGAGAAGCTAGCAGTTGGCCTACAGCGCTGAACTCTGTGTTTGTTATGTATTGTGCTTCTGTGTGGAAATAGATTATAAATTAGTTCTGAAGTAGGAGGTACAACCTTCTTATTTCAGGGACCGTGGTACTGAAACATTAAAGCAGCACCTGGTCTGAGTTTTGCTGAATCCAGAGGCTGGTAGCATACTCCTTGTTCAAGATATCGACCAGTGTTGTTTTTCAAGAAAACTGAGAAGCAAGCGAGCAGAGGAGACAGTTTTCCTGCCGCCCACTCAGAAGATAAGATTTCGTTGGCCAGAGCAGCTCAATCTTGTGTACCCCCTTCTAAAATTGACTGTACATTAAATCAAGAGGGACAGTTTATTGTTTTCAAATAAAAGAAACTGTGAACCTTTCCAATATTGTTTCCACCAGTAACAAACACATGAAGTCATGATGACAAGCAACAACCTAGCTTTAAAAGCCAGTATTCCCTCCTAGTACTACATCACAACTTACACACATATTGTAAAATATTATATGTCAGTACAAAGATCCTATGTATAAATTGTGTACATACAACTTGTGATTATATTTGATTGTGATTCCGGATTCACTCTGTAGTTGAATCAGGATATCTATTAATGAAAGGAATTAATACATATTTTAAAAGTTAACACTTGACTCATTTAAGATAGTCTTATAGAGTGTTCTATGTATGTGAGTGTCACAGTGTTGTAAAGTGTTGTGGATTTTAATTACAGTGTTTATCTGTCTGTTGGTTGTTGTGAACATACACTTCATCACTATCATAACCCTAGACATTCAACGTAGTCATCACAATATTCCAGAATAAGTCTGATTGAGGTCTAAATGTGGTAGCAAAGTAAGGTCATCTGTAATACACCACACTTATTAGATACAGATACCTTCACAGCTGATCTGAGTCAGTACACTAAGTCCCCTATAAATATTTATATCATCCCAACTTACCACACCATCCTAAAACCCAATAAGGAAGCCCATGATGTAAGTTCATATAGGCCTATCTCCTTAACATCACAACTAGGTAAAATACTGGAAACTGTTGTGAATAAAAGAGTTAAATTCTACCTAGAAAAAAACCAGTTATATAGCCCAAACCAGTCAGGGTTTAAAGCAGACAGAAGTACAGTAGACCATCTTGTAAGATTAGAACATGATGTAAAGCTAGGGTTCAAGAGGAAAGAGAAAACAGTGGCAGTCTTTCTAGATGAATGCTGGCGAGACGGAGCTCTTTACAAAATGAAAAAGATTGGCATTACTGGTAAAACCTATAGGTGTATAGAAAACTTTTTACAGGACAGGTATTTTGTTGTACAGGTGAATAATGATAGGTCAGAAATATATGAACAACAGAATGGGATTCCTCAAGGATCAGTGATTTCTCCTTCAATTTTCACTATAGCTGTAAATGATTTAGCAGATGAATTTAATGACATAAAGAATGCACTATCACAATTTGCAGATGACTGTGCCATTTGGCGATCTGGAAAAAACTTGGACCATGTTTACAAAAATCAATATAACCATTAAAGGACAGAAAATATGTACCTCCTCAACAACAAGATTTCTGGGCATAACTTTAGATAAACAACTAAATTATAATAAACATATAGACAAATTGGTAGAAAGCTGTAGGGGACCCCTAAATATACTAAGGATTGTAAAAGGTAATGGATGGGGGGCCAGCAATAAAATAATGCTTATGTTCTACAAGTCTTTCATCAGGGGGAAACTGGATTATGCCAGCATAGTCTATGACTCAGCTGCAGCTTCTAACAAAGCAAAACTGGACAGGATTCAAAATGCAGCCATGAGAACCATTGCAGGTGCATCTATATCAACACCAGTAGAAGCTCTTAAAGTAGCTCTCGGTATACCTCCCCTTGGTCTAAGACGGAAAGAATTGAGATTAAATTATTGGAGTAAAGTAGCACAAGAAGTGACCCACCCAGCACATAAAGCATTTGTCAAAAACCAACCAAGTGTATGGGACGTCCCCTTAAATAAAGATAAATATCAAACAGGGTGGAGAACTATAGAAGACCTAACGCAGTTCAAAGAACTATCAAACACAATTGAAAATAGTAATAAATACAGAAGCAAAATACCACCCTGGGAACTAAAAACACCAATCATAGACTACTCACTCACTGAAAAGATCAAACAAATCGTAAAAGATAAGGAAGCCAAAATGATAAATAGAAAGTTCTTAGATCAACTAACTAAATAAAGTCTGGTAGTCTACACTGATGGATCCAAGGTTGATAGTGGGCAACTAGGTGCTGGAGTTGTAATACCACAATGGGGAATAAAAAAGAGCTACAGTGTAACGGAAGAAGCATCGATTTTTACCGCAGAGATGGTAGAAATTCTTAAAAGTCTAGAAATAATCGAAGATAACCCACCAAAAGCTGTTACGATATTTACAGACTCACTATCATCACTACAAGCACTAGAACACCCAGGTAAATGTAGCCGGCCAGACATAAAGGAAGAAATTCTAGCAATTAATACATCCCTAGGGAACAGAGGATGTAGTGTGAGACTAGTGTGGGTTCCAGCTCACATAGGTATTGCTGACAACGAGTTGGCAGACCAGAACGCCAAGAATGGAAGAACAAGTATAGACAATATAAAAGCAGGACTGGGAAGGTCGGAGATCAAGAGCCAAGTGAAGGAAACTATAAATGAAGAATGGAAGACAACATGGAAGGAAAGTAGAAAAGGCAGACATGCGTTCAAACTGCTGAATGAACCAACGAGGACATGCCAGGTCAGAGAAGAATTAAAGATACCTTCGAACAAAAAACTGTGGCGTCTCCGTTTCTGGGCAGCATACTTTATGATAGAAGAACCACACTGCCAAGAATGCCAGGAAGAGAATGACATAGACCACTACCTGATCCACTGTAAAAATTATGACCAACAAAGACTTGAATTAAAAACTTACCATAGAAATTACAATATAGACTTAACAGGTGATAAGGTTTTAAGTATAGATGCCCCAAGAGATGCCCAACCAATACTTAAAAGATATATACATAAAATAAAGGAAAACATATAAGGTTAGTACTTTTCAGGAAAAACATCCAACTAAATAAAAATTAAACAGTAAGAACTAACAAAGCATTAACAAAAAACTAACTACTCATAGGACAAGGAAAGACAACGAGGTATAGAAAAAAAAAGGCGACAACTCAAAAAGAACAAATGCCAATACAAATTAAAACCAAGTGTAAAGGACAATAGTTATCTATAAACAACACAAAAGAGAAAATAAAATATACAAATACTAATATAAATAAAAATCAGCAACCGCAAAAGAAATTGAATACAAAATTAGAAAATAAAATGACACTAAATACCCCAATTATAATTAACTTTCAGGTTGAACAGGGTAGACCAAGATGGAATGAGAAGAGGCAAGAATGGAAAGATGATAAGAGCCCGCTCTCCACCCATCAACGCATCAAAACAACAACAACAACAACAACCAATTGGCTATCCTTAGCCCTATCTTGGTGTTAACAATCTGAACACTAGACATTTCACGCAATGATTTCCGGCAGGTCTCTTAACAATCTTAAGTATTAGGACAAAAATGAGATGATATAATCAGTTGCAGCAAGAAGTCTTGTCACAATAAACAGTGATATTAAAGAGACTGCAACGTTGGAGAAGAGATTATCAAATGTAATATTTAGGTAAGGTCGTATGACATAATGTTTCCGGTAATTGTAACCCTTAAGTTGCAAAACCTTATTTGATCATGTCATAAATTTTGTGGTGGTGGGTAGAGGGAACATTTACTTAAAAGAGATACCTTACCTTGTGGTTGGTTTAGAATTAGAACCTAAAATAATATAAATTGTTATTGGGTTTCCGTTAAGAGAACCGCACGAGGTTACATTTTCCATGGGCAAAATGTTAACTTTAAAATTAGAGCGTTTGGAAGTTCCATACTGCAATTTCATTTCCAGCAAAGAAGATCATGGACAGCCAGAATAGGACATAGTAATAATGATTCCATTATACGAGGGGCGTTCAAAAAGTAATGCACCACATCGTTTTTCTTAGCTAATAATGAAGATAGAAGCATGACATTTTGCACACTTCAAATATGGCATGTGCCAATTGTGTGCACTAAATTGCACCGCAACCGGCCAAATAATACGGCTGCTCTAAACCGTTGAAATGGAGCGTGTTAGCAACTTGCGTTATAAACAGCGAATCGTGATAGAATTTCTCGTTGCAGAGAAGGAAACTGTTGTGAATATTCACATGAAATTAATATGAAACAAATATAAAGGTATGTTATCAGGCACTCGCAGGAAATAAAGAAGTAGAACACCAGACAACAGAAAAAACAACAGACATGAGTGGCTTACCCAGGATTTGAACACTGGACCTTCCGTGCGACAACCCCGCCTAGCCATGCAAGCGAATCACACTATCCGCTCTGCCATCTACGCATCATCAAAAATGATGTTTCAATGGCAGGTCAATAGTGCGAACCACAATACACGACACCAGAAGTCCTCCATGGGCAGTTCAGCCTATTAATGACGCAATCACTTCTGTTGTATTTCTATCAAGCAGTATAGGCCGAATCCAACAAGACCCTTAGGACCTTAATACTGTGTCCAGTAAATGATAGTAGACTAGAACAGTGAGAACAGGATAGTAGGTAGGTTTGGTATTGTACAAACATTTATTACAAATAAGGGAGGGAAACCTGAGGCCTGTAAACAGTAAATTAATATGAAATTAATATGAAACAAATATAAAGGTATGTTATCAGGCACTCGCAGGAAATAAAGAAGTAGAACACCAGACAACAGAAAAACAACAGACATGAGTGGCTTACCCAGGATTTGAACACTGGACCATCCGTGCGACAACCCCGCCTAGCCATGCAAGCGAATCACACTATCCGCTCTGCCATCTACGCATCATCAAAAATGATGTTTCAATGGCAGGTCAATAGTGCGAACCACAATACACGACACCAGAAGTCCTCCATGGGCAGTTCAGCCTATTAATGACGCAATCACTTCTGTTGTATTTCTATCAAGCAGTATAGGCCGAATCCAACAAGACCCTTAGGACCTTAATACTGTGTCCAGTAAATGATAGTAGACTAGAACAGTGAGAACAGGATAGTAGGTAGGTTTGGTATTGTACAAACATTTATTACAAATAAGGGAGGGAAACCTGAGGCCTGTAAACAGTAAATTAATATGAAATTAATATGAAACAAATATAAAGGTATGTTATCAGGCACTCGCAGGAAATAAAGAAGTAGAACACCAGACAACAGAAAAACAACAGACATGAGTGGCTTACCCAGGATTTGAACACTGGACCTTCCGTGCGACAACCCCGCCTAGCCATGCAAGCGAATCACACTATCCGCTCTGCCATCTACGCATCATCAAAAATGATGTTTCAATGGCAGGTCAATAGTGCGAACCACAATACACGACACCAGAAGTCCTCCATGGGCAGTTCAGCCTATTAATGACGCAATCACTTCTGTTGTATTTCTATCAAGCAGTATAGGCCGAATCCAACAAGACCCTTAGGACCTTAATACTGTGTCCAGTAAATGATAGTAGACTAGAACAGTGAGAACAGGATAGTAGGTAGGTTTGGTATTGTACAAACATTTATTACAAATAAGGGAGGGAAACCTGAGGCCTGTAAACAGTAAATTAATATGAAATTAATATGAAACAAATATAAAGGTATGTTATCAGGCACTCGCAGGAAATAAAGAAGTAGAACACCAGACAACAGAAAAACAACAGACATGAGTGGCTTACCCAGGATTTGAACACTGGACCTTCCGTGCGACAACCCCGCCTAGCCATGCAAGCGAATCACACTATCCGCTCTGCCATCTACGCATCATCAAAAATGATGTTTCAATGGCAGGTCAATAGTGCGAACCACAATACACGACACCAGAAGTCCTCCATGGGCAGTTCAGCCTATTAATGACGCAATCACTTCTGTTGTATTTCTATCAAGCAGTATAGGCCGAATCCAACAAGACCCTTAGGACCTTAATACTGTGTCCAGTAAATGATAGTAGACTAGAACAGTGAGAACAGGATAGTAGGTAGGTTTGGTATTGTACAAACATTTATTACAAATAAGGGAGGGAAACCTGAGGCCTGTAAACAGTAAATTAATATGAAATTAATATGAAACAAATATAAAGGTATGTTATCAGGCACTCGCAGGAAATAAAGAAGTAGAACACCAGACAACAGAAAAACAACAGACATGAGTGGCTTACCCAGGATTTGAACACGGGACCTTCCGTGCGACAACCCCGCCTAGCCATGCAAGCGAATCACACTATCCGCTCTGCCATCTACGCATCATCAAAAAATGATGTTTCAATGGCAGGTCAATAGTGCGAACCACAATACACGACACCAGAAGTCCTCCATGGGCAGTTCAGCCTATTAATGACGCAATCACTTCTGTTGTATTTCTATCAAGCAGTATAGGCCGAATCCAACAAGACCCTTAGGACCTTAATACTGTGTCCAGTAAATGATAGTAGACTAGAACAGTGAGAACAGGATAGTAGGTAGGTTTGGTATTGTACAAACATTTATTACAAATAAGGGAGGGAAACCTGAGGCCTGTAAACAGTAAATTAATATGAAATTAATATGAAACAAATATAAAGGTATGTTATCAGGCACTCGCAGGAAATAAAGAAGTAGAACACCAGACAACAGAAAAACAACAGACATGAGTGGCTTACCCAGGATTTGAACATGCTTGATAGAAATACAACAGAAGTGATTGCGTCATTAATAGGCTGAACTGCCCATGGAGGACTTCTGGTGTCGTGTATTGTGGTTCGCACTATTGACCTGCCATTGAAACATCATTTTTGATGATGCGTAGATGGCAGAGCGGATAGTGTGATTCGCTTGCATGGCTAGGCGGGGTTGTCGCACGGAAGGTCCAGTGTTCAAATCCTGGGTAAGCCACTCATGTCTGTTGTTTTTCTGTTGTCTGGTGTTCTACTTCTTTATTTCCTGCGAGTGCCTGACAACATACCTTTATATTTGTTTCATATTAATTTACTGTTTACAGGCCTCAGGTTTCCCTCCCTTATTTGTAATAAATGTTTGTACAATACCAAACCTACCTACTATCCTGTTCTCACTGTTCTAGTCTACTATCATTTACTGGACACAGTATTAAGGTCCTAAGGGTCTTGTTGGATTCGGCCTATACTGCTTGATAGAAATACAACAGAAGTGATTGCGTCATTAATAGGCTGAACTGCCCATGGAGGACTTCTGGTGTCGTGTATTGTGGTTCGCACTATTGACCTGCCATTGAAACATCATTTTTGATGATGCGTAGATGGCAGAGCGGATAGTGTGATTCGCTTGCATGGCTAGGCGGGGTTGTCGCACGAAAGGTCCAGTGTTCAAATCCTGGGTAAGCCACTCATGTCTGTTGTTTTTCTGTTGTCTGGTGTTCTACTTCTTTATTTCCTGCGAGTGCCTGATAACATACCTTTATATTTGTTTCATATTAATTTCATATTAATTTACTGTTTACAGGCCTCAGGTTTCCCTCCCTTATTTGTAATAAATGTTTGTACAATACCAAACCTACCTACTATCCTGTTCTCACTGTTCTAGTCTACTATCATTTACTGGACACAGTATTAAGGTCCTAAGGGTCTTGTTGGATTCGGCCTATACTGCTTGATAGAAATACAACAGAAGTGATTGCGTCATTAATAGGCTGAACTGCCCATGGAGGACTTCTGGTGTCGTGTATTGTGGTTCGCACTATTGACCTGCCATTGAAACATCATTTTTGATGATGCGTAGATGGCAGAGCGGATAGTGTGATTCGCTTGCATGGCTAGGCGGGGTTGTCGCACGGAAGGTCCAGTGTTCAAATCCTGGGTAAGCCACTCATGTCTGTTGTTTTTCTGTTGTCTGGTGTTCTACTTCTTTATTTCCTGCGAGTGCCTGATAACATACCTTTATATTTGTTTCATATTAATTTCATATTAATTTACTGTTTACAGGCCTCAGGTTTCCCTCCCTTATTTGTAATAAATGTTTGTACAATACCAAACCTACCTACTATCCTGTTCTCACTGTTCTAGTCTACTATCATTTACTGGACACAGTATTAAGGTCCTAAGGGTCTTGTTGGATTCGGCCTATACTGCTTGATAGAAATACAACAGAAGTGATTGCGTCATTAATAGGCTGAACTGCCCATGGAGGACTTCTGGTGTCGTGTATTGTGGTTCGCACTATTGACCTGCCATTGAAACATCATTTTTGATGATGCGTAGATGGCAGAGCGGATAGTGTGATTCGCTTGCATGGCTAGGCGGGGTTGTCGCACGGAAGGTCCAGTGTTCAAATCCTGGGTAAGCCACTCATGTCTGTTGTTTTTCTGTTGTCTGGTGTTCTACTTCTTTATTTCCTGCGAGTGCCTGATAACATACCTTTATATTTGTTTCATATTAATTTCATATTAATTTACTGTTTACAGGCCTCAGGTTTCCCTCCCTTATTTGTAATAAATGTTTGTACAATACCAAACCTACCTACTATCCTGTTCTCACTGTTCTAGTCTACTATCATTTACTGGACACAGTATTAAGGTCCTAAGGGTCTTGTTGGATTCGGCCTATACTGCTTGATAGAAATACAACAGAAGTGATTGCGTCATTAATAGGCTGAACTGCCCATGGAGGACTTCTGGTGTCGTGTATTGTGGTTCGCACTATTGACCTGCCATTGAAACATCATTTTTGATGATGCGTAGATGGCAGAGCGGATAGTGTGATTCGCTTGCATGGCTAGGCGGGGTTGTCGCACGGAAGGTCCAGTGTTCAAATCCTGGGTAAGCCACTCATGTCTGTTGTTTTTTCTGTTGTCTGGTGTTCTACTTCTTTATTTCCTGCGAGTGCCTGATAACATACCTTTATATTTGTTTCATATTAATTTCATATTAATTTACTGTTTACAGGCCTCAGGTTTCCCTCCCTTATTTGTAATAAATGTTTGTGAATATTCACACGCGTCTCTGTGATGTGTATGGAAGTTTTGCAGTCGACATTAGTACAGTCAGTCGCTGGGTTCAGAGAATCAACGAATCAGGAAGTGGAGATACGGAGCTGCTTGATCGGCCGCGCTGTGGACGTCCTGCCACAGCCACCAACGCAGAAATGTTGAAATGCGCTGATGGCATTATTCTTACTGATAGGCGGAATCACTACTAATAATTGGCCTTACAGCTGTCAGTCAGCATTGGTAGTGCAGATGCAGTTATAAAAACTCTCGGATCTTCTAAGGTTTGCGCAAGATGGGTTCCTCGAAGTCTCACAAATGACCACCGATTGCAAAGGAAAGCAATTTGTTCTGAATTGTTGGCGCGTTTCAATGCTGATGGAGAGAACTTTTTAACAAAGATCCTTACAGGTGACGAAACCTGGGCACATCATTTTGAATCTGAGACAAAAAGACAGTCAATGGAGTGACATCATCCGCAATCACCAAGAATAAAGAAATTCAAGACAATTCCTTCAGCTGGAAAGGTCATGATCACTGTCTTTTGGGACATTGAAGGTGTGATTCTTGTGGACGTTATGCCAAGAGGAGAAACAATCAATTCGCAAGCGTACATTAAGACATTGAAAAAAACTCAATCAACGTTTTCGCAGAGTTCGGCCGCACAAGAATTCAGCAGACCTGCTTCTCCTTCACGACAATGCGCGACCTCACACAAGTCTGGCTACACGGGAAACAATCACCAAATTGGGTTGGACTGTACTACCCCATCTACCCTATAGTCCCGATTTGGCAGCCTCTGATTTTCCTCTATTTGGTCCACTTAAAGATGCACTTCGTGGGACAAGGTTTGAAGATGATGAAGGAGTGATTCATGCAGCGAAGAAATGGCTACATGATCAAGACAAAATCTGGTACGGGCTAGGAATACATGCACTTGTTTCGCGCTGGCATAAAGCCGTACAAGTTGATGGGGATTATGTTGAATAATACTGATGTTTACCTGACATATCCATGTATATTGTTTATAAATTTCATGCTTTTTGAATAAACAGCTCCTGAGAAAAACGATGTGGAGCATTACTTTCTGAACGCCCCTCGTATAACACTCCAAAATGATTAGAAGTAACTGAAACAATTAAAAGTGTAAAACGTCATTTATAGTACTGAGAGCCATAAGCACCGAGAAAACCTCGTCAAGTGTCAAAAGATAGGCTTCCTTACCAGAAAAGTTTATAACTGATTTAAAGAGGCGATATCAGGTTGCCAATAGCGAGGACAAGAAAGCGACTGATGATGTTGACCAGAAATTCAACACCATTTCAACATTATATGCACACAAAAAAAGCAAATCACCCTTGGGATTTCAGAAAGGAAGAGACAAGACTGGATAACATCAGAAACATTAAACACCATAGCGATGAGAAAATAAATTTAAAAAACCTTGCAGACTGCAACAACTGGAGAGGAACTACTCTCCTGTCAGTTCTCAGTAAAATACTGGGCAAGATAATTATCCAGAGAATATTAAAAGCAGTAGACCATACACTGAAAGATACAAGCAGGATTCAGAAAGAACAGAAGATAATCAGATCATATATTAACCCCCAGGAATATCATAGACAGCTATACATTAACTTTGTTGATTTTGTAAAGGCTTTTGACAGCATACACAGGGATAGCCTATGAAAAATCCTGAGTGCGTAAGGAGTTCCCAGCTGCATTGTTTCCATCATAAAAAAGCATCTGCACTAACTTTATATTTTCAGGTGAAGAAAGAAGTAGGACAGGGATGCCCCTTATCAACCACTTTACTTTCGACAGTCATAGACTCGGTGATACGCCAGACAACAGAGGACAGTCCAAGAGAAGTAAAGTGGACACTGTTTTCAACACTGGAAGATCTGGAATATACAGATGTCATTGCACTACTCACACATTCACGTCAACATAGTCAAGAAAGGAAACAGATAGACTGAATAAGTATAGCCAGAAGGTGGGTCTGAACATTAATCTAACCAAGACAGAGGTCATGACACTCAATGTAGGCAATCTTGAACCCATGACATTAAGTAACCAGAAGCTGGAAATAACATACATATTTACGTACCTAGGATGCATAGTAATACCAGACAGTGGAACAAGCAAAGACATCAAGAGCAGAATGAATAAAGCGAGAACAGCCTTTGCTAGTCTAGACTTGTGGAGGCCCTTTCAGTACAGCACAAACACCAAATTAATATTATATGAGAGCTGTGTACTTTCTGTGCTTATCTATGGTGCGGAATGCAATAGAGAAGCAGAGAAGGAACTGTCGAAATTGTCATCTTTCCACACAATATTTTGGCCGAATACCATGGCGACAAAGAACTTCTTACTCGGAACAACCAAGAAGACATGCCCACAAACATAGCTGGCAGACATTGGAGTTGAGTTGGCCACGTCCTCAAAGGAGACCCTGATGCCATCACAAGAACAACTATGCTATGGACCCCTGAAGGAAAGCGAAAGATAAAGTGACCAAAAACATCTTGGCGGAGAACGGTGGAGGCCGAAATGCAAAGAATGAACCAGAGCTGGGGCACTGAACGAAGGTTGACCGTAGACCAAGCAAAGTGGAAGCAGTTTGTTGTTTCCCTACAAGACGTCAAGAGGCGTTATGGCGACTGACTGCTTTGACAGTCAGCGGCTAAAGATCGAAGAAGAAGAATAAATCAACTCTTACGGATGTAAATTAACTCATGGAGAATGGAAGAACATATTGACATGAAGAAAATCAGTTAAACTGTAGCAGGTAGGACAGGACAGCAAGGCTAGGCGTCTATTTGTTGATGACGTCAGCTCCACATAGAACAGAAAGACCGTGTTTATTTATGTCATTTTGTTTGACCAGTCTGTCAACATTCTAGAAATAATAATTCCTGTATCTGGTTTCTAAAGTTGACTATACAACTATTTGTTATGTTGGTTATAGGATTTTGTTGATTGCGCATCTTTTTTTTTTTCGCGGGGGAAGGTGGGGGGGGGGGGGGGGGGGGAGGGGGAGAGGGTGGGGGGGGCCAAAAAACAGGGGGGGGGGGGGGGGGGGGGGAAAAAAGGGGGGGGGGGGGGGGGGGGGGAGGGGGGGGGGGGGGGAGGGGGGGGAGGGGGGGGAGGTGGGCTGGGGGGGGGGGGGGGGGGGGGCGGGTGTGGTGGGGGGGGGAGTGTGGGGGGTGGAGGCATAACCAAAATTTTGCTCGATTGAATATAAATGTATTTCATAAAACACAAAGCTGACTTAAGAGCTTTTGTTAAATCATTATTTTGCATTTTTTTGGTCCATTTTTGACATGTTAGGACATTTTTGTTAGATTACTCGGTCATTTTAAAGCAATTTAATTTTATAGTTTTTGAGTCAATAATTTGCATATTTTGGCATTTTCCACACAAAAAGGCGTTTTAAAGTGTTAACGTTGTCTTACTTATTGGTTTTTTTATATTTTGTTTTACAAATTCCTTGACTTCGCCATGCTGTTTAATAAGTTTGCCTAAATCCCTGCAAACAATGTTGCTGGTACATTTTTCTACATGAAATCAAACTTTGGATTTCTTGTTGGTGCCATTACTTCCTTAGTTCTATTAGTGGATCAGGTAGATTTGATGAAGAAAATAGTGAATAACTTAGTGTAAATGGAGATGTGGAAAAAACTGTGCAAAGGAAAACTGAGCATGTTTTGAAACATTTTTCTTAATGAATTGTAAGCATTGTTTTGGCATCACAGTGCATATACAAGTACAAAATTATGTTTACACTATGTCTATGAAGTGCGTAAAAGCGTTAGATTAGTGAACTGACGCCGAAACAGCACAAGAGGTTGTCAGGACCGCAAATTAGTGTTGTAGTTCCAATGTGATATTCGCAGTTATTTGAAATTTTAGGTAGTGGTAAAGTACCAAGATTTTGCGTACGGTATACGTTTAGTTAATTTAAACGGTGAACTATTTGTGCATATTTTGTTATTGTTGTAAGAAAATGGCACCAAAGCGTAAATGCAGTTTCAATGAAGATTTACAAAAGGAATATCCGTTTATTAAAAAGAATACATCAAACTTCAATGTACGATGCAATATATGTGCCTCCGGGTTTTCGATAAGCCATAGTGGACGTGGTGATATTAAGAACCACATAAGCAGTGAGAAACATAAGAGAGCCGTCGTTACAGCTGCATCAAGCTCGTTGTTAACCACTTTCTTCAGAGCTGATAAAATTGGTGACCAAGAAGAGCAATTAGCTGCTATAGAAGGCGCCTTTGCATACCATACAGTGCTACACAATCATACTTTCAGGTCTATGTATTGCACATCAAAATTACTTCAGGTTACTTTAGAGCCAAAATTTGCATGTGCACGTACGAAAACAGAAGCCATTATTCGAAATGTCTTGGCACCCCATATTCTAAATGAGTTAAGGTGTGACCTAGAAAAGTCTATATTTATTTCTGTACTGACAGATGCATCCAACCACAAAGAATTCAAGATTTTTCCTTTGCTTGTCAGATATTTTGATCACAGTAATGGAGTGAAAATTAAAATATTAGAGTTAAAGTCATTGCCAGGTAAAACATCTGATATTGTAAGTAGTTTTCTTAATGACTGCATAACTGAAAATGGTTTAGACAGGAAAGTAGTTGGATTATGCGTAGACAACACAAATTCCAATGTTGGAGGCGCTGAAAGGAAAGGACAGAACAATGTTTTCAAAAAACTGCAAGAAAACCGTGGACATGGTCTTATAGGAGTTGGGTGTGCAGGTCATATTTTCCACAACACTGTTCGAACAGCTGCAGATGTAATGCCTGTTGATGTCGAGCTGATTATATCTAAAATTTATCTACTCTTCAAATCATACACAGTACGAACTGAAAGACTCAAGGAGTTTTGCTAGTTTGTGGAAACAGACTTCCAGATGATCTTAGGTTATTGTTAAACCCCATTTGTATCCAGTTTCAGTTGAGAGAACCACCATAATAAATGTTGCAGATGATCAATGGGTTAGCTCTGTATTGTCCCTGTGTATAAAGTCTGTAGTGAGTGGTATGAAAAGTACAGTCACTCACCCTGTACTGTCAATCATAGATCAACGAATCAGACTAGTATTTATTTCCAATTGACAGCACATAATTTATTCACACAGCAACATCAATCCGGTACGATACACTACACAGGTACAACAGGATACACAAAATCAATAATAATCAATTGCGCAGAATGTCATAGTTTTTCAGTATGATGTACACCCTGTTTACATCGCAGTTCTGTTACATCAGTAAATCCACCAGAACGACTGCTGATACTGCAGTTAAAAAACGCCACACAGGCTTAAATCTATAGGAATACTTCAACGACTGTATACACTGCAATTACCAAAACGCCACACAGGCTTAAATCTATATATACTTGCAGTTCTAATGTTCCACCAGAACGACTGCTTATACTGCAGTTACAAAAACGCCACACAGGCTTAAATCTATATATACTCAAAAGACTGTCCGCTCTGCAGTTTACAAATAATCTGGCCTACACAAATTCTGGCCTTATAATCTCTTTAAATAAAGTACATTCACCAGAAAACTCTCCCTCCATAAGGAACAATGGCCTTACCATCTCCTAGCGCCATTCCTGCACAGTAGAAATCTATCAGGGAGGTAAATATGATTCAAAACATCGGCCTGTAGACACCAAGGCCCCCAGAACATGTCCTTAACATAAAGTACACCTTATCTTCTCTTATCTGCAGATAATCACACCTAAAATAGGCAAATAATGGTACACCTCGAAAAATTGCCAAACATCGTTCCCGTACACTACCATGGGAACACACACCAGACACAGGGCTGACTCCAGTCAACGCCCAAACTTAGACTCCTCTCAGACTGCCACGGGAACACACATCTCCCGCCAAACAGTCACCGGACTCGGCTGTTCACGGACTAGCCGTGAGCTATTCACAGCCGGCCGAAACCAGTACAGAATAACTACATGACTAGCGCTCACGACGCTTTCTGTACATACTGTTTTCCAACATATAAATGTTTAAACAACTCACAATTAAACAAGCCAACAAGTGCCACAACCCTGAATTCACACTGTACAATCAGCATAGTACGGATCACGTCCCTTTGGACCTTAGCCTACTACCACCCGCTCCGGAGAAACAAATGATTTATCATTTTTTTGAAAAAACTACATCAATGAAAATAAGGGGTCAGCTAGGCTCTAATATATGCTTACAACAATAGTTTTATGATAAGGTCAAAATAATACCTCGCCAAATAATAAAGCAAGTGTACAATAAACAAATTACCCATAATAATCTGCTAAATACACCGAAATAATCATTTACAAACAAAGTTAAGTATATTTACTGTAGACCAAGCAGGATACAATAAATAGAAAGTAAAGTCAATGAAATCGAAATAGGAAGAAAGATCCATAATACCTAATAGTAACAATTAAGCAAATCAATTTCTTGCATGAAATAAATAGAACTGTCACCAATAGTTACATATACTAATCCATATTACAATACAAACATTACAAAGGATGGAAGTATAAGAAGTGTAAGAAGTAAACGTATACAAATAGTATAAAGTAACATCCAGATGAAACATGGAAGCATAACCCAAGCATAGACCGCTTCCAAAGAAATGGAGTGAAACGAAGAATCATCCGAAAAGGAAGAAGGAAATACAAAATATGAATGCATAGAAAAACGACAACAATACATCCCAACAACAATCCAACTAAATAACGCATAATAAATAATTTAGCCAAATTACAAAACTTATTCATAACTAAAATGATTTATCACAGGCATCACACAAAAAAGTGCGATATATAAAAATATCACAATCTCAAAAAAAATATTACTATTTTAAATTCAGAAATATCAACATATATTATTACACCTTATTAAGCGCTTTGGCGCAGAAAAAATATAACAATGTCAAAGAAAAATACATTTCCCTAAAAACTTACAATACAAAAAAGTTTCTTTAAAGCTAAGTTAAATAAAAATAGTATTTTAATTTTTTCTAGATTAAATCTATAACTAATATACCAAAATGAAATCATCTTTAACCAAATGAATGACATCTAACAAAAAAGAATTCCAATTCTTAAGTAGACTCATAATAAACGCATACTAGTTTAAACAGAATTCAGCAGAAAAAAGCACATGGCAAAAAAAAAAATACCAGAAACCACTGTTTCAAAATATGTTTTCAAATACAAATACAAAATCATAAATAACACATACAAGTTTAGTTCAAAATTACATTTCACAACACAATAGTTACTGCATATAACCTCTGTTAAAGTGACTAATGTCGAGGTGTTGTCACGTACTGGCCTTCAAAGTATGTATACACTGCTTAGACAGCGCAGACTTCGCTGGCTTGGCCATGTTCGTCGCATGGAAGATGGTCGCATCCCAAAAGATATCTTCTACGGACAATTAGCAGATGGCAGGAGAACAGTTGGGCGACCACAGCTGAGGTTCAAAGATGTGTGCAAGAGAGATATGAGGGCACTGGACATGGATCCAGCAACATGGGAGGATGAAGCTGCCGATCGCACTAAGTGGCGATGCTATTTACGGCGCCAACTCAGATTGGGCGAAGAGAGGCTCACACAAGAAGCAGAGGTGAGGAGAAAACGTCGAAAGGAGCACCAGGAAAATAAGCAGCTGAGGGCTGTCACCTCAGGGGCGCATTCCCATAGTCAGTTATGACTGAAGGGGCTATTATTATATTATTATTATAACCTCTGTATATGGTAATATATTAATTAGACATAGCACCAGAATATAAGAAAAGAAAAAAATAAATTTAATGAATAACAAGACTCTCTGAAACAACTAACGCATATTCCTCGCTAATGAGTTTGTGCATAGGGCTGGTCACCACAAAGTGATATGATACAATTTCATTGCAATCATAATACATACAATGTTTATCCCCAAAACAATAATGAAAACCATAACATAGAGTTACAACAGTGCATACAATAATTCATTATCCAAAAAATAAATTAAGTGTAAGAAACACTGTAGCAATCTTAAACCAACTCCTAAAGAAAAAAATAAATAGGTCACAACTCCGGGGTCCTTGATAGTATTCTGTACACCGCACGGAGTAACGTCATACAAAACCGGGTCAACAGGCTGGCTTGGCTCCGCTTGACTAGACACATGGTCGTAGGTTGACCTACATTCCTCTCACAGTAAAAAATAACTTCGGTGCGATGATTCTTAACGCAAAGCCGAATACTGTGGGAAAATACAAATGAAAATGTCTATTTCAATCAACTTGTGAGATTTATTGAAGTAAAACGGAAAGTTAGTCTTACGTTTACCCAAACTCGTGGCAGTGAAAACGTCTGGTTTCTATATGATGCCATCATTTCCTCGTCACATAGCCGATAACACAGAAGGATAGGAACATCCTGACGAAATGAAGGTCATCACAGCAGTAGGCTGAAATAAAATCCTACTTACACACAACGAGATATTCTCTCGAACTCAAAATGCATAACAAGCAGTGGTATTTGAAACAATACTCTTACTGTTACCTTGTCTATAACCAAGTTTGTTCTTTTGTTGTGCAACATTATTATGATTAGTAATTCTACTTTGATAAAAATATCTAACCGATGGATTTTGTTTTGTTCTAGAATCATCATTATAAGGCTGATAAGCTTTAATGTAGTTATTTCTCTCACCAAAATTGTTTCTATTCTCCTTTGTGACAATATGCTTACCAAATTGCTTAGTACTAGTGATAACAAAATCCTTATAGTTAACAACATTTTTGGCACAAGTATTACTAATAGCTTTGTCCCTTATTATCAGTTTATCAGAATTTCCATAATCAGCATAATGGTTTGTCTTTTGAATATTAAATTGACAGTTATCTCCATTTTTTTTAATCTGCCGAACTGACTGATAATGTAGAATTATCTTTGCTGGCCTGACGCCAAGAGCCAGTAATGTTAGCAGCAGTCGTACGTGGAAAATTGTATTTGCCACGTAAGGATCTACGTCCACCATGTTCGATTTTCGTATCAGCAAAAAGTGTAAAGAGCTGGCTCCTTGCTTGTTTTACTTGGTGATAAACAACCTTCTGTCTACTATTGTCAACATTGACAGTAGACAACCCCTTGATGCCTAAAACAACATCTACTAATGCATCCACCCTTTTCCTTAGATCACTAATCTCAGCACTTCTAAGTGAGATGTCTTCGGTTTGTTTCTTAACTAAGTCATTAGATGTTAAAACCTTACTCTTCTCCTCCATGAGTAATTTCTCAATATCAGTCATTTCCTCTTTCTTAAACGATAACTCCTTTACTATCTTTTCTACATCCTTTTCTTTGATTTCGCTCCTCTGTCGTGCCAATTTCCTTAATCTCTTCTTTTGCACGTCTTCTATCTGTGGCTGAAGAAGAGCCACCTGAGCCTGAAGCCCCTCAACTTTAACAACTTGTGTCTTCAACTCATTAATCTTCTCCTCATTAATCTTCTCGGGAGATGCGTTATTCTTTTCCTTCAGTTGGCGACTGAGAATATCGTTATCATCCAACACATCATGAAGCATATCTATATAACTCTTCTCACGTATATTGGTCTCAATCTTCAATTTATCATACATCGCTCTCTTCTCTTCAATCTCTCGAGTGAGAATACTAACTACGCCCTGCTTATCATTTATCTGGACTTCCAAATCTTTTACCTTACTGCACGCAGAGTCTAAAGCTGTTTTTACACTAGTAAGCTCCAAGTTTGATTTCTGTAACTCATTTGTGAGCTTAGACACTGTTTCTTGTAATTTATTCTTTTCAGCACTATCCTGTAAAAACTTAGCTCTCTCCTGTAGAGCACTCTGTTTGTTTACTTTTGTTTGCTTCTCATTTTTCAATTCCCCTTTCTGAACGTCAGCAATATCGTTGTGAATTATCGTGTATATACTTTGCACAATATGTCCGTGTTCAACCTCAATATATTGTTGCAAAAACACACGAAGGTGCCGTAGCACATTAACCAAATCCTTAGCCATTACCAAATTACAAATAAACTTAAAGTTATGTTCAGCAAATGACTCTAGGGATGCTGACACATTAATCAAAAAATCGTCCATCACCCATGCTCCAAGTCGTGGGCCTCTCAATCCCTTTTTATCTCTTCCTACCACCAATGCACACTCCAACATAGGCCTTATATCTGTAGAATCTAAATCACACTCAGGATCCATATTAAAATCCATAGTGACCTATTCACTCAGTTCACTATATGTATCAACCACTTATGATTATAATAAGTTTATGTCCTTGGAAATTTAGACAATTAATATCCCCCTCACACAATAAATATTTCCTCAAGAGATTAATGTATTAAATAATGTATCAATTCTCCATTATTATGCACTAAATCCTATACTAAACAGTTAATAGAATATATATAATGCGTGATATGAGAAGACTTGATAGCATACATACAATATAATATATATATTGCGTGATATGAGAAGACTTGATAGCATACATACATAAAGACAGTTTCCACAACAACAAAAACCACTTATCTTGCAAATAGCAAAAAGTCCCTTCTTTTCCCGTTACAACCGATGGGCATCAGGTGGTCGTGTCACTAGTTCGTTGTTTACAGAAATTTGAATTTTAACCAAAAGCAAAGCATACAAGGTTAGATAATAGGAAAACGATAATAGTAAATATAATGAATAAACGTATAATAATGTAACCATTGTGTGACAGCCAGCAACAGGATCATAAATTACTTGTCAGAATTATAAACTAGTAGTAAATAAAGGAGATATTGACAAAAGACAGATGGACGAACAGACTACTTCTTTCTCAGCTTGACAGATACTGGGGAAGGGTAGAGTAGTCCTAGATTTGAAAATTTGAATTCAGTTTAAAAATAAGACGCTAGAATGCCAAACAGGTCCTGATTGACTGGAGTCAAATATACTATGAGGGTGATAAAAATCATTTGGGAAAGGCGTTCGTCGCCACTTTAGAAAATTGTTTCTACAATAAAGTTGTGTTAAAAGCAAGATCATAGTACGTTCTTGGATTTGCTGATCTGCACCAGCAAGCGATCTGGATTTTAATATATATATCGCAATTAACCTTATTAGTAGGAAATTTTCATTTGATGCGGTAAAAAATAAAACCTTTGTATCATTATTAAGATGTATGTATTATTGAATATGTATGAAAAGTATGTGGGGAAAAGATTATCTAGAGTGAAGCCAACATCAAACTTTGTGTTGTTTCACAGAGTTGTTAAGAAATACAGGAACAGGTTGTAGAAAAGCCCGACAGGTTTTCTGACATTTTGGGAGAAAATACAATTGTTGTACAGTATTGTGACATAAGACCAGGAAAACCACTGGCCGTCTTCTTCAGCAAGTCACCGTCTTTGTACATGACCTGATATTATTAACTTAAAATGTTTCCTTTGTCAAGGAAAGTGTCAAACTGTAGTTTGAAGTTTATTTGACCATGAATGGGGTAACAAACCAATTGAGAACGTTAACTAATTGTGTAGTTACCATGCTGAATCTGAATGAATTGAAAATGTTTAGTTAGGGAAAGAGAGAGTATATCAGAGGGTGATGTAGGCCGCATTTATATTGTTCCAGGGTTTCATCAAGGACTCGAAGTGAGCCCAGGTAAACTGAGATCTGTATATTTCTGCATCTAAAGAAGTGAGGCAGTATCAACTGTGTGCCTCCTCGTTATTTCAAGATCAGAAGCCTGACATGTTATTGGAAACTGGTGGTGTGACTATACTGCATCCTGCACATCAGAAGCCACAAAGTTAAGCCAGTGTCTGCAGGCATTTGATAGATCAAACCAAAAATTACTCTCATTTCCCAAGTGTTTAATAAATTATTCAGGTTGTGATGAACTCATACGTTCTTCCTAACAGTACCCATTCATGGGATCAAGAGTAATTGACAATGTTCCCGATTGACACAGTTACTTAAATTTGTGAATATTAAGATACTCAGTTCGAAATTGAATCAAATTTTATGTAAATACATTGCATTATCATTTGAGTTTCAATATTCCAGTATACACAAAATTGTGATACTGGAACAATAAACTGAACAAAAAAATGTCTCAATTTAAACTTAACTCTGGGTGTTGTTAAATACTTTTCATAGAGTTCTTAGTTGTATTTGTTGTCATATTATTACAACACACCTTACATTACCCTAGACATTAGACGTAGCTATCAGACATACTAGTCAAGAATAAGTCTGAATGAGATCATAAGGTGGTAGCAGAAAGGCACCCTAAAACTCACCCTAATAATTGTAATACTCAGGGGCCTTCACAGCTGACCTCATTCAGTACAATATAAATATATAACAACAAGTCATAACATCTAAATCCACCACAGAAGGACTTCCAAAGGAGAATGTGAGAAAGTTTCATGCTAGCGTTTCTTCGTTCTATGAAACAGCTTTCAATTATTTGAATAAATGGGCTGCAAAAAGTTTTCAAGACCTAGAATCCTACAGCTGGGTAACGCTGAACAGAATACCAATTTGGGCAGATATTGAGATATCATCATCACTAGTGATTCAAACATTACCTTCAGCCCACTTTACAGAAACTGAAATTTATGACGAATATGTCTATATGAAGCAGTTTGTTACTTCTCAGAAAATTAGTGAATGGAGTGCCAAAAAAACATTGCCACCACAACGTTGGATTGAAATGGTTTCCCACTTCAAAAACAATAATGTGACATTTTCAAATATTTTGAAGTTTGCAGAGTTTTTTTTCTGTCTATCTGGAACAAATGCTGCCACAGAAAGAGTGTTTTCTTTGATGAACAGCTAATGGGCAAGTGATAAAACACAGCTAGGTGTTGAAACTTTGAAAGCTATGTTGACAACCGAAGTGAACTATGAGGAAACACGTGTCGAGTTTTTTAAGATGCTACTTGCAAAGAAGGACCTACTGATAAAAATCCACTCATCTGAAAAGTACAGTAACTCAGCTTCACCTTGAGTAAGGATTATTGATGTTTTTCTCTCTTATTAGTTTAAGTAGTTAAACTTATACAGTAAAATTTATGTTATTCAATGTTATTCAAATGTATATATAAAATGTATATTATTTTAAATTGACATCAACTTGATTTTTCCGGGACATGTCCCGACTTTTGACCTTTTCTTTAGCCTTTTGTCCCGATTTTTTTCATTGAAATAGGTCAAATCTACTATTTTGTCCCGGATTAGGGTTTTGAAAATATGGTCACCTTATGTTTACATTATGTCTATGAAGTGCGTAACAGCGTTAGGACCAAAAGACACATCAAGTACCACGCCTGTGGAGTATGAGTACGATGAATTATTTAAATTATTTCCTTTAATTGACTTATCCAAGTTTTGTTCAAGTTATTTGTTGAGTAATGTCTCTAGATGGTGGAGTACCTTGTCCAATGTCCAAAACAATTTAGTCACGTCCATACGACATGCGTGGTATGATACTGTATGTTTTGCTCACCTCAGAGATGCCCAACAAATGAAGATCAGAGAAAGAACATATGGTCGACACTACTACCATTCGTGGAAAATCTCCACGGAGATTCAAATAGCCTCAGGCTGATTACTGCTGCTTTTGAAAACATTCACATGGACATTTGACAATGTACGAAGAAGAAATTGATCGTGTTCACACTGACAACCGATCAAATACAAATCAGATCGACAAACTGAAATCTGGACAGACAGATACATGTGTCTAATTGGGGACGACAAATATGCAACAGAAGGCATCCTCCAAATTTATTTGCTCCACGAGAAAAGCACATTGTCAGCACAGCCTTCTCCACCCCCAGGTTAGATAAACTGAATGGTGGCGAGACAAGCGTGCGATGGACTATGAACTTTATAAGAGAGATTTATGTGATTATATGATAGCGAATTAAGAAGACGAAGAAGGAGATGCATACACTGAGAGACGTAATATATTTCAGGGGAAGAAATAATTACGTGCTATGTGAAACAACTTACTCACAAAAACATATTTTTAAATTTATTATGTGCAATTGTTATAATTTTTCAATTTGTATGTAAGCAATATGTTAAGGAAAAACAATTCCTTTAATTTTGTTAACAAAATGTTTAGTATTTTTTTAAATGTTATTAAAAACGTACATACATTTTTATATTATATTAAATTACTGAATATGTTTCCGTTAGGAAGAGTTAGTTTCTATATGCTTCTGTTTCTTTTAATGGTTATTTGGTCAAACATCAACATCTCAGCTCAGAGCATTTCGGATCATTATACGATAGCAATATACTGAAATGACTCGTACCAAGCCACAAGCGAAAAAGAGGAAAGTCTATAGAAGCCCTCAAACACTTGTCAGCATCAGCAAACAAGAATCTACACAGAACAAAGAGAGGCAGCCGGAGAGCACGACTGCCCCAACTCCTAGCGTCGGGGCCGGTCCCTCTCAGAAGCCGAACAACGCAACCTTTGACACTACGACCGATGAGCGACCCAAAGCTTCTAAGCCAGAGGACAACCAAGCTCCGAAACCAGACATAGCAACATCACCGCTAACACAAGATGTCGAGGCAGTGGCCCCATTGTGCAGTGACCAGACAGCATCTGCAAAACACGGCCACAAAACATCGACGACAGAACCCGACAAAGCAAATCCACCGCCTAAACGAGATGTCATCTTAGTCGAGTCTCCATCATGCAGTGCCCAGGCAACTTCGGTAAAACGAGATCAGAGACAAACAATGCAGCAGAATGTGAATCCGTCCCACAGACCACACGCTCAATCTGAGACAGAAGTTGGAACGTGCCAACTTCGCAAGCAACAAAATGCCGTTTCTAACGTGGCAATACAGGAGAGGATAATTAAGATCACTCAGATGTCTGGAGGTGAGGCCTCGCTCAGGGCCCTACCCGACGATAAAGTAATCGCTATCCTTGAGACAATAACGGGCAGGAGGAGCATATCTAAAGTTTCAAGACATGACAACGGAGTTATATTAACTCTAAATAACACGGAGAAGACAAACCTACTGATGATCGAACTAGAGTCCGGACACAAAGAAGTCCAGCTGCCCCACCAGATAAAAGCTACTGTGGAGATCTTCAAGAAGACTAAAAAGATAGTTGTAAGAGGGGTCGACAACAATAGATCTACACAAGAAGTCCACAGCCGCCTGCAAGCAGAAAACAAGAATATCACAATAACACAGGTGGAAAGACTGAAGACATGGGACAAGAAGGACACCAACTTGGTTATCATAACTATTGAAGGGTCTTCAAGACCAAGTCAACTAAACCTGGACGACAGATGTAGAAAAACAGAAGAGTACATCCCTCCTGTTATGCAGTGCTCAAACTGCCAGCAATTTTCGCATACTAAGAAAACTTGCAGGAGAGAGACAGTTTGTCGGTACTGTGCAGGAAGTCACTCTTACAATGAATGTCCTCAGGCGAAAAAAGATACCAACTATAAAGTACGCAACTCCAACAGAACCTGCGCAAACTGTCTCGGGAATCACGGGGCAAGATACCGTGGATGTCCGATCTTCTATGAGACAAAGGCCATACTGAAGGAATCTGTAACCAATAACATCTCCTTCAGAGAAGTAAGACACCGAGTGGCTTCAGGCGGCACTGTCAAACAGGAACAGCACACAAGAGCCCAGCTGGTAAAACTAACCACAGAGATGCGAGACATAAAACAACAACTCAAAGTCGAGACGAACAAGCAACTCAACGAAGACTGAAATGCCATAAGAGACGAAACAATAGGAGCCTTACAGAGCGCCCAGGCAATGTTACAGGAAATGAAATCCATCAAACACGAGATAGAAGTCGACATCGCCAAACTCACAGAGCTAAAGGAAGAGAACGAAGAAATCCTCAATAGAATTGAAACAGAGAGAAGGACCGTTGAGGATATCCTTACAAAAAGTAGAGAGCAAAACAAAGAAACTAAAGACAAAATAATAACCAAAATCGTAGAAGTACTAACAAGACATCAAGAAAGAAGAAAAGAAGCGGAACACCAAATAATCATCAAAACCATAATGAGCTTCTTACCAAAGATAATAGCAAGAGCCATAGAACAACACGTAGCCAAAACAGACAACGAATAGTAGAGACCGAACTGGCAGCCAGTGGTCCTTTTCAGGACCAATCATCTCCAGGACTAGGAACGTGATACCAGCACAGACATTAACACCCTATATACCCAAATGTAACCTTTTGTAACCCGTAAGGCAGGATATGAACACCATGAGAACGCCACGACACCATAAACAGACAAGCAACTAAGAGGTATCCAGACAGTCAGCTAGTTGTCCTTTTTAGGACCAGTCGTTTTCAGGACTAACAACCGGCTGCTCGTAGATCCCTTCTATTTACTTCTACACTCTATCACTCCTGACTTTCAATACAGATTGACATTTACGTTATTGATAGTCTTACAAAGTTTTATAATCCCATTCCCGGTCGTACTCCTCTCTATCACTTGACAACACTGATAGTTAATGTTCTTGACTTACAAGCTTTGAGCTGTCAATTGTCTCTTCACTCTCGTATATCATCAATTATCTCTTCACTCTTATATATCATCAATTATCTCTTCACTCTCATATATCATCAATTATCTCTTTACTCTCGTATATCATCAATTATCTCTTCACTCTCATATATCATCAATTATCTATTCACTCTCATATATCATCAATTATCTATTAACTCTCGTATATAAAATTGCTATTTCTACACTATCATGAGAAACGTAAGAGATGACCAAGAACACACAGAGTTTGACTCAATTAACATCGGCGGGTACCAGATCCCGGAAATCAGATATGCTGACGACACAGTCCTCCTATCGACCAACCCAGAAGGACTTGAACAATTAATTCTGTCCACCAAAAAACACAGCGAGGCCCAGAATCTATACCTAAACACCAAGAAGACCAAAGTATTGACAACAGACAAAGTAAAGACCAATCCAGAAATTGAAATTGATAACGAAGAACTGGAAAGTGTTAATGAATTCGAATACTTAGGTTCAATCATCAACAGCTCTGGCGACTGTGCTGTAGAAATTAAAAGAAGACTTGCAATTGCTTCACATAAACTAATACAGATGAAAAACCTATGGCAAGGCACAAGCAAAGAAACAAAGTTACAACTGATCAGAGCATGTATATTCCCAGTAGCAACATACGGCTGCGAGACTTGGACACTCAATAAAACAGTTGCAAAAAAGATTACATCATTCGAAGTGAAATGCTACAGAAGGATGAGAGATACTGGACTTGACCAACAGAGCTAGACTTCGTACAGAACATTGGCTCCCTAAATACTGTGGCCTTACGGGATTTAACCAGGTTCGGGGACTATCCTCTAAGGTGTTGTATTGAGTTAGAGCAGATAATTATGACATGATAAGTTTTCTCATGCAGCCATTTCTTCCTTTCCTTGGGCGTAGTATTCAATAGACAATATCCTTTTGGTTTGGTCTTAACGTGATTTTTATTCCAACATAACGTATATACATATTGGCATAAAGATTTATAGTGTGCATATTTCGTTCATCCACAAATGCACATTGCTTCCATTAACACAGCACGGGGAAGTTCATATCAAGTGAATAACCCTGATTTCAACTCTTAGCTACTTGATCCTTCAAAATATTAGCTAGCGGTAATTGCATACTAGCAGTTACTCAGAGGATTAAACTATTCTCTCATTTCCTGAAGAGCTTCATGTTCTACCAAACTGTTAGTGGTTCTACTTAGCAATCCAAAGTCTATATTTTGACTCAAAGTATAACTTGCAGCCATTTTACAGGGTGCTGCGGAAGGCAAAAGCTATCTTGCTTTGACACGAAAAATGTTTTAGGTATTCTAACAGCACTCTACTTACTGCCTTTCCTTGTGAGAATTAAATGCACAATTCACCACTAAAACTGGAGAAAGACTTCCTTTAGTAAAAGTTTGAAAAATCCTCAAAAATCTGCAGCATAAGAAATACGCGTCTGTCTCTTAATCTTCAAAATCTGTAACTGACTTCCCGCTGGGTACTAGATCGCTTATTTTCAGCTCAAAATCTAGGTCAGCGTTGCTTCTCCTTCCCATTCGTCTCGGAATTGGATAAAAAGGGTAATCCACGCTAACCTTCTCCCTATGGTCTGTTCTTATGATAATATTTATGATTAAATTTTAACTAACTTCTATCCACTAAGCTATGGTCTGTATTTGTTATAAAGGAAAGTTCCTAAAATGACGCATTCCCTGTCACATATAGATCCCGGGGCTCCGCAAATGTATCCCGTAGGGAGACATTTGAGTACTATCAATAACAAAAATTTATCCCAAAAAAATTTTCTAAGTCCAACAATATTTTCAAAAAAAAAAAATGTTCAAGTTCAAAAATTTTCTAAGTCTAAAAATATTTCAGAAAATTTAACGAAATTCCTACATCTGAGCTCCTATGTCTATATGGGACTGTCGTCTATAAAGGGGCCTTATAGAAGGAGATCATCTCCAAAAGTGCAAACTATCTTTCATATCAATACATATTTCAACCAAATTTACAAATTGGCAACACTTGCCAACAAACTCTGCAAAACAATCATAAGGTCATCACCAAAAAATGTGACGAGTGGCAACACTGGGAAATGAACAATAAAATTATCTTATTTGCAGAACTTGGCTGCATTATCATAATCTATTACATTTCATTCAAAAATATAGTTGATTACCTTCTCTTGAATATGGTGGGGGTGTTATCTCTTTTCTTTTCCTGTTATTTGCTCCATATTAAAAGCCTGCAAGTACTTAAAAATCTTTTTTCTTCCTGGCGTACTTATTTATTTTATTTTCCAAGTACTCTGCAATATCCCAAGAAATGTCCAAAATCTCCAATTCCTATGGTAATCCACTTTCATAGAATAGCCAATGTTTTCATGGGTACTTATCATCTTCTTCTTTTTTTTTCCTTTTTTTTTCCAGTGAATGAGCCACTTGCTCATTATTACATGTAGAAAACATCTCTAGACATAATATGCATATTTTATCAGACGATAATATAACCAGCATCATTTTTATAAGTAATCATTTTTCACAATAAAGGCATTAAAACCTCATGGCTTATCCTTATTTATTTATTTGTATGTTTTTGTTATTGACATTTTCCAAATGGTAAGTGTATAAATTCGTTCTAAGTCCGTCACTGTAGAAAATGTTCTATATTACATTTTTTTTTTCTTCTTCAAAATATGTGATGTTTGTCTCCAATATCCGTACGTCTGGTGGTGATCCTGTCCATTAGTCAGTTATTTCTAATCATTCCTTCTTTTCTGTCAACACAGTATTTTTTTCTGTGAACTCTTTCCTAGAAATATTATTTTATATATATATATTTTTTTTTTTTCAAAGATCTTCTTTGACTTGCCATACATCAATTTTCAAACATCAAATTATTCAGCAACCAACAGACGAATATGTTACTATCATATTATGAAATATAAGGGAAAAGGAAAATATAGTTTCAAATCATCATGAATTTTCTACATTGGGTTCCGTATTACTTTATTTTCTCTGTTAAGACAACTGCTTATACTCTTGACAATATGTATCCATGTTGTCACTCTCAAGGCATCCTTGTATACAATTTATATTTGTCTCCTTTTTTTTTTTTTCATAACACCAATGTATCATTTATGGTGTTCCAATATCATTGTATCCATTCTAGTCCTCCTGTTATCTTGAGAATTCATCCTTAGTAACTCCCTATGTACCTTATCTAGCAATACATTTATCAAAAACACATCAAACAATGATTTATGGAACAATCAACTGAGATGTAAGAACTTTTTGACAATATGAGATGAAAAAAATTTGGTAAATCATCCAAAACATTTATAAGGTCATCACTCAAAAAATGTGACATAGAAAGGAAGAAAAAATATTCAATTGATCGTGAGGAATCTACAATATTCTTATAAGACAAAGTTCCTGGCACTCTGACTACTATTTATCCATATTATTTCTGGTTATCCTTGCATACAGTGTACCATTTCCATTTTCTTTATAAGTCCAATTCATCGCTCATGGTGCTCCAATATTTAAAATGTGGATCCTTCCTATTCCTCTTATTCTGTACTGGAAATACATCCTTATTAATTGTCTATGTACTATATCTGCGAATATTTATCAACAATATATCAACTAATCATTTATGGAACCATTAACACAAATGTCTAGACTTTACCAAAACATGAACAAAAACATGTCTTTTTACATATGTGCAAAATTTCGACACCAACTCTGCCTTCGCAGGTCAAAGGTTAGTCAGAGTTATGTGGTGCCTGTAACATCCGCTGACTACAGCCAGATGGGTGACTTATGGTACTTATAATTCAAAAATCTCGTCTGTCAGTTATCTTAAGTGTGGGGCGGGGGTCTATTTCATGGTGTCCTTGACAAAGTTTGCTGCATTTCCAATCTAGGTATTCTTTTCTTATGTCATAATATCTCCATGATATATCTGTGACATGTCTGTCCTTGGGATAACATTATTATTTTTTTTTCAATATCCTCGGGGTGAGCAGATCTCAGTACGTCCAATTTCATCAATCATGTATTTTTCTCCTGTAATTCTGGGTATGTTATGAGTATAGTAAATTGTCAATTTATTTCAACTATCTTACAACATTCTGTAATTCGTGATAAGGAATAGTCATTTGTTATACAACAATGTTCATATTACAAAGGCAATGAGCAAAAATCAAAGAGATATCTTCTCCGAAAATGCAGATGTATGTCTATTTCTCCTACCTCTGGGCGTAGTAATTACGCAGTCATTATTTTTTTTTTCATTATTTAATCTCCATTTTGTGTCCTTAGTACTTGTGGTTCCATGGGATTATCATAACTCATTTGTGTCTCCTGTCCAATAATGATCCATACATTTATGGTTCTCATATGTGGCAATTTTATTCCTCCGATTTGTTCTATGTTCATAGAACCCAAAAATTTCAATTATTTTTCTTCTCTGTTATTTCATAACAGCCTCAAATTTTTCATTATCTTATTCTAATGTGAGCATAAGTGCATAAACCGCACAGCAAAAACATTAGTTGTGTCAACATAAAATTTCACCATAATATAAAATGGCATCTTCATCATCATTAAACAGTTGCTTCATTCTCTCATGTGCCATCAGTGGCTATCATCCGGTAATGGGTGTTCAATGTGGGTTCAGCATATACAAATGCTGTAGAGGGGTATTTCATTTGCTAAGTCAGCATGTGCAAATGCTATTTCTTTAACATGGGCAAAGGCATCATCAACAAATAGGTGTAATGTGTTCAATCTGGGGTTAGCATATACTAATGCTCTCAAAGGATTTTTCATTTGCAAAAAATCAGCATGCGCAAATGTCATTGGGGTACTTGTCATAGGCAGTATCAACAAAATACTGCTGGAGTATCAGAGATCATGCTGGTGGGGGTATGGCTGGTAATGGGCAGTAGGAGTAAAAACTAATTTCTCACTCTGAAATGGTGATTTATTTTCTCTTTTTCTTTTCTTTTATGTCGGCTGCTAACCTCAGGGCAGTCAATGTTTACAATATTGGCTTATCATCATCAAAATGTGTGAGGGTGGCATATAAACATATAATACATCTTATAAAAAACATTCCAATTGTTTTTCTCTTCTCATTTTTCTGTTATGTTTTGTCTCTTTTCATTTTTTTTCTTTTTCATTTCTTTTTCCATTTCTTTTCTCTTTTCTTGTGATTTCTTTTCTTTTCTTGTGATTTCTTTTCTGTTTGTATCACAAGTACGAAAAAATTATAAAAATCAATTCACTAAACAGTAGAGATACTATCAATATTCCTAATAGTAAATCCTAACCAATAGGGCTGCAAGTAATAGTTTAGGTTAGAACAGAATGAATATTGTAGCAGTGTCTGTTGTCAATAAGTGGCGAGGAAAGGGTACATCAAGGATCTCCTGATTACAACATGATTGTAATTCCAAGGAATGAATATGATTGGGATTGAAAAGATCGCAAGTCTAGAATGTCGTCTCAATATAGTGGAAAGGAAAAATAGTAAGTTAAAGATGTTGTAACAGTGGAGTGAAGAAAATCTTACTATAGAGAGTCAAGGTTGGGATATGGAATTTTGGAGAATGTTTTAAAATCTTGACAGTACTAATATACATCTGGGTCTAAAATAATAATGTACATTGGAAAAATAAATAATCCTGTGGAGAAAGATAGCATAACATACAATATTAGTTTTGGGTATAAATTAATATGCTGTTAACAGAATGTCATAGTAGGAACAGTATGATTGATCAAGGTGATAGATATCAAGGAGTTTAGCATAAATGAGATCACAGAAATATTAGTATGAGGTAAGAAAAAAAAAACTACTGGTGTATAGTGTCTGCATGAAAATGCACTAAGATGCGAAATTACAGAACTCTGGAACTGCAAGGACAAGAAGTCTGGTGAATGGAGCGTGGAATATGATCAGTTTCCAAAAGTAGAGATCAATGTTACAACAGAATAGTGTGACACATGTGTTATAGGTAAGGTTGTGTAACATTCTAAATATTAAGAAAATGTCTGTAACTAAATAATGTCTGTAAACTCGTAACACCGTGTGTTATCAATTGTTTTGTCATTTTTATTTCACAAAACTATACTATCTAATGAAAATCCTCCGTGTGCTGGTCTTGATTGTTCTCTGGGCATCAGTATTTTAAGGCTGGAAAAAAAAACTTTCTCAGTGAGGCTTTGACATCTTAGTCTGGAAGCAAGTCATTTGAACTGTCAAAAACTGAAAATAGAGTACATGGGAAAGTTAGTACATTGTTAAAAAGTAATTGCACTTCAGCGTAGACCGTGTTCGGAGTGGCGAACACATAAAACACCTGGGCGTGTTTTATCGAAGTTTCAGTAATAAGTCCTTTAGTTGTGCTGCCATCTCTAACTTTGCAATGTCTCGACTGGTTAGGCGAGCATCATACTGAGTAGCAGTGGTGACGGGTGTGGTAGGCGACGACACTGCATTTGCTGATTGTTGGGGCACTGAGGACATTGACGAATGCGGTGATGGCTTAACATCTTTTGATTGCGGTGATGGTTTCACTGTGGTTAGGGTTTGTATGGCTAGAACATCTGTTAGTTTTGAGGCAGGTATATGTTTCGCCTTGATTTTTCTTCTGACTTGGTTGTGCTGTACGTTAACACCGTTTACAGTGGGCGCAGTAATTTGCACACTGTTGTTTTTGACTAGTTGAGATGAGGCTAACACTTCTCGGCTGGGCTTTGAAACATGATAGCGTTTCAACTTGACTATTCGTCTGATCTCATTTTGTGGCTATTTCCTGCACTTAATGACAGGAGATGATGCGTCTGATGAAGAAAAACAGGTACGTTTGCCAGCTGCTTGAATCTCCGGGGATGACGTACTAGCGAATGATGTATCAGTTGTGCAACAAGGACCAGGCGAATCCATACCAGAGTCTCCCTCATATTTATTGGTTAATCGAGGAAGTGGAGGGGAACTGCGGTAAGACGTGGAATACAATGGATGGGTTTGAAAAAAAATCGAAAAAAGGTGATTCGTCTTACGAGGACAAAAGACAAAGAAAATGGTCTACGTTAGTTACGGCCACAAGGCCTTCGTCAGGAAAAGAAAGAAAGTGAAGGCTAGATAGGACACATAAAAACTAAATAAAATAAAAACTGGGTACTTCCCTGAAGGCAAGAACCGAAATTCTATCAAAATCGCTGTCTGTTGATGAGCGCGTGGCTGAACAGAAAGTGACTTCCGCCGCCGGATGTACACAATGCATACTAAGAAACAGTTTCTTAGTATGCATTGTGTACATCCGGCGGCGGAAGTCACTTTCTGTTCAGCCACGCGCTCATCAACAGACAGCGATTTTGATAGAATTTCGGTTCTTGCCTTCAGGGAAGTACCCAGTTTTTATTTTATTTAGTTTTTATGTGTCCTATCTAGCCTTCACTTTCTTTCCTTTCCTGACGAAGGCCTTGTGGCCGTAACGTAGACCATTTTCTTTGTCTTTTGTCCTCGTAAGACGAATCACCTTTTTTCGATTTTTTTTCAAACCCATATATTGTATTTATTGGTTATCATCTCACCGTACGTTTGAACAGGGCGAATATTGGATATTTCGTCGGTGTGAAAAAGTTGTTCTGGTATTTCTTGAGTGTCCATGTCAGAGTCTGTTCGTTCATCAGCAAAGGTGTAACTTGGGGCTCTGTGACGAAATTTTGCCTTCCGAACAGGTCGATTAGAAGGTTCTGTGGAATTCTTTTCATGTGTGGTTATCTTGCCTTCATCCCGATAAAGAGTATTTTCGTGCTGTTGAAAATTGCCATCATCCCGAATAAGAGTGTCAGTGGATGCTGCTGGAAAATGATTCTCGTGTGGGGTAGTGATCATCTTGTCTTCATACCGTGGAAGTGCGATTCTCATCAATTCTCGAAATTCCTCCCGGCGTGTAGATAAATCAACAGCAAACCTGTTCTCCAGTAATTCACACACCAGCCTTATTGAGAGGACGTTGAAGTCACCATCTCTCAGAATAATGTCTATCTCTGCCCTCAGCTCCTCTGTTATAGGCTGAGTGACTGGGACAGATTTCAGGGGTGTTTGCTTGGCTGACTGTCCCACTGCCGTAAAATGTTGTCGAGACAGCGTGTGTGTTTTCAATGGGTCACAAACCTGACCTGATCTGTCAGCGTCTGTCTGTGTCGCGACAGAGGTCGTCTTTGGTTCATTCATAAATTCTTCTTGTTTGTGCATGATTCGGGTTAGTCTATTTGAAATGGGGGTACATAGCGTCGTATTTGTTTTCATAACACCGACCTGCTGATGTCTGTGAAGTGGTTTGATAAGTGCTCTGAAACCATCTTCTGTTGTGATCATACATGTGTTGTTAGATGCATGGAGATTCTTTATCTCGCAAATCTTTTGATGCCTGACATTGTTGATTACGTTTCTGACTGCAATACGGTAATTTCTTCTGTTGAGACTGTTCCAGTGGTTCTTAGTATGTTTATTGAAGCGATACAGGGGACTGTCGGATTCCTTACTGCAACGTCTCAGTATACGTGGGTAATGTAGGTTCCTCATATCGTCGACAAAGTAACGTTCCGCATCCGCGTGTGTCACTGCATTCATCCTGATAGAGGTGTGATTACAATAATTCATATCTGTCCCATGAATAATGGGATGTAAGCTCAAGGATTTACGTTTGGGATAACCTCCCGTCAGAAAACGATTTTTCCACTTGTCAGAGTCAGAGGGGCGGAGTGGGTTGGAGAAACTTGGGGAGGGGAACTGATGGGCAAAGCTCTGACACAGTGATGGCTCATGCTGCATAGGGTAACTTCCCGTCAGCAAATATTTCTTAGACATGTCAATCGGTGGGCTGTAATGGTTGTGCATATACGGGTTGGTTTTCCTGCTGCTGCTGTTCTACCCCTAGTTGCTGGAAATTTTCATTAGGTGGTCCATCTTCGCTTCTGCTCTTTTATAGAGGACTGGTCACTAGGCAACAAGTTGGGATGTTAATGGCGTGAAGATTCAAAAGGATGAAGATTTCGTTTGACAACAGCACATTGCACATTGGTTTCTTTTCAGTAGAACATGGGGAAGTTCATATCACTGTGATGTCACCTTTGATTAAGTGAATTGGCTACTTGATCCTTCACAATATTAGCTAGCGGTAATTGCATACTAGCAGTTTCTCAGAGGATTAAACCATTCTCTCATTTCCTGAAGAGCTTCATGTTCTACTAAACTGTTAGTGGTTCTACTTAGCAAATTCAAAGTCTATATTTTGACTCAAAGAATAACTTGCAGCCATTTTACAGGGTGCTGTCCGAGGTAAAAGCTATTTCCTTGTGACATGAAAATGTTCTAGGTATTTTAACAGCACTCTACTTACTGCCTTTCCTTGTGAGAATTAAATGCACAATTCACACACTAAAACTTGGGAAAGACTTCCTTTAGTATAAGTTTGAAATTCTCAAAAATCTGCAGCATAAGAAATATGCGTCTGTCTCTTTGCCTTCAAAATCTGCAATTGACTTTTTAGCCGGGACTTGACACGCTTATTTTCAGCTCATAATCTAGGTCAGCGTTGCTTCTCTTTTTTTTTATTCGTCTCAGGATTGGATAAAAAGGGTAATCCACGCTAGCCTTTTCCTTATGGTTTGTTCCTATTATAACTTTATGATTAAATTTTAACTAACTGCTATCCACTAAGCTATGGTCTGTATTTGTTATAAAGGAAAGTTCCTAAAATGACGCATTCCCTGTAACAATACCATCGCAATAAGGAAGCTGAAATTTTTCGGTCATATAAAAAGACATAATAGTCTGGAAAAAACAGTGATGGAAGGCATGGTCCCTGGAAAAAGGGGAAGGGGTCGACCTAGACGACGGTGGACCCAGGACATCACAGAGAGTCTGAACTTGTCTTTGGCTGATGCAGGTCGACTTGCCCAGAATCGTGATGCGTTCAGAGCAGCTGTAATGGAGACAACGTTCTGGAAAGAATACGTCACATGATGATGATTTCTACACGCCGACCTTCACCCGGGCTATGATCCTCCTTGACCTTAGATGTAATATGATATGAAATACTGTTCTGTAAAACCATATCATGTTAGCTCTTCTTGATCCTATGGCTTTACTTATTTATTAATCATGTTTTACTTTCAGGTAACACTTACCTTACAAAAACAAAATCGGTTAAACCCGTTATGCTGACAACCCTTTTCCCTTCTTCATTCCAAGCAGTGTATGTAAATGGACAATGTCACGTGCATAGTGTCATATCTAGAAGACAAGACTAAAAGAGTTGTCATATATTTTAAACAAAATATATTCTGTACTCTGACATGTTCACATGCTACAGAACCAGGACTGAGACATTCTAAGATTAAACTACACTTTCCAAATTTGTAGCAGTTGTTTCTGTAACAATGTGTAGAGCATTATGAGCTTGCCAGACCTTTTCGTATCATCATTGTCTTTGCTGCCTGTTAGAGCATTATGAGGACTAAGCGGTCTTGTCTTTCTATCCTTGGTCTAGAATTAAACACAATTCACTCGCATCTGAACATTTATATAACGTTTTGATGTTAGCACTGTCTCCATTCACACCAAGCTAAACAAACCTTATATACACTCCACATTATAGAAAAATTCAACAATATTTAAAATGGATTGTTTGTCACCAAACCCTCTACGGATGGTAGATTCCTACTCTTAACTTTGAGATTCTTGCTTGTGTCGTCGATGGTTAGAGGTTGATAAAGAGATAGCTAGACGTGAAAGAAGTCGAGTGTATTTAAAATATCATATTTTTTACAAGGCACATGCTAACAAGTTATTCTTGTGTAAAGTGTGGATATTTCGGTAATGGGGAACAATAAGTTATGAACGTTCTTTCAGTTGCATTTTGTTTTAACTAGTGAAAGGTGCTAGACAACCTAGGAATAAAAAGAGAATTAATGAAGGATATCAAAATGAGACAGCTAAAATATTGTGACCATGTAAAAAGACAACACCGGACACTGAAGACCACAATAGAAGGAAGAGTCGAAGGTAAACGTACAAGAGGAAGTCAGCGCTGTAAGTGAGAAGATAACATCAGGAGATGGACAGGATAGAGTCTATCAGAGTGGACCATCAAGACAAGCGACATGATAGAGTCTATCAGAGTGGACCATCAAGACAAGAGACAGTATAGAGTCTATCAGAGTGCACCATCAAGACAAGCGACATACTAGAGTCTATCAGAGTGGACCATCAAGACAAGGGACAGGATAGAGTCTATCAGAGTGCACCATCAAGACAAGCGACTTGATAGAGTCTATCAGAGTGGACCATCAAGACAAGGGGCAGGATAGAGTCTATCAGAGTGGACCATCAAGACAAGAGACAGGCTAGAGTCTATCAGAGTGCACCATCAAGACAAGAGACAGGATAGAGTCTATCAGAGTGCACCATCAAGACAAGAGACAGGATAGAGTCTATCAGAGTGCACCATCAAGACAAGAGACAGGATAGAGTCTATCAGAGTGCACCATCAGGACAAGAGACAGGATAGAGTCTATCAGAGTGCACCATCAAGACAAGAGACAGGATAGAGTCTATCAGAGTGCACCATCAAGACAAGAGACAGGATAGAGTCTATCAGAGTGCACCATCAAGACAAGAGACAGGATAGAGTCTATCAGAGTGCACCATCAAGACAAGAGACAGGATAGAGTCTATCAGAGTGCACCATCAAGACAAGCGACAGGATAGAGTCTATCAGAGTGCACCATCTAGACAAGCGACAGGATAGAGTCTATCAGAGTGCACCATCAAGACAAGAGACAGGATAGAGTCTATCAGAGTGCACCATCAAGACAAGAGACAGGATAGAGTCTATCAGAGTGCACCATCAAGACAAGAGACAGGATAGAGTCTATCAGAGTGCACCATCAAGACAAGGGACAGGATAGAGTCCATCAGAGTGCACCATCAAGACAAGGGACACAAGACGTTGGAGATCCATTGCAGACGACCTTCGATCTGAAAATGGCAACTGATGATGCTGATGCACATTTACTAACCAATTTAATATTTGCACAAAGACATTTATTTGGAGTATAAGACTTTTGTCGGACAAGTTTTCTGAAATCATACACTTCTCCGGGCACAGAGTCATGGCTTCAAATAAGTGACCTCACATGCCAATCTACCGAGCCGTAAAAATAGTACCACAGTCTGATCTGAGTTACGGAAGGTAAAAATAGTACCACAGTCTGACCTGAGTTACGGAAGGTAAAAAAAGTACCACAGTCTGACCTCAGTTACGGAAGGTAAAAGTAGTACCACAGTCTGACCTGAGTTACGGAAGGTAAAAATAGTACCACAGTCTGACCTGAGTTACGGAAGGTAAAAATAGTACCTCTGTCAGACCTGAGTTACGGAAGGTAAAAATAGTACCACAGTCTGACCTGAGTTACGGAAGGTAAAAATAGTACCACAGTCTGACCTTATTTACTGAAGGTAAAAATAGTACCTCAGTCAGACTTGAGTTACGGAAGGTAAAAATAGTACCACAGTCTGACCTGAGTTACGGAAGGTAAAAATAGTACCACAGTCTGACCTGAGTTACGGAAGGTAAAAATAGTACCACAGTCTGACCTGAGTTACGGAAGGTAAAAATAGTACCACAGTCTGACCTGAGTTACTGAAGGTAAAAATAGTACCACAGTCTGACCTAAGTTACGGAAGGTAAAAATAGTACCACAGTCTGACCTGAGTTAGAAGGTAAAAAATAGTACCACAGTCTGACCTGAGTTACGGAAGGTAAAAATAGTACCACAGTCTGACCTGAGTTACGGAGGGTAAAAATAGTACCACAGTCTGACCTGAGTTACGGAAGGTAAAAATAGTACCACAGTCTGACCTGAGTTACGGAAGGTAAAAATAGTACCACAGTCTGACCTGAGTTACGGAAGGTAAAAATAGTACCACAGTCTGACCTGAGTTACGGAAGGTAAAAATAGTACCACAGTCTGACCTGAGTTACGGAAGGTAAAAATAGTACCACAGTCTGACTTGAGTTACGGAAGGTAAAAATAGTACCACAGTCTGACCTGAGTTACGGAAGTTAAAAATAGTACCACAGTCTGATCTGAGTTACGGAAGGTAAAAATAGTACCACAGTCTGACCTGAGTTACGGAAGGTAAAAATAGTACCACAGTCTGACCTGAGTTACGGAAGGTAAAAATAGTACCACAGTCTGACCTGAGTTACAGAAGGTAAAAATAGTACCACAGTCTGACCTGAGTTACGGAAGGTAAAAATAGTACCACAGTCTGACCTGAGTTACAGAAGGTAAAAATAGTACCACAGTCTGACCTGAGTTACAGAAGGTAAAAATAGTACCACAGTCTGACCTGAGTTACAGAAGGTAAAAATAGTACCACAGTCTGACCTGAGTTACATAAGGTAAAAATAGTACCACAGTCTGACCTGAGTTACAGAAGGTAAAAACAGTACCACAGTTTGACCTGAGTTACGGGAGGTAAAAATAGTACCACAGTCTGACCTGAGTTACGGAAGGTAAAAATAGTACCACAGTCTGACCTGAGTTACAGAAGGTAAAAATAGTACCACAGTTTGACCTGAGTTACGGGAGGTAAAAATAGTACCACAGTCTGACCTGAGTTACGGAAGGTAAAAATAGTACCACAGTCTGACCTGAGTTACGGAAGGTAAAAATAGTACCACAGTCTGACCTGAGTTACGGAAGGTAAAAATAGTACCACAGTCTGACCTGAGTTACGGAAGGTAAAAAATAGTACCACAGTCTGACCTGAGTTACGGAAGGTAAAAATAGTACCACAGTCTGACCTGAGTTACGGAAGGTAAAAATAGTACCACAGTCTGACCTGAGTTACAGAAGGTAAAAATAGTACCACAGTCTGACCTGAGTTACGGAAGGTAAAAATAGTACCACAGTCTGACCTGAGTTACGGAAGGTAAAAATAGTACCACAGTCTGACCTGAGTTACGGAAGGTAAAAATAGTACCACAGTCTGACCTGAGTTACGGAAGGTAAAAATAGTACCACAGTCTGACCTGAGTTACGGAAGGTAAAGGAACTGGTCACTCAACCTTAAAGATGATAAAGAAAGTAGTATAAGTGACGTCACCAACAGCTGACATCCCACCCCCTCCATCCTTACCATCTTTACGGCATTATCTGCTGTATGACTACTTTTACCGTTATTTATTATTTTACTGACAATATAAAGTAATATGCTGATACATATTCACAATGACATGGGCATGTCAAAGAATAAAGGATGATTTCCTATACAAGGCCAGCGTGCAGGGTCAGCAACAGTACGAACACATTAGGGTTAAGGGATACTCGACACTTTAAAAACATGTCATGAGGGGAAAGTGAACTAGTCCTGCAGTAAACTGATCTCGATGAGTAAGGCGGGAAGATAAATAATAAATCAAAGTTTGGAAGAGAATCAAATAAAAAAATGTCAGTCAGCGCTGAGGACCAAGAGTTGTGGCCAGCTAGTAGCCATACAACGACTGTCAATATGAAATTCACTGGAAACAGATGGAAAAGTTTTGTTGATGATCAACAAACGGCAGAAATGGTTAGATAAAATATCTCGTGCTACACTGGTATATCACGTGTGGTTAATTTAGTAGATCTATTGCGGCGAAATAGGAGGCACGGGGGAAGAGCAGATATAACTGAACAGATAGGCAAATTGTCACATAATGTTTTGGGTCGATCTCATCTCTTCTGCGGCCGTATTCAGTACATTTGTTGTGAGTACTAATTACGTGAAATTTCCGGTGTCGACACATTATTTTTCTCTGCTATTAAGCGGATATTTGGTGTTTTCAATTCATCTTACATTCCCTACAGTAATTGGTCTTCATGTGTGTCTGCCTGCTTGACCTTGTTAAGAGTTAGCAGATGATGCAACATAAATAGACAATCCTGTGATACATATTCTCATATACCATACCAGCTGGTCAAGACCGCGCTCCACCTCCACGTGGTGGTCCTGGAAACAGTCTGCAGCAGTGCAGGCTGGCTGAGCGAGCACGGATCGAAATGGGAAGGCAAACCCGGTATTTAAAAAATGCCGTGCAGAAGTCGGATGTGTCGACCGAAAGGTGCAGATATCACAGCTTAGGCGTAAACAGACACAACGCAACCACCGTCCTTTTCAGGACGAACGAGGAAGAGGAAAAAGAAAAAATATACCATACCGCCTGTTTCACAATGAAAAATCACTCAGCGAATTTGTTTAACCGCTGATAAAGCGAATATGTCGGACTCGCCAAAATGGTAATACGACGATTTTTGTTTGCACAGTACAAGAAGATAGATTATAATCAAATTATAATTATTTGTCAGCGCGACACATTTCTAATCAGACAAGAATGACAAAATCGCTTCCTGTACACTTGTTACAAAGACATTACTTTAGATAAAAGTAAGATGTTGTATTTGACAAAACATTGCCAAAATAGTACGGACATCTCACTTCCATATTTGGGAGACATGACCTTTGTATTAAGGTACATACATTTTCATGTGGAAATAATTTGAATTACCCCACCAAAGCATGCAAGTTTTGAAACGATTGGCGGGGGTTCGAAATAGAGGAACAAGTTTCTGATTGGACCATGCCTAAATCGTAACAAAGTATTGCGGAGGAGTGTCAAGTGCAAAATAACCTGACACTTTAGTCAGTTTAGGACTGTGAAAATTGACCACGCACCAAGAAGGCAACCAGACTTTGCCAGAGTTAAGAACAGATTCATATATCAGACCGGACTTTGTTTGAGCATCTTGAAGGACAAGGCCCAGAAAAACTCTACAATTTTAACAAGAAAAACAGGAATCTGAGGAAACTGAAACACGGAATCAAAGATGGAACAAATTTCTAAAGTAAAAACCCACTGAACACGTGTAAGAGGTATCTTCAAATGCTGTCTTAATTATTTTCTCCGAGCAAGCACTCTGTGAGCCCAAAGATTGGCGTAAGTTGTACATTTTAAATTTTATGTTTTCCATTATTAACATGTGAACTATATGTATATATTGACCTGGGAATATTAATGTTTGAAAATTGTTATTGGGAGTCCAAGTCATTTGAGGCTGGAAACCTCAGAATACAAAATGATGATTTCATGAACCACCACTGCCAGGGCTAGTGACTGATTTATTTTGTGAATTTCCTAGAGAGAACGTAAAGAATAGGTAGTCCCAAGTTCCACATGGAGCAGCGAGGGAATGATGAAAGAAAAGATGTACAAACATATTTGTTAGAGTGTTCATTCTAATGGTAAAGAACTTCATTACGCGAATGGTTGCAAAGGAACAAAAATGTCAGAAAATGTTCTTCAAAACGAACTCCAACAAGTAGTGTTTAACTGGTCACTTACTGGCAGCACACAAGTCTGTGATGACTGTACATACATTTTATTTAACATGACACATACGGAGTAGAACAAGACGATCATAGTTACAGGTGCAAAAGGGTCATACGTCAAAACATGTTGATAATTACTTTTCAAGTTCATGAAGATTCTCTAACAATTGAATTCTCTTATTCAAGTGACTAAGGATCACTTCCTCTACCATATCATATGTATTGCAGTCAAGTCCGTTGACCTTCTTTCAAGGACGTATTTTATGGCCAACGGATTCATTCTCAAGGAGCAATACTTCTTATCATACTTGTAACAATTCCAGACTTTTTTCCATACGGTACTTAGGTAGCATATATATAAAATCCAAACAAAGTCATCCACGACAATACGACCAGGTTAGAGTTCTGTGTTGACTAACCTCTCTATATCCATGCCACGACTTTGGCATTGACGAAAATACGGCATATAAAAAACATGTGAAGCATACAAATCAATTAACTTCGTTTACTCGTAGGTATCCTCCCTCTACGGTAATTCAAAAGGGCTAACGACTCCGTCTGTCCATTCTAGGAATGACATACTACGATGAATTCCCGCTAGACCAAAACTAGGAGCGGCCTGATACTTTAATTTAACTCAATAAACATTCGATGTGACATGGGGCGACACTTACTTGATACATCCACTATTGGCTTCATCATGAATACCAGTAGATATTATTACAAAATAATGGCTTCTTCAAACTTGCCAGAAAAATACAAGAAATATATATCGGACATAAACATGGTCCGAACTGCCCCGTTCAAAACATGACGTCAGAATCCCTCAACTAGGTTACCCGTGCGTCCAAAGCAACTCACACTGCATTGTGCACGTCAGTGCGTGAATCAATCGAACGCACAAATAATATAACTATATTAAGACTGGTGCGTACATTTGGCAGGACCGAAGACTACCCCCTTAGGTAATAAATGTACGTAACAGCTCCCTTATTACCTCCCCTTAAAAAAATTAATTCTATTAATTTTTTTGAACTTAGTACCCGAGAGAGGTGAGTCAAAACTACAACAAGATATGAAATGCATAAAGTTATATCATATTAAGAAAAGAATATTAAATGAAATCAATATAACTAAATGATAGTATGCATTAAAGCACACCTCCACAATCGACCTACTTTGGAACGATGTGGTAATATTCCAAGTAAAAACAAGTTGAAAATGAAAAATGAAAAAACCATAAAAAAAAAGATGATAATAAAATTCAACTAAGTTTTCAACAAAAAAAAAAAAAAAAAATTGAAACATATGATTTCAAAAATGAAAATGAACAGCAACACTGATGATAATCAATGACAAGAGAATCAATAAAACAGAAAAATTGAAAATACAATGTGCAAAAATGAAGCAATGCAAAATTAAACACTTTAAGAATCAACACCCTTAATGTTTTCTAACACTAGTACGGTTGACTAGTGATCTAACAGTGAGATATTATAACTAAGACCCGTGAATGCAGGTATTACGTGACAACTAAGAAAGTTAGTATGTGTGTGATCCATAATCAATTAAATAGATTAAATTGAAATATTCAAATTTATATATTTCTTAATTACTAACAAATAACCAGTTACTAATATATTCTAAGTAATTCCAATATCACTATCAATATGTCAATGTTCAGTTACAACTAGTTAGTAATCGACGAGACGATGTTCTCAATGTTCCATACACGATAAAATATATTCTCGAACACGATATGTAGTGTAATATGTTCCATAGGAATAACAAATGTATATTTGTCGCTCTTAACAATGTTTCCATACTAATAAAAAGTTACTGTAGTACCAATGTTCCCGTACTAATAAAATGTTACTACACAAGAAGTAATGTTATAATCTATAAGTAAGTATATCCTGAAAGTTATACTTATACGAATACTTCAGTTATATAAACAGTCTTTATAGATGTATAATCAATGATAATGTACAAAGTTATTCATGTTATCGGTGAGGATGTTTCAACATCTGGAAGTGGTTTAGTTTCGACAAGTTCGCTTGGGCATCTCAACAAACAGTCTGCGAACACATTCTTCACTCCAGGAATAGCTCGTATTTCAAAATTGAATGGTTGAAGCGCTATAGCATAACGCGCTGACTTCGATGATTTAACGTTCTTCGTGTTCAGTGCGGTAAGAGCTTTTTGGTCAGATTCCACCACAAAGTGTGAGCCGAGGAGGTAACGTTCCAGTTTTGTGATTGCCCATACTAATGCGAGGAGCTCTTTATCCAGAACGGAGTATTTGAGTTCGCTCTCCGTAAGTTTTCTGGACACGTACATCACCGGAAATAAGGTGCCGTTATATTCCTGCATCAAAACTGCAGCAATAGCGTAAGAAGATGCATCACTGCGAAGAATGAAAGTGAGATTTTTGTTAGGCAACCTCAAAAAAGGTTCATTTGAAAAAAAATCGTTTTATATAGTCTAACGCCGTTTGGTGATCCTGCGACCACTTTATTACATTAGATGTGCCTTTCTTCAGTAGAGACGAAAAAGGTGCAGTTATAGTAGACAAATGAGGGATGAATTTTGAATAGAACTGTATTAGTCCTAAAAGAGATCTAACTTGTTTTTTTTTTGTCTTAGGTGCCGAGATGTTTAAAATTTTAGAGACGTTACTGTCTTCTGTATACATGAAACCATGACCTATGCGGTGACCCAGAAATGAGATGTCATGAAAACCGACAAAAGCCTTTGAAGGTTTCGCTGTTAAGTTATAATCCCGTAAGGTAGAAAGTAAAGCTTTTAATCCATGAATATGTTCATCCCAAGAGTCACTGAAAAGACAGATGTCATCTATATAAGTAATGACATCGGGACGATGAGACAATATGCGGCGCATCATGCGTACAAAGGTAGCTGGCGCATTCATTAATCCGAATGGCATAAAATTCCATTGAAAAAGACCCCGTGGCGTCGAGAAAGCGGTGAATGGCTTTGCTTTAGGAGTGAGTGGCACTTGCCAATAGCCCTTTGAATGGTCAAATTTCGAAAAGAATGTGGCATGAGATAATTTCTCCAATAAGTTGTCTAAAAGAGGTAACGGTTCCGCATCGAATTTTGTAACTTTGTTTAATTTCCTGTAATCTACGCAAAGACGTATATTGTTGTCCTTCTTCCTAATGATTACCATAGAAGAAGAATATGGTGATGAAGATGGTTCAATTATATTTAATTGAAGCATCTCATCCAATTCCTTATCAACCTTATCACGAAAGTGTAAAGGGATAGGATATGGGCGAACTCGAATAAGCGTATCGTCAGTCAGAATAATGTCATGTTGGATGACTGATGTATGACCTGGGATGTCAGTGAGGACATCCTCATACGAGTGTAGAATATTAGAGACTTGCTGACGTTGATCAGCCGAAAGAGTAGATGAGATTGTAACATCATTCCATTTCTCAGTGGAATGGAGTGGTACAACTGGTATTGGTAGTTGTACATCATCGAAAGAAGATTCTTCTTCTTGGATGACTGACAAACTAGAATAGTGTTGAATAGGAGGTGTAGGATCGTCAGTTGCCTGGAACACTGACTGTAGATAATCAGGACGTGAGTAATACTCCTTCAACATGTTAATGTGGAAGGTTTTATGTTTACCATTAACATCAACGATGTAGTCGACATCGGATATTCTTGAGATGATCCTTAAAGGACCTCTCCAGGTAATTAAAAGACGATTGTTATGCGCAGGGAGTAATACAAAAGCTTCGTCACCAGGAATAAGCTGGCGGAGACGTCTATACTTATTTGCAAATAGACGAGCTTTTTCTTTGGCTTGTTCGGATGATGCAGTAGCTAGTCTACAAGCATCTATGATTCTCTTTCTCAGAGAGATCACATACTCATAAGAGGATTGAGTTTCCTCTTCAATATTCTCGTCAACCAATAAGTCGTGGATTAACGACATCGGACCGCGTGGTTGCATGCCAAAAACTAGCTGGAATGGAGAAAACCCAGTGGCTTGATTTTGTACTTCGCGATACGCGAACAGAGCAGCGGGTATGACCCGATCCCAGTCTTGGGGATGGTCTTGGGTCATCTTACCCAACAACTGCTTGAGTGTCCTATTGAGACGCTCAATTAACCCATTTGACATCGGATGATAAATAGAACTAAGAGATCTGTCTATACCTAATGTCTTCATAACTTGAGACATGGATTCAGAAATGAACTGAACCCCATGATCCGACAAGATTTTCCGTGGAAAACCAATGCGTGAGAAGATTAACATCAATGCCTCTGCTACACTGGCAGATGAAGTGTTCTTGAGAGGGATGGCCTCAGGCCAACGAGTGCACATATCAATGCACGTAAGAATATGCGTATGCCCTCTAGCAGATGGAAGCATCGGACCAATAATGTCTATAGCCATTTTATCAAATGGTCTAATCGGGATGTCCGCAGCTTGAATAGGAGCCGCATGAAATGGACCCCCTACCTTAACTTCCTGACATATCAAACAGGACCGACAATAGAGAGTGATGTCCCTATGGACGCCTGGCCAGTAGAATGCCGAAAGCACTCTGGATTTGGTACGCGAAAAACCCATATGGCCCGCACATTGCGAGTCATGTGCATGTCGTAATATACGAGATCTCATAGAGGATGGGACTAAGATCTGATAACATAAGGATGAATCCTTTTCCCGTATTACTCTAACCAAAATCCCATTTTTAAGTATAAAGTCATGTCTAGATTTTGCAAGTTTGTTGCTGGTATTCTTTTTGTTCACATACTGAAAATTTTTTTTTAATGAATCATCATTCTTTTGCAATGTTGCAAACAACTCCCGTGAAATAGGAGCATCATCATCACAAGTGGTATGAACTGTAGGTTCAATAGGTGTATCATGCGACATATTAGTAGCTTGCGCTCTAGTCACTACTGCATTTGCAGTTTGAATATGTCGCTCTTCCCATTCAGCTATTTGCTGTGGTGTACACTCTTTAATACCATGTATGCGACTAAGTATTACATCACAAATTGGATTCGGAAGGAGACATGCCTGGATCTTTCCTGAAAAAAATGGTGTATTAAGGTCAATAATAGCAGTGGGAAATGTTTCAACGGTGCCACCAAAAGTCACACACTTGACAACCCTGCCCGTGGCACAACTTGGGTTGATCAGCGAAGTCCGGACGCCCACAGTACTACAACCTGAGTCAAATAGGAGAGAGCATGAAATGTTGTTGACAAATCCCTTGTTAAACTTAAGAGAGCCCTGTCCCTGGTGTACTGACGCAGCAGTGGCCGTACAGACTACAGGTAGACTAGGCAAGGTATGTCCGCAACGCAGCGTCGTGATCGCCTTAGGCTGGAAAAGAGTCGAGCATTCTGGACAGTCTTTCACCTGGGTACAATCAAGAGAACAAGACATAGCATTGTGAGTTTCAGCTACTTTACCCTGTTCAATGTTAGCCTGCGTATCACTTAAAGCGACATTAGAATGTCTACCCGTATTACTCGACGATCTATCTCTACGACGCGATCGATTTTGATTATTTGCATTAAAATTGCCATAATTGTCGTTTCTGCTTGAGTTAAAATTTGGATGAGTCCGATAATTTGTATAATTAAAGTTATGATGTTCTTTAAAATTTTTATTCCAAGAACCTTGTCTGTTTTGCGGACCCTGAGATCTTGATCTCCAGTTTTGTTTATTATAATGTCCTTGATTATTTTTAAAATTATTGTTACCAAAAACTCGTGATCTGTGAGCTTGGTTCCAAGAAACATTAAATGGAGCAGATTGTTGAAATTGCTTCCCTTTGTAAAAGTTATCATTGTTAAAATTGTAATTATTTCCCTTATTGACATACCTGTCAGCACTAAAGGAACGATTTCGTGAAAAATTGTTTTGTTGTGCTGCAAAAGCAACAGGCAATTCATTCTTAATCTGTGCATTACTTAGATCCATGGTTGGGTGAGCAGTGCAGAAGTTTTTTGCATGTTCTTCTAAGTTTTTCATAGATAAAGGTTTCCGTTCGTGTAAAAATGCGAGAAATGTAGGATTTACAGACGATAGTACCTTATCGCGCATCAGTAAATCGAAGAGACCTTCATACGACTTTTCAATTTTGGATATTTCGATCCATCTTTCTAGGGTTAGTCGTATTTGTGACAGAAAATCACTGAAATTTCTGCTTGATTGCGGTAGCAATGTACGAAATCTTAATCGGTATTCATCTTCTGTCATTTGAAATTTCTTCAGAAGTGCGGCTCTAAGAGCATTATAATCATTCTTCTCATTAATACTGGTAGTATGATAAACTGCTAAAGCATCCCCAGTAAGTAACCTGGATAAATATGTGCAATACAGTGTTTTATCCACGTTATAAGACCTACAAGGGGCCTCAAATCTATCTAGGAAAAATATTACGTCATCCGACGGGGGATTAAATTTAGGTAATTTAAGGTGAATTTCCTTAAAATGATCATGTCTGGATGAAGTTTGGCTTTCAAAAGTTCTCTGAGAATTAGCTTCCTGAGTTAACCTAAGTCTCTCATATTCTGACTCTGCTAATTTTAGTTCATGCTGTCGGTTTTTTCTCATTCTCTTCCATCTCAAGCTGAAGTCGTTTTGTATTTTTTTCAGCTATTAATCTTCTTCTTTCTTCCATTTCCTTTTGTTTATTTTTTTCCATTTCCTTTTGTTTAACTTCCATCTCTTGTTCAGCTATTAATCTTCTTTTCTTCCATTTCCTTTTGTTTATTTTTCCATGTCCTATTGTTTATTTTCCATCTCACTTTTAAGTCTTTCTTCACCCTCCCTTTGCTTCTGTTCTGCCTCTCGCTGAAATCGTTTCTCTTCTAATTCAGCGGCTTGTTCAGCTATTAATCTTCTTTCTTCCATTTCCTTTTGTTTCTGTTCTGCCTCTCGCTGAAATCGTTTCTCATTCTCCTCCGCCTCAAATTTCAAATTTTGTAATCTTAAAGTTTCTAGCTTTCTCTGTTCGGCTTCTATTTCTTGAGCTTTCTTATATTCTGCAAGTGCAAATGCTTTTGCTTCATCAGGAGCCATCTGAAGAGCTTTTGCTTGCTTAATGAAATAATCTAGTGAATACATTATGCTTTATAAGTAGTCACAATACTCTTGATTAAAAAATGATAATTAATCAATGTAAATTAATTAACCTTGTTACTATAACAAGTGTTCTTCGTTCCTGTCCTAGAACGGTATATTTTGTTATCATATAATTATGAAATATGTTAATAATCAATATAGTAATTTATGTATTGAAATGTCATGAAAGCAACAACGTGAAAGACAATAGAAACATTACCGACAAGACACGATAATCAAAGACAAGTGAACACAATCGTAGAAATCAACAAAAATAGAAATGTGTAACTAAAATAGAATATCGTAAAAATTTACGATGACAACTACGATCAGATACTCAACAGGACAATTGACAACACAGTGTAAAAACATAGGTTTTGTAAAAAACTGAACGACAGGAAAGGTGAGACGGACGCATAATACAAACAAAATTCATCATAAAACTAAATACGAGTAAAAATAACTACCAAAAACAACAAGTAAACGTGACGAAACAGCTAAACAGATACTATCATAAGGAACAATTAGCGATCGGAACTTCGGCAAGGTTTCTAGCCTTGGACCGGAATTATCGCTCAATTGAAACTTACAAGTTGAGCCCTACAGAACGTCTGACGAAGAGCCCGAATTGGCTTCGAGATGGATCTCGTTCGTCAGATCAACCTCCCTACCTCCCACGACGAATGTACAACATATAACATATAACATGGAAAATGTAAAGATGGACATAACTATAGAAGGCATAGCTAAAATAATAAAATGTACAACGAAAGCACGTTATACTCATCTCGCGTGTGCCGGGAAAAAACAATGTGCCTCGACTCCGTGCATGTACGTCTGAGGATAAAATACTTCGCTCTGCGTATATAACAACAGCTCGCACGTAATAATGACGAATAGGTGATCCCAAGGCAGTCAGTCACTGTAAAACTTGACGTGGAGGTTGATTGATGACCTTGAGCATTTGGTAACCGTAAGTTGATTCTGATTCATCATCACACTAGGTTCCAAGATTGAGATGTTGTCGCCTTGAAAGTTCAAATCTTCTTTTCAACCGATACTTGGATTGAGTACGTTCCTGTGAAATTATTTATTTCCAGACCACACTGGCATACCATTTACTGTTGGGGTGTTCAGTTCTAATGGTAAAGAACTTCATTACGTGAATGGTTGCAAAGGAACAAAAATGTCAGAAAATGTTCTTCAAAACGAACTCCAACAAGTAGTGTTTAACTGGTCACTTACTGGCAGCACACAAGTCTGTGATGACTGTACATATATTTTATTTAACGTGACACATACGGAGTGGAACAAGACGATCATAGTTACAGGTGCAAAAGGATCATACGTCAAAAAATGTTGATAATTACTTTTCAAGTTCATGAAGATTCTCTAACAATTGAATTCTCTTATTCAAGTGACTAAGGATCACTTCCTCTACCATATCATATGTATTGCAGTCAAGTCCGTTGACCTTCTTTCAAGGACGTATTTTATGGCCAACGGATTCATTCTCAAGGAGCAATACTTCTTATCATACTTGTAACAATTCCAGACTTTTTTCCATACGGTACTTAGGTAGCATATATATAAAATCCAAACAAAGTCATCCACGACAATACGACCAGGTTAGAGTTCTGTGTTGACTAACCTCTCATCATCCATGCCACGACTTTGGCATTGACGAAAATACGGCATATAAAAAACATGTGAAGCATACAAATCAATTAACTTCGTTTACTCGTAGGTATCCTCCCTCTACGGTAATTCAAAAGGGCTAACGACTCCGTCTGTCCATTCTAGGAATGACATACTACGATGAATTCCCGCTAGACCAAAACTAGGAGCGGCCTGATACTTTAATTTAACTCAATAAACATTCGATGTGACATGGGGCGACACTTACTTGATACATCCACTATTGGCTTCATCATGAATACCAGTAGATATCATTACAAAATAATGGCTTCTTCAAACTTGCCAGAAAAATCCAAGAAATATATATCGGACATAAACATGGTCCGAACTGCCCCGTTCAAAACATGACGTCAGAATCCCTCAACTAGGTTACCCGTGCGTCCAAAGCAACTCACACTGCATTGTGCACGTCAGTGCGTGAATCAATCGAACGCACAAATAATATAACTATATTAAGACTGGTGCGTACATTTGGCAGGACCGAAGACTACCCCCTTAGGTAATAAATGTACGTAACAATATTATAATATTTACATTTCCAAATCAGTGTAAATGTCTATGTAAACATATTCACTTTAGAAGTAATGAAAGTTGTCAACATTTTCAAACATTGTAAATGTAAAGGTAAACATATTCAATTTTTATTATTAACCTTTTTAACCAATGTAGATGTAAATGTTAAATCTACTCAATTTAAATGTAAAAAAATCTTAACGCACTGGGATTAAGCTTAATTCTCAGCGAGGGTAAAGGTCTGAGTGGATGGTGGAATAGGAGAGAGAGACACATAAGTATCTGTCGGGAAACTCAATACTCAAGAGGGTATTAGTTTCTCTTCTTTTGCCATACTAGTTGGTGGTACGAAATGAGAGTACTATCTCTTGAACAAGTGAAGGTACAAGTGGCCTGAAGTCGGCGATAGACACCATCATCAGATAGGTCTTAGAGATGCTGGACCAGCTTTGTAGTCTTTCCCTGACACTTCTGGGAACGTGCTGCGCCTTTCGAAATTGACCAGTGATGAGGGAAATCCAGTCGTCTATCTGCAAAGAACCAAACATCAGCTGGAGCAGAACCTCATTTGCAGCTAAGTATACATACAAGCTTCCAAGTGAACTCTTACGCAATCCCCATAACAGCACTCGATGAAGATTTTTGTTTGTTTAAGACTTATTCATTTTTTTAAACTGGTAAACATAGTTGATTATTAAATTTGTTACTTGTAAATATACACATTTAAGTTGAATTAATCAGTTTGAATGTACACAACCGTATGTCTCAAACCATTTCTTAAATACACTTTTAACAGAGCAATACAATAATACGAAGAATTCCTCTGAGTAATTCAGGGTGAGGGGAGCTGATAAATCATTGCATAACCCTTCTTCACTAAAGGCGACGGATCAGATAGTAGTTAAAAATTGTTCTGCCTCATGAAGCAGTGTTCTTGACTTCTGAAATATCTTGTGAAGACTCCCTTGAGGTATCCGCATCATAATTCTTCTATTTACAACATTGCTAAGAGTAATCTTGTGCGAAGGTAGACACTTTTGATGACCAATATTAGATACTCTTGAGAGTTTTGGTCACTGTTGGACCACTATAGCAGAGAACAGTGGAAGCAATCCGTGACACAAATTTTGGACTAGTTCTCTCCTGCAGACATTTGTGACAAAACGTCTGTACATGTTCTTTTTGATGCTCTCTCACACCTTCAGCCACTCCGGCAGTATCCCTTTTCTTCTTCATTTTTATCTCCGATCGCTTATTATTTGGCAATGTTTTTGCCCTTTCATTCATTATTTTGCTCTATGCTGGATCTAGTAGGGTGAAGTCTCTAACATTCAACTCACCTACGGAAGTATCTGCTATGAGACTACCTTTGTCTCTTACGTTTTTGCTTTACCACTCCTCAGACGTGTTTCGTTTCGCCAGGTAATTAGACTGGCCAGCCGATTATATAGGGTGATCGAGAAGTCTCTCCGCAGTGGGTTCAGTGCTTGAATACTATGAATGAAGGGAAACAATCCAAATGATAACATTATTATTAAAAGGTCGTAATTTACAACTCTAAATTTCTTTATTTTACATAGCAATTTACATTATTTAAACAGACACTAATGCTTTATGCGAAAATAAAAATAAAAAATACTACTTTTATGTAGTACGTAGTAAAGTAAATCCTATTAAAGTCAATTAAAATAATAATGTTTAATGTATCATAAAATGTTACATTCATATTATTAAATCACTGAACCCACTGCAGAGAGAAAAAACTAAAAACCCTCAGACCTACGGGTCTTGTATATATATTTGGACATGCGCTCTAATATAACCGACTAGATTGAACGGAACGTGCCTCGCTGAAACGAGGCAAAAGTTTTACATATTAAAAAAAAACAGAGAGACTACACGATCACCCTGTACGTTATTACATAAGCCGGCTGACCCCTTCGAACGTGCCGGTCCAACATTTGACCCAGGTGTATAGCGTCCTTGCCAGTGTTTGCACAAGACGGGAGTGCACGACAGACTTAAAGAAAGCCACATTGTCTGTCGGCAACCGTGTCTGGTGGACAGACGAAAACACGGGTGATAAATATGTAATTCGCCTCCGCTGACCCCTGCCTGTTTCAAGATTAATGAGAATGGCGCATGAGTTTAATCACTGCTACTTCCGGCGTTTGTGGTTACAGTTGTCATGGCAGAGATGTCTTCATCATCAGACCACTGGTTAGCAGAAGGTATTGTAGGTGTTGAAAACGTTCTGAGATGATTCACCTCACTCTGTAATAATTAAATCAGCTATCAGGCCGCTGCCCTGATAACATTTGAAAATTAGAAACTTACCAACCACAACAATATTTATAGAATGTGTGATTCCTATGTTCACATATTGGGATTCTCTCCTGTGCTACCGGGTTCGTGCACTGTGCTGAGTTCCTCCTTGTGTGATCTAAGGGAGGAGATCTGAGCACTGATGACGTTGTCCGTGTGAAATAAAGATAGTCCTTAAAGCCAAACAAAACCAAACCAAATCAGCATCAATTTGTCTTTACATGTAACAAATTTAATAATCAATTATTGCTGAACAAGAGGAAATAAGTCAAAGTACCACGCCTTATGGAGTATTTTCTTCTTTTCCATTCTATGATGTAAAATTGTCCAGTATTTTCTTGTTTTCTTCTTCTCCATTCTATGATGTACAATTATACTGTATTTTCTTGTTTTCTTCTTTGTAGTGAAATGGATCTGTGTAAAAACCACGCTCAAACTTCCTGCTTAAAAACCAGTCCGCGTATTTTTTAAAAATCTATAAATAACTATAATATTTGAAATTTGTCTGAGGGACAATATCCATTTATCGCTAAAAATGTAACTAGAGAATTTGAATTTTTCTACTACCACAGGTTAAAAGTTACTACCCCCATACATACACACACCGACCCTAATATTTATCGAAGGACGTAGAAAAATTAACAACCAATCAAATTGGTACCTCGTTTTTGTAGAATCAAAAAAAAAAAGTTGGTTGTAGTGGCAAAAATGCCGATTCTGTGTTTTTGACCAAAATTAACTAATTTATTTCTCTATAACAAAAGATAATTAGAATGAAAGGGATATCTTGAATTATAGCGCTGATATTGATTAATACATTAACCTAAATATTCCCACTTAATAAAATTTTCTTGACTTAAAAAAATTTAATTTAGTGATATTTTAGATCAGGGTAGACCTACAATTAATTACAAAAAAATTACCCAGATCAAACTGTTAACGAATAACCAAAGGAAGATTAGATAGAACGATAGAGGTCAGTTGGCCGTTTAATTATCATTTTTGATATTGGAAATCGGTCCATAAATAACTGAGACATAAAATATACAAATGAAATCAGACGAACGAACACACTTATAATAGCTCCAGTTATAGTTAAAATTTTGACTCGTCTTCTGATTGGTTAGACGTAGTTGATAAAATTTAACACCTCCTTGTATAGTCCGCCATTTGAAAAAACTAACAAGCACTGCCAAGTTGAGATCAGATAAGTTTTTTTTGTAATATATTGACATGTAGGCCACAGGCTGTGTGTGCCGCCCTATTTTATTTCGATACTGCCAATTGGGAGAGGTTACGACGACCTAAGTAGGAATGTGTCTAAAAGCAGACTTATTGGGAAGTGAAAAATAAATGTGTTTGTAAATTTGCCATAAAATTTTGCGACTGTAAGTCCAGGAGAAAATAAATTGATAGTGGCTTCTGGAGTGACACAGTGTTCAAAGAACATGTGAAACCATGCATAGAATGTTTGAAAGAAGAAATTAACAGGTCACAAGATATATTTGTACACCCCTGCTGATTCTATGGAAGACAATCAATGCTTAAGGAACAGTGGCTTTGATGCCATATGGGAAAAAGAATGAAAACACAGGACTGAGTGTAGTCAAGGAAACTTAGAGTCTGGTGCACATGGTCAGCACACATGGCTGACCCCAGGTAAGATTATTATCGATTAGTTGTGGAATTGTTATAAACAGGCTCTATAGGGGAGGAACTTTTCCTTCTCATTCCAGGATGGTATTACTAGCTACAAAGTTGTTGCAGTAAACCTGGAGAAGACAGAACCTGTGGGCAGTGAATGCTTACAATATACCTGGAAGCTACATGCTGTATCTTCGTCCAGGGGGCAACACTATTTGATTGATCTTGTAGATTCTGGAGCCAAAAGCATCAGACAGGCTGAAGAGATAAGTCCCTTAGTACGGGCATGTGATAGTTCATTGTAATTCCATCCACAACAATAAAAAGAATTTCCCGGGGAATGATGTAAAGAACAGACTCTCCAATAATAGACTAGTGTTAATGTCAAGCATTGAATCAGACTGTGGGGTACCCATTACAGTGACCTTTTTGATTGTTAAATGTCATGGACAGTGTTTCCAACTTATTTATTTATATTATGTAAATAAAAGTTTTCTTGATTTGACAATTCCTGTCCCAAAAGAGTGAGGTACAGGAATAATAAAATTTTATATAAATATCCTTGGGAGCCGCGCTGGTGTAATGGTTACAACGTTGTGCTAGTGACCAGGTTTTCAAGGTTCAAGCCCGGGCGCGGTCATTTGTAGGAGTGTCATCGACCGGGATTTTGACTGAATAACCTGAACGGCTCCTGAGATAAACCCTCTGTGGATGGGAAGGAGCGAAGCTCCTGACCGGGTTGGAAGGAAAGTCCTCAGGTTCCCCAGCCTTGCAATGACATGTCATTGGGCCGAAGGGCTGAAAGCCCAAGTGCCGCTGGTTAAGGAAAAAAAAAAATAAATAAATAAATATCCCTTGATATATCAAAACGTACACATTTTATTGAGTTAAAGTTCTGTTTGAAATATTCATTCCTCATACTAAATACATTACCCTAGATTTATTTTACATTACCCTAGACACTGTAGCCACATAACACAACAGTATAGAAAATAGATTTCAGAGGTGGTAGATTGAGGGAAAGATATGTCCCTCTCAAGCAGTGGCCACTCTCACACTCTTACCTAATTGCCTTGTATGGTAGGTCTGTAATATTCCTTGGTAATATAATTAGTCCATGAATATGTTAACTTTTTCACTTATTATTCTATCACCCACAGTTGTCGAAGATACAAATTGGCCCAGTTCATCCCCAAAACTAACAAGCGAGGTGAAAGCATAATATGGTGCTTCTCCTTGATATAAGTGTTACTACAAATAGTTAAAACTGTGAGAGTTCTTGAGCTTCACCCTTCCACGGGGAAATACTTCCAGTATTGGAAAACATCTGGTTGCTAAAAAAAATGTTCAAATGATGATGATGGTTCTTCAGTCGACCAACTCTGTGTTAGAGCGCCGATTCTGCACAGTGTAGGTATCTAGAGATGTACTCCACTTGAATTACGACTGTCAGGAGTCTGGATCAATAATAATAGTATACGTACACCACTGTGGCTGGTAAAAATATAAATCTGGATTTGGTAAGTCCAGTGTTAAATTTTATTGTTCTCAAATACCTGGAAGTCAACTCAATACAGCACAAGCACAAAATTGGGATTGTGTCAGAGCTGTGTGCTTTCTGTGCTTCTCTGTGGTGTGGAGTGCTGGAGGGTTACAGAGAGGGAAATGTCGAGGCTGTCTTCTTTTCACACGGCATGCCTAAGAAAAGTTCACCGAGTCTTTTGGCCGAGTGCCATCACCGGCCGAGATCTGCTTACTCGGAGCAAGCAAGGGGACATGCACACCATCATTGCTGGCAGACGCTGGAGCTGGGTTGGTCATGTCCTCAGAAGAGACCCCGATGCCATCACAAGAACGGCTATGCTTTGGACCCCTGAGGGAAAACGAAAGAGAGGCCGACAAAAAAAACAATCTGGCGGAGGACTGTGGAGGCTGAGATGCGGGGAATGAACCGGAATTGGGGCACTGTGCGAGGGGTGGAATCAATTTGTTGTTACCCTACTAGACGCCACTAGGCGTGATGGCCACTGACTGCTTTGACGGTCGGCGGCTAAGGATCAAAGAAGAAGAAGAAGATATATACACACAGACGGGGACAAGACGATCTCTTCCGTACTGCGTCAGTCCTGACTAGCTTAAAAAGACAAACGATGTTTCCTTACGCCTACACGCTTGCAGGCGTCACTGGCGGCTGACTTCGGTCGAGCGGATTTATATTAACTCGCGCGCCCCCTGCTCACGCCGGCGGTCAGCGTACAATGTTAATTATTATTGAATTTCTCCTAACGCGCTACCTAACAATGATCACCTGTCATTAAATAGCTATTAAATTGTCGGCATCTGTTAGTTTGTCGTATGGTATTAAAAATAATAGACACTATAATAACATTACCGAAACAAAGAAAAAGGGACAAGGAGTCATGGATCTCGATGGCAACACTCTGCTATACAGTGGTGTACCCACATCTGAAAGAGATAAAGGGGGCGTGGGTTGCATTGTGGCCAAAAACCAGAAAGATAGTATCAAGGGATGGAACTTTGTCTCGGAGCGCATTATGGTTGTAAGACTAAAAGAAGGAGAAACCATAGTCAACCTGGTCATAGTGTATGGGCCAAATGAGGATGAGAGAGCAGAGGTCAAGGAAGAATTCTTCGAGCTGCTTCAAAGGACAGTGGATGACTGCCTAGATGAAATTATCATATTCGGAGATTTCAATGCCAGAGTTGGAAATGACCATGCTAGATGGGGTGGAGTTATCGGAAGATATGGAGAAGATACTCTCAATGACAATGGAAAGCGACTCCTCAGATTCTGCAGTGAGCAGAATCTGATCATTACCAACACAAAGTTCCCCCATAAGCGCATACATGCATACACTAGGTGTGAACCAACAAAGAATGAGAAGTCAGTGATCGACTATGCCATTGTTAGGAGGAGCTCATCAAATATGTCCGGGATGCTAGAGTCTGGAGGGGGCCAGAGATTGGAAGTGATCACTACCTGCTTACAATCAAAAGAACAACTGAAAGAGTTGCTCAGCCTAGAAACTGTCCAGCACCACGCAAGAAACCAAGTAAACGAACGGAAGAAATGAGCATTAAGACGTACAAGCTGAAAGAGCCAGAAATTAAGACCAGATATCAGGGGCTTATTGCTACAGCGGTGAAAAACACAGAAGAACAATCTGATGACTTGGAAACTCTGTGGCTTAAATTCAAGGACATCATAAAGACAGCTGCTGCAGAAGCATGTGGTGAAGTCCGACTGGGGAACAAGAGAAAGAGGACACCTTGGTGGACAGAAGAAGTCAAAGAGAAAATAAGAGAGAAGAAAATGGCATGGAAACAATACTTAGGAGCTAAAAACACAGCAGGACAAATAGAGAAATATAGAGAATATGTGATACTCAGAACAGAAGCAAAGAACAAGGTGCGAGCAGCAAAACAGAAGTCCTGGGAAGAATTTGGAGAAAAGCTAGAAAAGGATGCGCAAGAAAACCAGAAATTGTTCTATAAGACCCTAAAGAACATGAGGAAGGAAAAACAATGCCCTCTTAAATTTATAAAGGACAAGCAAGGCAAATTGCTTACTGCCCCCGAAGGAAGTAATGGAAAGATGGAAAGAATATTTCTCAGAACTCCTTGATGGTGAGCAAGGTAGAGCATCAGGAATGATAACCACTAGCACAGAAGAGGATACAAATGGTGATGAAGATGACATAAAGATGGAAGAACTGAAGGCAGCACTGGAGAAAATCAAGATGGGCAAAGCATCAGGGCATGATGGTATAACACCAGAAATGGTTAAGTACATGGAAGCATCAGGCGACCTATTACTCCTAAGGGTCCTAAAGGCAGCGTTCTGCAACAAGGCCATATCAAAGGATTGGGAGATTGCCATTATAACACCGATTTTCAAAAAGGGTGACAATCGACAATGTGGAAACCACAGAGGCATATCCCTTCTCAGTGTCCCTGGTAAAATCTACTCTAGAATCCTAGAGCAGAGACTCCGATGCCTAGCTGAGCCACAATTGGATGAAGCCCAGTGCGGATTCCGAGCAAACCGAAGTACTCAAGACCTAATCTTCACACTCAGGCAGCTGAGTGAAAAGGCCCTTGAGTACAAGAGTGAGATCCATCTTTGTTTCATAGATCTGGAAAAGGCGTTTGACAGGGTCCCCTGGAGCAAACTTTGGGACTGTTTGGCAAGGAAGAACATTCCGGCACCTCTGATTCATGCTATACAGAGCTTCTACAAGTCTTGCAGAAATTATGTGAGGACAACAAACTATAAGTCAGAAGAGTTCAGGACCACCACTGGTGTAAGACAAGGCGATATCCTGTCACCTTATCTTTTCATACTCCTCATGGACGATGTCATCAAGGCATGTAAGGAGAGAACAAGAAAGTATTCAGTGGGGTACTGGAAGATGAGACAGGTCTGTATTTCAGAGCTAGCATTTGCTGATGATGTTGTCCTGATTGCTAAATCAGAGACACATCTCCAATCCAACCTGCAAGTCTGGAAGGAAGAGCTGGAGAAGAGAGGGATGGTCATAAGCAGCTCTAAAACAAAATCCATGGTGATATCACGAGAAGAAAGAAAACATCAGATTAAGTTGGGAGAACAGGTCCTGGAGCAGGTCGACCACTTTAAATATCTCGGAGCTATTATAGACCGAAAGGGGGGCATCAAAGAAGAGTTGGCCACTCGAAAAGCAGCGGCTGGGAGACTTTATCAGTCCATAAATCGAGGATTCCTCAGCAAGAAAGAGGTTGGTAAGAAAACGAAGATGGCTGTATACCGCTCCACCTATGTCCCAGTCTTGACATATGGATGCGAGTCATGGGCAATGACTACAACCCACAAAAGCCAGATCCAAACCTCAGAAATGAGGTATCTGAAGAAGGTGGTTGAAGTAACAAGAAAAGACATGGTCCGCAACCAGACGATACGTCAAGGCCTAAAATCCCACCCGCTGCAAACCCAAATAGAACAGTCCCAACTAAGATGGTTTGGCCATGTCTGCAGAATGGGAGATCGGCTACCACGACAAGCATGGGAAACAAAGAGCCAAGGATCCAGACCTCCAGGACGACCCAGAGTCCGCTGGGAGGACAACATTAGACAATCTTTGAAGGACCGAGGACTAGAATGGAACAAGGCCAGGAAGAAGACAGCTGATAGAATAGTCTGTCTCTCTCTCTTCCAAACCTCTACACCTCACGGTAGAAGGGGAACGACTAAGTAAGTAAGACACTATAATAACAAATATACAAAGTGAAAAATAACAAGTATTCTATACGCCCACTATCAGTCGCTTTAATGCCTATAAGTCCGGTCAGCTAAACCGTCGGGTTTATCTCTCTCCTGTAGAGATTAAGTATCGCGTCTGCCTACACGGTTAACATAATTACCGTCTAAGGTTTGTGGGAGAGGGTGGCGTGATTTAACATTTTAATTGAATATCTGGTATGAAATCGCTACGAGTTACTTTATTTCACTCGTTTTACTAGCGAGTCTTTATATATATATAATCAGTGGAAAGGCAATCGCCACTTATTATCACCTTTGTCGATTTTCAAAAAGCCTTTGATAGTCTACACCGCCCATCATTGTGGAAGATACTTACAATCTATGGTTTTCCAACAAAATATGTGAATATAATCAAAGCGCTATATGACAATGCAAGATGTTGTGTTAGAACAAATAAAGGGAATACAGAATGGTTTACAGTAGAAACAGGGGTGAAACAAGGCTGTATTATGTCACCACTACTTTTTGGAATAGCTATTGATTGGGTTATGAGAAACTATACCCACAATGAACAATTAGGTATAAAATGGACAAATAGAAAATTCCTGGGGGACCTGGATTTCGCAGATGATGTAGCATTCTTAAGTTCAACACCAAGACAATCCCAAGAAGCAATAAATAATTTGTGTCATCTCTCGGTTAAAATAGGTCTCCAAATAAATTCCTCTAAAACTAAAGCTATGAACTTTTCTAACGAGACCTTTGATATCATCTTGAACGGGGAAAAACTACAGAAAGTTGAAAGTTTGAATTATTTAGGCAGGAAAATGACTCAGGATGGTGACACAACAAGAGAAATCCATACTAGAATTGCTTTGGCAGCTAGCGCCTTCAATAGATTATCTAACATTTGGAAATTACGATCATTGAATATAAATACCAAGCTTCGTCTGTTTAATTCAAATGTTATCTCAGTGTTAACATACGGCTGTGAGAGTTGGAAAACAACAAAATCATTGGAGAACAAGCTGAATACATTCGAGAACAAATGTCTTAGAAAACTCATGAACATCAGTTGGAAAGAATTCAAGACTAATCGACAAATAAGAGAAGACTCTAGGCAGAAATATGTCTCCAACTATATAAGGAAAAGACGATGGTCATATATCGGTCATGTCCTACGAATGCAAAACAACAGAATACCACTACAGGCGCTCACTTGGGTTCCTGAGGGGAAGCGGAAAAAAGGAAGACCAAAAGAAACACTCAGAAGAACAATAATAAGAGAAGGAAGAACGTTGGGCCTAAATAATGTGCAAGAGCTAAGAGGAGTGGCGTCACAACGAACAACCTGGAGAGCACTGGTTTCTGCCTTATGCGCCGTGTTTGGTGCTTAAAGAATTTATTATTATTATTATTTTATATATATATATATATATATATATATATATATATATATATATATATATATATATATATATATATATATATATATATATATATATATATATATATATATATATATATATATATATATATATATATATATATCGTTTCCGGCTGAACTTTATTCCAAGCAGAACTGATCCAGAGGACAGCATCCAGAGCGTTAACTGATGCAGCGGATGAAGTTGCTTCCACAGGCTGACCGCAGATCTGTGTTTTAGTAATGACCCACTGCCCGGTAGTGCATTTTAAATGTTTTGATGATGCTTTGGTCAAGAGGTTGGGTTTTTGAGGTCGTGTTTGGAGGCAGAAATTTCAGTGTCACGTTTGTGAGATGTTCCCCTTGTGGGTGGCCAGGACAGTTGTCTACTGTCAGTAGAATAGACCGTTTCGTCTTCTTCATTTCTCGGTCGATGCCCCTTACCCACTCCTCAAATAGGGCGTAAGTCATCCATGCAGATTTGTTTGATCTCCAAGTGACGGGGAGGTCTTCGGGCTTCAGGTTCTTGAATGCGCGTGGCTTTGCCGATTTACCAATCACCAAGGGCTTTAGTTTCTCTCCCGTTGAGCTAGCGCAAAGCATAACTGTGAAACGTTCTTTGGAAAGTTTTCCGCTCTTACATTTGTCACCCTTCATGGCGAGGCTCCTGTCAGGCATCGCCTTGAAAAAGAGTCCGCACTCGTCAGCATTAAAGATGTCGTCGTCTTTGAAGCCTCTGGCGAAGTAAGGAAACTTTTTGATGAACTCTTCCACAGCTTCTACTGGAACGTCATTGGATTCACCACACAACACTTTCTGGGAGATCGCGTGTCGCAGATTAAATTTTTCGAGCCAACCACTTGATGCTTGGAAATCTTTTGCCACCCCGAATTTCCCTGCGAATTTTTTAGCAACTTCTTCAATCATCGGCCCGGAGATTCGGGCGTTAACTGCCCTCATTTGTTTGAACCAGTTTAATGTGGCTTCATTGACTTCATCTAGGGGAGTTTTCCTCCTTTTCCGCTGTAGATCTCCGCTTTCCTTACCACATTTCTCCAAGTACTCATGTTTACGTTTTTGGATGTTTCTAACTGTGGTCTTGCTAACCCCAAAATGTTCTGCCGTCTTTCTTTGGCTGCTGCTTTCCAGAAAATGTAGAAGATCAACCTTTTCCTTCATTGTCAGCTCCTTGAGTTCTTTCCTTTGGGCCATCAAAAAGGTTAGGTTAATTTTGTCAACGATAAAGTGTATAAAACACAGTCTGAGAGAGAACTTACAGTTTAGTAGTTGAATTACTATCAACCGGCAGGGCAGTCATAGCAAGAATGAAGATTTTGCTTAGAAGTTGGTCTTTTTATACTGCATGTTTCCGAAAAAATCAAAAGAGGTTAGGTTAATTTTCTTTGTCGGCAAGCATCATTCGAAAAGCGGTCAGAAATCCTGTGCTGACAAAATTCAAAGACTGATTTTTCTAAAACTGGTCAAGTAATAGAGGGTAAATTACTATTGTGTGTCATAGTCCAAGTGGTCAAGATACAACTTACAGAGGTGGTCAACTTATAGAGGTCGTCTTCCATTGAGTACATGTGGTGCGTGTCCGGTCTATGAAAATGTGGTCAACTTCGGGAGGTGGTCAATGTAGGGAAGTGGTCAACTATGGAGGTTCTACTGTATATATATATATATATATATATATATATATATATATATATATATATATATATATATATATATTCACTTCGGTTATTTAACTTAAATCAGAAACTATAAGCTTAGAGCTTGTCTCATCGTTTCAAACTCCCGTGAAATAAACTCTAGTCATTAAAAGAATCAATCATCATGAATTAGAAATACTTACATATTTCGTCAACACTCAAGATGAATCATTGCATTAATTTAGATGGTTAAACTATTCTCTGACTGGTTATAAGCAGTTAAATTAAATTTATTAATAGCCGAATGAGTTAAGCTAGAAATTATAAGTTATCTTGCTATCCACTGTAACACGGCACTTAGAGAAAATATAACTGACTTTCATTAAATCGCTCTACACATAAATCTAGTAAAGATATAATAGGCGATTTACCATGTAAATCACTCACAAATACTATCAATATAATTATCTCGACACAGCCTACTAAGACTATTTTCTCCAATTTTCTCCAAATAAAGTGATTTCTAGAACGTGAGGTTGGATCTATTACAGCGATTCTCTGGCTTTCAAGATTCAGGTAACCTGCTCACTTATGCTAATCAAGTATGCTCGTACCTACATCAAAGAAAATGCAATTAACTGCTTGCTAAGTTAGGAAAGGAAAAATACACAAAGGTTTGAAAATTGGAGGGATAAATTCCACCAGGCGTAGTCGACCGAGAAAGTAGAGGAGTCATTTAAGATAAAGGAAAAGATGTATAAAATCATATAAAGATAAAATATGAAATCACTTAACATAATCCACCACAAGCCTCAATATATAGGTAGGCTGACGAGTTACGAGAATAGTACACGGAGGAAGGAGCGGTGAAGCTTTATTCTGAAGGAAGGGTACGTAGAGTAGTTATGACAATTCGATGGTGGATACGTGTGCTAAGATAGCGGCCACCATAATCAGGAAAAGTAACATTCGCTTAAGTCAGTCCGGTATAACTATCTTAATAACCTGAGCTCATTCCAATAATATACATGTACTGTCCTCAAAGAGACAATATGCATAAGACAGTGAAGTTCTGAATTACGTGGGTGTATGGAAGGTAGCCGCGGTAGCATAGTGGTTAGTGCACTGGCTTCCTAGCGCAGTGGTCTATGTTTCGATCCCCAGATGAGGTGGGAATTTTTTTAGGCCACAAACGGCTCCTGGGTCGACCCAGCCCCAAATGGGTACCAGAGCAACTCTGGGAAGGTTAAGGCAGCCGGCGTGATGCCGACCACATCACCCCTAGTGTGCCGACGGTCAAGATAATATGGGCCTAACACCATATTCCCAATATGCCTCAATGGGCGAGTAACGGGATCCTTTACCTTTACCATGGAAGCTAATAGTGTTCAAGAGAGGAGAGTCGGATGGACCCAGATTGTTGGAGGGGTCCCCGACGACATGTGTTATACATAGTGTAAATAAACATTTGTTCCAGTTAAATGCGGCGTTCCAATGTTTGTACCAGAGTTGCTACGTGGTATTATGTGGTCACTAAATGTGTGTCGTATATAAACGGAGAATATACGGAGAAGTCAATCACCAACGCTTGAGACAAAAGATCCTGGGTAGACAAAGGCTGTGTGCACCAACCAACTGTTAACCAGCGCTGCCACACCAACCATCTACGGTGTCTGAGTCAAATTCTCGGTATTTTGTGGAAAGACAAAGTGATAAATGTCGAGGTGTTGTCACGTTCTGGCCTTCAAAACATGTAAACACTGCTTAGAAAGCGCAGACTACGCAGGCTTGGCCATGTCCGCCGTATGGAAGATGGTCGCATCCCGAAAGATATCTTCTATGGACAACAAGCAGATGGAAAAGAACAGTTGGGAGACCACAGCTGAGATTCAAAGATGTATACAAAAGAGACATGACGTCACTGGACATAAATCAAGCAACCTGGGAGAATGAAGCTGCCGATCTCACCGAGTGGTGATACTATCTACGGCGTCACCTTAGATTTGGTGAAACGAAGCTCTCACAACAAGCAGACAAGAGGAGAAAATGTCGAAAGGAACACCAGGAAAATAAACAGCTGAGTGCTGTCACCTCAGGGGCGCATTCCCATAATCAGTTATGACTAAAGGGGCTATTATAGTGTTCCTCGCCGACTCTCTGTTAGAGACAAGATAGTTTTCCTCACAGACTCTTTGTTAGAGACACGATAGTGTTCCTCACAGACTCTCTGTTAGAGACAAGATAGTGTTCCTCACAGACTCTTTGTTAGAGACACGATAGTGTTCCTCACAGACTCTCTGTTAGAGACAAGATAGTGTTTCTAAATGACTTTCTATTTGAGACAAGATAATGTTCCTCACATACTCTATGTCAGTCATAACTGCACTCAAGAACACAAGAAACAAACAGAGCGGCCTGGCTGAAGCACTCATGGAAATTTAGAATAAACTTTAAAACAAAATGTAAACGTAAAGTAGATCCGTGCCCTCTACAAGATATATCAAAATAAGAAGGCAGATAGACTTGCCAAAGAAGAAGCGAACACAATCCTAACTGAAGACAGGGCAACACAAGAAAAGATAAGATCAATAAGTTTAAGGACAAATGATAGAAGAATCCTCAAAGACTGAGACAGCACAACCATACAACGCCTGGTCAACAAGAGATCACGTGATAATTTTCACACAGAGAACCGGCCATTACAGATACAAATACCAAATATGTAACCATTTGTGGAGGACAAACACTATAACGTATCCTTTATGATAGCAGCAGAGTGGCCATACAACCTTCTCCAACCAGTTGATGGAGAAACTGCATGGTGACGAGAGACGCCTGAGACGACACGCCAACTTTATAAGTGAGATAGACGCCTGAGACGACATGCCAACTTTATAAGTGAGATAGATGTGTTTACTTGAGGACAGACTAAGAAAAAGGAGGACACACACACACACTTGCATTTTATACTCTGATAACGATATCCGCAGGGGACGTAATAAAAATACATTGGGGAAAAAAATTTACAGCAAAAACTAAAAATAGTTCTTATGTGTGTGTTTGTTACAAATATGTTTAATATATTTGTAACAGTAGTGTAAAGCAAATACAGCTTTTATTTGCTTACAGAGCAATTTGTCAATACTTTAAGTTTGAGTTATTATTTAATTATATTTTTATATATTAAACTAAATTGCAAACGCGTTCTATTTGCAATGTTTATTATCGTGTTTTTCTCTTAATGGATTATGTACCTGCAAAGAATAATTATATTTTTGACCCGCACAAAGTGCCGCCCGAATTGATGTAGTGGTACACACACATAAATCCCATCACGTGTCACGATCCTGACCATGTTTATTTGTTGTTGTTTGTTGTTAATCCCTGAGCGCGAGTAATGAACATTTTGCCCTCTAGGGAACGCGTTATTCACTCATACCCTAGAGCCAATTATGGGAGGTGATTTGTTGGCTTTGTTTTAACCCAAATGGATCATCATAGACACAGCGGCATGTTGCACAAGGCCCACTTTGGCGTGTGTGCGTTCCCAAGAGGTTTGATAGCTCTCTACCCAGTGCATGGGGGCGGGGGGAGGGGGGGGGGGGGGGGGGGTTATATCTCCGAGACAAGACTGACACGAGCAATCAGTTACCGGCCATGACACGAGCAGCCAGACAGCACAGTGTTGTTGTGGCGAAGCCACCGCCTCCACACGGCTGCCAAAAGTGGGTCCATAACTCCCTGCTATTAACCACCTCCCTCTACTACTCCGGACTTTCAATGCAGATTGCCAGTTTGACTGTATATACACAAACGCATGTTTATGATCAGTTTTCCAACCTAACTGCCCTGTATCACTATATAACATTAAAAATTTATTTTCTTCAGTTACGAGCTTTGGTCTGGCAAGTATCTCTCTAATTGGTTATCCTATACGCTGGCTTCTACAGGGGCGATAATCCTTTATTTCTTTAGATGCCCATGTGATATGAAATACTGCTCTGTAAAACCATATAATGTTAACTCCTATTGATCATATACTTTTACCCATTTTTTAAATCCTGATCTGCTTCCACATACCACATGACGTGTAAAGAAAATAAAAAAACCCAGTAAAACCCGCTATTTTGACAGCCCTAACGCATCTAAATTAAAGCAGTGTAGGTCAAGAGAAAAAGTCACATTTATTGTCATTTCTAGAAGACAAAACTAACCGAGCTGTCATGTTTTAAAATAAAATGTTTTCCTGTACCCTGCCTTGTTTACGTACTCTAGAACTAGAACAGTGACATTCTTAGATTAAACTACACATCCTGAAGTAAGACATGTTTACATACTTTAGAACCAGAACAGTGACATTCTTAGATTAAACTACACATTTTGAAGTAAGACATGTTTACATACTCTAGAACTAGAACTTTGACATTCTTAGATTAAACTACACATTGAAGTAAGACATGTTTACATACTATAGAACCAGAACAGTGACATTCTTAGATTAAACTACACATCCTGAAGTAAGACATGTTTACATACTTTAGAACCAGAACAGTGACATTCTTAGATTAAACTACACATCCTGAAGTAAGACATGTTTACATACTCTAGAACCAGAACAGTGACATTCTTAGATTAAACTACACATCCTGAAGTAAGACATGTTTACATACTTTAGAACCAGAACAGTGACATTCTTAGATTAAACTACACATCCTGAAGTAAGACATGTTTACATACTCTAGAACTAGAACAGTGACATTCTTAGTTTAAACTACACATCCTGAAGTAAGACATGTTTACATACTCTAGAACTAGAACAGTGACATTCTTAGATTAAACTACACATTGAAGTAAGATATGTTTACATACTATAGAACCAGAACAGTGACATTCTTAGATTAAACTACACATCCTGAAGTAAGACATGTTTACACACTTTAGAACCAGAACAGTGACATTCTTAGATTAAACTACACATCCTGAAGTAAGACATGTTTACATACTCTAGAACCAGAACAGTGACATTCTTAGATTAAACTACACATCCTGAAGTAAGACATGTTTACATACTCTAGAACCAGAACAGTGACACTTAGATTAAATTACACATCCTGAAGTCAGATATTTCACCTCTTTGTGTAGCACGTGTTTCTGTAACAATGTGAAGTGCATTATATAATTGCTAGCACTTTCAATAGCCACACCTTTGCTGCCTGTTAGGACATGCTTGTGATTAAAGTAATCTTGTCTTTCTATCCTCATAGACGTGGGGTTCTGCACGGTCTATAATAAAATACATATCACTCACAAATGAGTGTTTAGATAATGTATTGAGGATACCCCAATGTATTTCAAGTTAAACAAACATTATACATGCTATAGATTTTTTAACAAAATTTTTAAACCGTCTCCAGACAATTCATATTAAATAAATACTATACCCAATACTCTCCGAGTACAGAAATATTGTAGCCGGTACTCTCCACATTAGACCAATATTACATGAAAACATTAGGAACTTAATACATACTTATTCTTCCTTTACAAGTGACATGGCTGGGTGCGTATGTGATCATGTCTCTCCACAACTTTCTGTCTCCAGTGTTATTTATAAATTATGTTGTTGACTTACTTGCCATGCCATCATGTCAAACTGTCTAGAACATTATCTCTTTATTGTATTCTGTGTCTTTTTCCTTCAATCTTAACAATGATAATTGTCATGATAGGAAGTTTAGTAGCATTTGAAACAGATGCATTATCAGCACCTCTTTTAGGAAAGATGAAGAAACGACAAGTGCATTCAGTGAAAGTTCTTTTGCTGCATTCAGTAAAAGTTCTTTTTATGCATTCAGTGAAAGTTGTTTTGGTGCATTCAGTAAAAGTTGTTTTGGTGCATTCAGTGAAAGTTGTTTTGGTACATTCAGTGAAAGTTGTTTTGGTGCATTCAGTGAAAGTTGTTTTGGTGCATTCAGTGAAAGTTGTTTTGGTGCATTCAGTGAAAGTTGTTTTGGTGCATTCAGTGAAAGTTGTTTTGGTGCATTCAGTGAAAGTTATGTTGGTGCATTCAGTGACAGTTATTTTGGTGTATTCAGTGAAGTGATTTTGGTGCATTCAGTGAAGTGATTTTAGTGCATTCAGTGAAAAGTATTTTTATGCATTCAGTGAAAGTTATTTTAGTGCATTCGGTGAAGGTATTTTGGTGCATTCAGTGAAAGTTATTTTGGTGTATTCAGTGAAAGTTATTTTGATACATTCAGTGACAGTTATTTTGGTGCATTCAGTGAAGTTATTTTGGTGCATTCAGTGAAAGTTATTTTGGTGCATCAGTGATGTGATTTTGATGCATTCAATGTAGTTATTTTGTTGCAGTTAGTGAAAGTTATTTTGGTGCATTCAGTGAAGTTATTTTGTGCATTCACTGAAAGTTATTTTGGTGTATTCAGTGAAAATTATTTTGGGTACTAATTAGAATCATCCAAGTAGTGGCCAAGACACTAAGTGTCATTTGAATTTCACAGATCCCTGCGCCGAACATATCAAGAAATTGCCGAGAACTGTAATGTTAATTTTGTAATATCAGTGCCACATAAGAAATGTATTTTATGTTTCATGCTAACGTTCTGTTAAAACTAAAGACAGGATAAACATTAAAATAAAATAAAAAGTAAAGAACATTTTCGTACCTTAGCCGATGTAAGAAATGACTGGAAAGCACAATGGTGTACGGTTTCTTCATGTCCATATCTCTGTGTTCAGTTTATTTTGACGCTATACTCGATGTTTACTGAAGACAACAATGATACTATTGGTTTCTCAGCTCAGGTTCAGAATCCGGCGTGTCCATCTACAATACCTCAGTGACTACTGAAGCTAAAAATTGGTAAATTAATCATGCTGCTCAGAAACCTGGATACGAATAAATGTCTATTAAACGTCACCAAATTAGTTGTAAATGACTGAGATAACTGGATACTTGTGTAGAGTAGTAGGATTGAAATGGTAGGTCAAGATCAACAATATGGAACTGATGATAAGAACCAGATAAGGTCACCAATATGGAACTGATGACAAGACCCAGACAAGGTCACCAATATGGAACTGATGACAAGACCCAGACAAGATCACCAATATGGAACTGATGACAAGAACCAGACAAGTACCAGTGGAACAAGGGATGTGAAGAGACGTTGACGAGAGATTAGACACACATTAATTAAAGCTGGCTGGTAACATTATTGCCCCCCCCCCCTCCCCCCCTTCCCCCAGTCCTTGTTCTAGAATCCCCAGGCTAAGAGAAGTAGAGGTAGACAGAAGAACACGAGGAGAAGACAACTGGTGACAAAATAACAACGATGAGGAAGATTTGTACGTCATGTCACGTGACAGGAGGACTTGGTGTGTGTTTGCTGACGGGTGTTACCGCTGCGTTTCTGGTTATTGGTGACTTGTGGTGCGAATGTTTCTGTGCGCCGTCGCTTTGTTATGGATACTGACGAACAGACAAACGTAACGATAACGGTATTTAAGGCATACTGGACCCATTGTTGGGCGAGAATGACTAGACGATTTATTACAGCAAAGACGTTGACATCATGTGTAAATACAGTTCATCGATATGGTTTGGTAGTAGATACATTGGCATACAAAATAATCAACATGGTCTTTGATTGACAGCACTAGCTGTTACCACTCGTAGGTTAACGGAAGTTCTATGGCAACGACGTTGCAGGATGCATGGGTTTACAAAAATGACCATGTTAAAAGCGTTGAGCATACATATGTGTTGCGCACATATTCTTTTGTATGGAATTATGCGACACACGGATTACTGTAGGTAGGTAGGTAGGCATACAAATGTATTGTATGACTATTTGATATGAACAGTATTTTTTTTTTGAAATGCTCTCATGGTCAAAGTTATATCACCCATGATTAATTGATACTTTTGTTGTGTGGGTGATCTCTCTTGAATATCGATTTGACGGATGGATCTAGACTCCGTTGATCTATTCTTTGTTCGGACAGAAAACAGATTATTCTTGCTTAGGTTTATGCAGGGATGTTTATGGTCCGAGTCTATGTTTACTCAGTGTCTGTTGGAGACGATTCGGTCTTATATCGGGTTATCTTTGTATGTCTATGTCGGACTATTTTCCTTGTACTATATTTTGGGGTCAGGGGCTTTTCGGCGCATGAAGATACGTTAGGGAGTTCTTCGGTGATGTAGAAGCCTATGGCGGGAGGTTATGTCTTAGACCTGCCCAAAGTTTGTGATCTTTTTTTTTTGATTATGGGAACGAAGATAATTTCTTCTGGGATGGTTAAATCCATGAGTTCCCTAGTGTTCATTCCATAACGCCAGGAGAAGAGCGTTTTTCTGTGTTTGCTAGTGGTTTTTTCCTATGCCAAGGTAAAGAACTGTTTACCGAACTTTTTCCATTCCTAGGCCTAATATGGGCAGACAGCCACATGAATTGAACCATGTCAGTATGTCGGAACGACATGTTATCTAGCAGCACTGATTATGAATATATGCAGCAACTATGAGGAAGGGATATGCTGAATGTTATAGAAACAGTTATGTTCCTGAACTGCATCTTTATTGAAGCTTCTTTGTGCATCATTATCGTGAGCGAGGCTCACAAGACTAGAAGCCATTTTGGAATGCTATTTATTGTTGATCATTTACCAGAGAACAGGGACGCCCTTATTATCAGGTGATGATAAAGAGATCATACTTATAAAAGGAAAACCTACTATTGGTAGTTTAACGTTTTCTCAGGAAATATTGGCTGAACTGTATTTAACGGAATCTTCGCTAGAGTGCAAGTTACGTTTATGCTACAGAGGTTCGGTCTAGGAATCAGGTGGGAACATTGTATATTAACTGACATGATCAGTCAGTAAGGCTTGATGAATATTTATATAAGATATGGAACTCTGAATGCTTGTATGCTGACGTTCCGTTGTGATTTTCTTCAACATGAATGCCAATTTATTATTGTACACCGTGGGTCAACAATATGCTATTGATGTCGACCTGTGTGCCTGTAACTGTACCCGTTCTGTCCAAATGTGTGCGTCAAATTAAACTATTGAAACGTCCACAGTAGTCTGCATCAGTAACTTCTAGATACGCATGAATGAGTGTTTGAACCTTCAGTCAACTCCACAGAACAGTCTACACATTCGCGTATTGACATTTATTGTAACACTCATTATCAACAATGCATGCTTGTCGGGGCCTCATTGTGTTCCAGGACAAGGTGACCTGTATACCTGACACTGTGCCCGGTTATTAGAGTTGACCAGTTACACCATTACACCTTTACAACGTGCTCTGATATACACACAGTTACGGTGAAGCAAGTACTAGCGTTATCAATGTGGTGGCACTTCATCCAGCCATAAAAGCAGTCCTTATCAATATGACAATCCAATAATAACTCCAACTATTGTACTGATGCACTAGCGACTTTACTCCACTAGTCAAGTCGAAGCTCTACAATAAACGATGCTGGAGGAACATGTATCTGAGGCTTGACACATTAATAAGCCGATTATGGCTGAATATTAATAGTACATTCTTCTTGGCATGTCGGACACAAGGAAAGTAATATCATCTCAAAGATGATTATAAATATGTCAAGGCCGTGTCCTCCCTAGACTTGGGATAAGATCCCGGTCCCAAATAACGTCTATTCACGATCAAGGGTCTATCGATCTGCCTCAAGTATGTTTGCTGGATAGCAACAAATCACCGCGACAAAACGCGCTATACACATTCAAGAATAGTGCACGGCCGTACGCAAATAATTAAAACATACAATTAACTAAGATGCGCTCAAATGTGCGTCTACAAAATACTAGACTCACATGTGAGGATCTCAAACATTTAACTCCCCTTCTATAACTTAACAACGCGCTATGCCCCTTGTGACCGGTTGAAGGAAGGAGTGGACGGCACCTAAAGTCAAGGCTCGTGTGACAGTGTAGATCGTGATAGTGGATTTTGTGAAAAGGGATGTAAATCTGTATTTTACTTGAGATAAGCGAAATAATTCCAAGACTTTTCTTATTGTGTTTCTTCTGGTAAATACTGGTTAATCACCAGAGGTAGTAATTCCAGAAGGGAGGAATAACCCAGGTAATTGGTAGATCTCATAAGTGCCTTGATGGATTCAAAACTTAATCTTGAAGCGTTGAATATAATCGGCAACTCAAACAGTCAAGCGAAACCTCACAAGAACAGATTACTTGAAGGATCCGAATAGTTATATAAAAGGGTGTACTTTATTCAGTTCGTTTGATGAAAATAAAGATGATGCAGTGGCAGTTCGATAAGAATTTCTGGTGGGGGAAAGCAAAACTGCCAGCTTTAGCCTCTAAGACGAAAGGCTTGCGGAGTTTCTCATATACTGTAGTCGTTTTGTTATCTCTGTGGAAATCCTAACGAAATGAAAATTCGATTCGAGACTTCAATTATAACTAAATCGAACTTACGTCCTGTGGAGTGAACCACAAATATAATCGTTGCAGGGGTTAGTGCTGGGTCACTTAACTATCCTGGGTGGTAGAGGATCTCATAGATGGATATTATTATCCAAACCGTAGGAGTCAAGGGCTTTTTCGTTCGATAGTAGTCGTAGCGCCAGGTTGCTCCAAACCTAAACTAAAGAACTTTTTTTTTTTTTTTTTTTTTTTTTTAAACCTTTATTGGGTCAATATTTTACAACATCCATAGTATTTACAAGAGTTAAAATTCATATACATTCTAAATAGTACATAGTGTGAACTACTACCCCTCCCTCCCCCTTCCCCCTATCCCCAAGTAAGTAATAACAACAAGTCACCAATATTATAACAAAAGGATACATAACAAAAGCCATATCAAAACCCAAAACATCCCAACCATATCCCAAGCAATATCCCAAACAATATCATAGTGAGTACCAACATTATTATAGATGGTGAAACAAATGAGGCTATGAACATCGACACCCTACTATGTGATGATTTATGAAGACGTATATAATAAAGGTTATTTACAGTCAAAGCAACCGGCTTTGCATGATGACCCAAATTCCTCAAGTATGATTTTTACATGACGTGAAATATTTACAAGCAAAGCTACCTTGCTCTGCATGACAAATGAAAGGTCAATAAAGGTTTAAGTATTTAAACAACAACACAAAAGTTTCAAATCTGTTCTATTATGTTTTGTGTTATTTGTTCGTATATCTGTGAAAATATTCTACTGTCGTAAAGTATGCCGTCATGTACTGCCTTATTTCTACATATCCACACTAAATATGTAAATTCTGCTAATAAAGTTAAGAGTTTAAGCTCTGTCTGTCTTGGTAACTTAGGTAAAATATTCAACATGACCACTTGGTACATGCTGAGCGAATGCGGTGTTTTGGAAGTTATTAGTGTTCTTAGTTTGTTTATTGTAGGGACCACTGTTCTACATGTGTAAAACAAGTGGTCTTCTGTTTCTATTGCATTGTTACTACACAGTTTACACCTTGGTTGCGCCTTGCCTGCTTTCATTGCTGAATGCTTGCTCATGATAGGTGTTAAACTGTACAGTAATCTAAATGTAACTTGTTTGGCTTGTGGATTGACGTCTATTGCGTGAATGTTTGCGAAACTCTGTGTGTAATCCATTGTGATGTTGTACCCCCGTTTTATTCGTGTACCTAAGTGGGGTTCCTGTGCTCCTACTAAAAGTTTGTATATGAGTTTAGTGTCTTGTTTTATTAACTGTTCATTCCCTTTTAGATTTTCTATGCATATCCTATAAAAAGGTGGTGGGGTTTCAAAGGAATGTGGTTGGTTGTTTTCTAGTTTGTGTAACTTAATTAGCCTAAGTCCGATATAATAATGTGCTAAGGGGTACAAATTTGGGTTTTTAATTATCTCCCCTATATATTTAATCCTTAAAGCTTTAATTTCAGTGTTGATGTCTTGTAAGGCTATCCCCCCTTTATGTTTGGGCTGTATTAGGGTTAAATGTTTAATACTTTTAAAAGTACCCCTAAGAATGAAATTCCTAATCAAAACATTTATTTTAGTTACCACTGACTTTGGCATAATTTGGATATTTGCTGTATATATAATTTTAGACATAGTGAAACAGTTCACTATGATGCTTCTCACAAAAATAGTAGCTGTCTTGTATTTATATTTCTCTATCATGTTTTGAATTTTATCTACTAACTTTACCCATGTCTCTGTATTGGGGTCATAAGGGTTGCAGGAATAATTTATCCCATACATTTTGATTCTATTAACTTGCGTTAACTGAAAGGGGAAATCCGTCTTGTTTGCCCATTTACCTAATCCCATTAAACTAGATTTTTGAATATTTAGTTTGGATTCATTAGCGTATCCAAACTCTGTAAAGGTTTCTAATATCTTTCTTATGGAATCTACAGTTGCTGGGAGGAATAAAGTATCATCAGCATACGCTAATGATTTTCTTTCCTCTTTCCCGGGTATAAAAGTCCCCGTGATGTTTACATCTTGTCTTATTTTTTCCAGCACTGGCTCTAGTGTTAAAACGTATAACAGGGGAGAAAAAGGGCACCCCTTTCTCACTGATCTTGTCAGCCTAACTGGGTCACTTAAACTGTGATTAATTAATATTCTACTATGGGGTTTTTTGTATAAGATTACTATCCATGTGTCGTGAAACATTCTAAATCCACATATATAAATTAAAAAGTAAATGTAAAGCCTAGCACATTAATTCAATAAAAGGGAAAGGAGAATGGTTAAAGACCCGTGCTTTCCAATAGCGTACGCCTGTGTTAATAGAACGTCATGCTAGTTGAACAAGAAACCCACTTTTATGCTCCGTCTGCATAAAACTACACACGTTCGAAAAATACAACTAGTACTGTGTTTCTTAGAAAACCTTGAGATACGCAAGCTGCTTAATGACCTAGATTAATACTAGCATTAATTTCATTGTATACACTGCGTAATGAAAAGACAGATGGAATTAGGATAGAGAGAGAGAGGGCTGAACGGAGGAACGCAGGCAACACTAACACGCGTCTCGCGATATAAAATTAATGCCACCCCCAAGCGTAAGGCATGAAGCACTAACTGTTTTTTTTTTCAAATCGACAGTGATAAAAAACTCTACCAATACGAGGGTTAGGTTTTAAAAACCTGTTTAATGCTTATTAGTAAACAAGACATTATACTGTTTTATGTCTGAAAGCCTGACAGTACAGAAGACACCACATCGTATCGAAGTTAACGGGAGGTAGAAGAAAATGCATATTTTGAACGCAGCCACTTAGCTCCATAAAATTTATATATTTGGGTTCCTTAGGACTTGCTGACAAAGAATATGTTAAGTGTTACGCAAATAGTCTAGGAATTAACAAATTATAGCCAAAAGAAAATAGTGAGGTTGTCTGACAGCACCAAATCATAATCGCTCAGTGGCGTGTTTTAAAACCACCATTTTACGGGAAGTTTCTTAGGCGACCTTTGTCTTTACTGACTGAGTGTGGTACACCACTCTGAGTGGAGACCTCCCAGTAACAAAGACTGCTGTGCCCGTCTCAGATTTTGCTCTTTCCTCAGACCTACGGGTCCTGAGTGTTCCTCTATAAATGCCTTTGTGCAGATGAGGAAGGATATTCTTCGAAACCTTCGGGTATATGAGGTTCTGTCCATTTTGGCTGGAATGACGTCTCGGTGGTGCGGAGGTTTTATAGCGAATATGAGTACACATGAGGGCAAGTCCGGGCACAATGGGCTAATCACCTGTTTGCCACGTCACTTCGATTACATGTCCTGCCAATGGGCCTTGTGCACTTGGGTCCCCTCTACACTTCGTTTCACGTGGTAGAAGAGGCTACGATTATGAGATGAGATGAGATTTTACGGGAAATAGGTCAACAAGTTAAATCCTATTTGATTGGCTAGAAGTATATGTAAGGCGAAACACGATTAGTCGGACTGCAAATACTATTTTTGGTTGTTAGCGAAAATGTAGGAAGGGTAAATTTTTTCAAAAGCCTTTGTAAACATGGTCCTATTGGCTAGACCATTTGATATAGTCAATTAGGAACGTCAGTTCAGTGCCACTTTTTTGAAAATTCAATTTGTAACAACAAGTGCGTTGAGAACCAGCTCTTATTTTTTCTAAATAAAAGCCTGGGACAGAGGCAGATCGGAATTGTGCCATATTCATCACCAGTCAACGTATTTGTTTATTATTTCCATGAATTGTGGTAAGATTGACATATTTGATATCTTTTAGATGAAAATTGAATGTGAATTGATAATTTATGTCTGTATATGTGTGTGGTTCAGTAGCAAACATGAGGCAAAGCCTAGATATTGCTCCAACCTGAACAAAACTTGTCGGGGAAAAGTATAACTGCATGGAATTGCCAAATAGTACTGTTACACCTATCTTATTGACTAGAAGGAAATAATGCTGGAATTGCAGAGGTGTAGTAACCATTAGGGAGAAGAATACTGGTGTAAATTGTTTCAGATGAAGCTAGCAGTTGGCCTACCGCTCTGAACTCAGTGTTTGTTATGTATTGTGTTTACGTGTGGAAATAGATTATAAATTAGTTCTGAAATAGGAGGTACAACCTTCTTGTTTCAGGGACCGTGGTCCTAACTTATTGAAGCAGCACCTGGTCTGAGTTTTGCTGAATCCAGAGGCTGGTAGCTTACTCCTTGGTCAAGATAGCGACCATTATTGTCTCTCAAGAATACGGTGAAGCAAGCGAGCAGAGGAGACTGTTTCCTGCCGCCCTCACAGAAGATAAGATTCTGTGGCCAGAGCAGCTCAATCTTATGTACCCCCCTCAAAAATTGACAGTATATTAATTAAAGAGGGACAATAAATTGTTTCAAATGACAGGAACTGTGAACTTTTCCCAATACTATTTCCTCCAGAAGCAAACACTTGAAGTCATGATGACAAACAACCACCTAGCTTGAAAAAGCCAGTATTACCTCATAGTACTACATCACAACTTACACACATATGATAATAACAATAATATATGTCAATACAAAGATCATATCTATAAATTGTGTACATATAACTTGTGATTACATTTGATTGTGATTCCTGGTTCACTTTGTAGTTGAATCAGGATATCTAATATTTCAAGGAATTAATACATATATTTTTAAACTTTAAAACTTGACTTATTAAGATAGTCTTATAGAGTGTTTTATGTGTGTCAGTGTCACAGTGTTGTACAGAGTTGTGGATTAAACTAAATTGTTTATCTGTCTGTTGTTGTTGTGACTTACACTTCATCATTTTCATAACCCTAGACATTCAACGTAGTCATCACAATATTCCAGAATAATTCTGACTGAGGTATAAATGTTGTAGCAAAGTAAGGTCATCTGTAATACACTACACCTATTAGATACAGATACCTTCACAGCTGATCTCAGTCAGTACACTAAGTCCCCTATAAATATTTATATCATCCCACTTTACCACACCATGTTCTAAAGTATTCCCCTATGTTGTTTGCTTGTAACGTTTTATGTAAGAAGGAATGTGATACTCTGTCAAAGGCCTTTTCCTGATCTAATGATAGTATTGCACTTTGACACTGTCTATCGTGCGTGTATGTAATCAAATCCCTTATGAAGTGTGTATGTCTACAAATGTTCCTACCATGTACACTGCATTGTTGGTCAGCGTGTATCAAGTTCTGCATGAATAATTTAAGTTTCAGAGTGAGAGCTTTGGCCAAGATTTTATAACCAGTATTTAAAAGCGAAATAGGCATGTAATTTTTGATTGACTTTTTGTCAGCATTATCTTTAGGTATTAAAGTAATAAAGGATTCATTTAAACTATTCGGAAGCTCTCCTTTCTGGAAGGCTTCCTCAAATACTTTAATTAAAAGGGGGCCTAAAATTGGAAAATAGAAAAAGTAAAATTCTGCCGTTAACCCATCTGGGCCGGGTGATTTATTTTTCTGGAAAGTACTGATCGCTTCCCTTAAGTTTTCTAAAGTTAAAGTTTCGTCTAATTTCTTGCTCTCATCATCACTTAAACGTTTTGTGTAGTGTAGAAATTTATCCTGTATGTTTACGTTAGTTGGTTCTTTAGCGTATAACTTTGTGTAATATTCAAAAAAAGCGTGTCTAATATTAATGTCTTCTGTCTGTTGTTTCCCATTCATGTCAAATATTTCCCGAATCTGCCTACTGTGTTGTACATTTTGTTCAATCGCTAAATATTGTCTACTGGGTGTTTCTTGTGTAATAGTATTTAATTTTGACCTAAGGAGAGCCCCTTGGTATGTGTGTTGTTTGTACAGGTCTAATTTCTCTTCTAAAGTATGAATGTGTGGGTTAGATTTGTCTATCTGTTTAGTAAAACTTATTGCGTCTTCAATATATTTTGTTCCCTCTTAAAAGTCCTGTGTATTGTTGTTGCTAAAGTCTGTGTTCTGTCCCTTATTGTGTTTTTTAGCAGGTCCCAATATTCTGCAATGTTGTTATTGGGGATATCTTGTGTGTAACCCTGAATGAGTTGTGTTATTGTATCTGTGAAGAAAGTATTTGTTAGCAAGTTATTGTTGAATTTCCAATGCGGGGATCTCTTTAATTTTGTATATGTGTGTCCCGTACTTAGAACTGTGTATACTGCTTGGTGATCTGTAAATTTAAGCGTGTTTTTTATATGGTAAGTTTTGTGTATATTGTAATTATTGGATGCGTAGAACCTGTCCAGTCTTGAGGCCTGTCTAAAATATGGGTTTGTCTTGTCGTGAAATGTGAAAGCTTGTGTGTTCGGTTGTAGTTTTCTGTAAACGTCTACTAGGTCATGTTTGTCAAGAATGGGTTGTAAATGTCGTATTGATAGGGGTATTTGAATTTTCTTTCTCTGAGATACGGGGCTGTCGTAATATAATCTATATGAACAACACGAGCAAATATTTTACCTATAAATTTCCCCATTTTAAAACTAGTAACAACCATAAACGCAACTACTATAATGATAGCCCTGAGTTGTTTGCCCGACATCATCGACGACGCCAGGATACGCGCGGCTTTGTAAAGGCATTAACGCCACAGTTTGAACGATGCCAAACCTACTGGCTTTTTCATCACTAACATAAATGTCGGATGGCAAATCGCAAGACCTAGATCGGTGTAAAATGAGTGAGAGGCAGAATAAAAAACAAAATAAAAACTAACTAAAGCATGCTTAGAACTTGTTGGTGGTCTGACATGAGACAGTGTGTTTATATAACGCAAGACGCGTGGTTGGATTTTGAATTGTTCGCGAGGGGGCAAAATCCCCGTCATAACCCCGCTTTAACATACCTTCGTACTAATTTTAAACGTAACTTATAAAACGATTTGGCCTTAGTCCAGAATCGCCCGTCTTGAAAAAAAAAACGGAGAGAGGAGCCGAGATGGTAGTAAAGTGATAAAATCACGCCTTACTTGTAATTTGGATTAACACTAGAGTAGGGACAAAAAACGGAGAGAGGAGAAAACCTTGATATTTTTCCTTCACAAAATAAAGAATGGTATCGAATTACAAAAAGAATGTTTGAAAAAGGTTACGATAATATTACTTATCAAAATTATTATATTATTCCTTATTATAACTCAGATGAACCTTAGAAGAAGTTATCTCAGTAATATTGTAGCGCAGTAAAAGAAAACCATAAATAACGAGAAAAGATGAAAACGCAAACGATGAGGACGATGATAATAAAACATATGTAAATAGGAAGGATAGTGATCTAAGTAATAATCAGTTTTCAACTTTACGATAACCCAATTATAATAATAATAGCCCCTTCAGTCATAACTGACCATGGGAATGCGCCCCTGAGGTGACAGCCCTCAGCTGCTTATTTTCCTGGTGCTCCTTTCGACGTTTTCTCCTCACCTCTGCTTCTTGTGTGAGCCTCTCTTCGCCCAATCTGAGTTGGCGCCGTAAATAGCATCGCCACTTAGTGCGATCGGCAGCTTCATCCTCCCATGTTGCTGGATCCATGTCCAGTGCCCTCATATCTCTCTTGCACACATCTTTGAACCTCAGCTGTGGTCGCCCAACTGTTCTCCTGCCATCTGCTAATTGTCCGTAGAAGATATCTTTTGGGATGCGACCATCTTCCATGCGACGAACATGGCCAAGCCAGCGAAGTCTGCGCTGTCTAAGCAGTGTATACATACTTTGAAGGCCAGTACGTGACAACACCTCGACATTAGTCACTTTATCTTTCCACGAGATGCCGAGGATGCGGCGTAGACACCGTAAATGGAAGGTATTGAGCCTTCTTTCTTGCTTAGCATAGGTCGTCCAGGTCTCGCTACCATATAGAAGTGTGCTGGTGACGCAGGCATTATATACCGCAGCTTTGGTCTTCATTGTGAGTTTGGAGTTTCCCCAAACACGCGATGTGAGGCGGGCAAAGGTAGCTGCAGCTTTGCCAATGCGGCTGTCGATTTCTGTATCCAGTGAGAGTTTGTCATTGATGGTAGACCCTAGGTATGTGAAGTGATGCACAACTGCCAGTATATAACCCAATTATTAACAAAGTTATTGAAGAAAATAGAAAGGGACAACAGACTAACTGACACGGTCGTAACCTCTCGGTTTGAAACCAACCTTGGGAGGGTGTTTTTTCTTTTCAAAATAGCGCTGTTATTTGAATGAGAGACGTAGTGGGATTAGTTTAGATTTGATTGGGTGAGATTCGCGTAGCGTGATAAAACTCCGGTCTTGCTTAGTTAGGGTACCACTTGTAAAGATAGTTCATTGAGAAAGGTTAAGCAGAGCAATACTTGAGCGATTGCCTTTGCAGGCGGGAACAGCAGTCCTAGAACCTGTACCCATTTATAGCCAGTAACCTTAAGTTGTGAAATATTTCATTGAATTAGCGGTAAGAGGAACCATTTTATTGATGTATATTTATATTCTTATGTATGTAGAGGCAAACCCAGATAAGGGCCCTACATAAAAACTTTGTGTTGCAATATCCAAGGGGCAAAAGACATGCCAAAAGCCTATTATGGAGTCAATAAGAGTACAAATTGCTTTGAATATTATTATGCACTGTTATTACTGTAAGACCAGAAAGTTGCTGGCAGAAAACAATATTAAATTAAATCTTGAGAACATAAATAAGATGTCCCATCAAAGAGATTGAACTTATTATTTGACCAAAGAAAAGAAAAGAAAGTATCCCAGCTGAACATATTGAAGATTTTAAATGACAGGGGCGTTGTAACCATATGGAGAAAAGAAGATAACCCCTGAATATGAAATGGTTAATATAAAATTAAAGACTGTAGCTAATTTGGTTAGCTCTTTCATCTGATCAAGATACATGTTTGATAATGTAAGATAATAAGAGGTAGAGATACATGATGAGAGTGCTTAGGGAGATTGTTCCTATTGTTCGCAGGGGTCCATCCCAAAGAAACAAGTGTGTCAGAATCTGGAGTGACAGAGTGTGAGTCAACCTGCTGGTTGGTTCCATCTCAAGCCTGATGGTTGTCAACTGAGTCCAGAGAGCACTTTGGTGTAGAAGTGTTCCATTACCTTGAGCAAGTTACCTGTGGGCCTACAGAATCTCAGATAAGATTCATAGCTGGGCCACATGTCAATTCAAACTACTTTATTCTCCACCAATAACAGACAATGTGTTTATGAGATGATGTGACAACCAGTCTTTCCAATTAGAGACCATTCATACTTCATTATTGTGTAGCAGGAAAGAGAAATCTTGAACAGTTTAGAATTAAGATTGATGGACATTTCCATTGTTCTGTATAGTAACTTGTGTACTGTCGTGGAATATTCTAATCCACATATATAAATTATCAAGTAAATATAAAGCCTAATAAATACATATAATAAATAAAGGAAGAAGAATGGTAAAGAACAGTGCTGTCACAATGACTGTACTCGAAATCCCCTTGTTTTCTACTGCGTAAGCAAATTGTAACGTTTCACGTCGATATTAAAGGCTTTCTGCAACATACACGCGTTTCCCAAACACACAATAAAATGTGCTGCCTTTCTAAGAAAAACCTTGAAATATGCAAGTTGACCTACATTTTAAATTCCATTCATGTCTTTTTCTACACTGCGTTACCAAAACGAACGAACAGATGGTCAAAAGGATAAAGAGAGAGGGAGGGCTGAAAATCAGGAACGCATGCAACACGCGTCGCGCGATACACAAATGCTGCCATCACGCGTGTAAGTCTACATGCACTAATTTTTTTTTCAGACGGACAGTGATAAAATACACTACCCTTTCCCAGAGTTAGGTTTATAAATCATAAAAAACGCTTATTAGGAAAGATAACAATAGATGGGTTTACGGTTGAAAACATAACAGTACCCAGACATCACATCTTCGAAACAGGAGGTAGAAAATACATATTTTGAACGCAGCCACGTAGCTCTTTTAAATTTGGATAATTGGGTTCCTTAGGGCTTGCTGACAAATAATATGTAAAACGTTACGCAAATAGTCCAGGAATTAATAAATTATACCCAAAATAAAATAGTGAGGATGCCTGACAGCATGGAATCATTTCTGCTCATAAAATCTTTTTTATAACGTGTTTGAAAAAACCTTACGTTACATAAATAGCCTACCATGTAAACTCCCAATTGATTGGAGCGCAACAAATGAAAGCCTAACCACGATTGGTCGGACTATAAATACTATCTTTCGTTGTTAGGGGAAACGGGGAAAGGTAACATTTTTTCAAACACTTGTCGAAACGGGGCCTCATTGGCTAGACTCGCTGGATATAATCACTTAGGAGCGTTAGTTCGAAACCACTTGTTTAAATGATCTTGATAAAGCAACAGTGCGTTGAAGCCAGCTCATATTTGTGTTAAATAAAAGCCTGGAACATAAGCAGATGGGAATTTGTGCCAGTAATTGTGCCAGAATTCATTGCTAATCAACGTATCTGTGTTTATTTCCATGAAATTGTGGGACAGTGGTCTTGATGGTACTGAGCAGCACCTGGTCAGAGCTTTGCTGAATCCAGTGTCGGACAGCATACTCCTTGGTCCTTTTAGCTATCAGTGAGGTGTCTCCAGAGCCCAGAGGAGAATTCGAGCAGAGGAGTCCTTTCCTGCCGCCATCACGCCAGATAAGCTAACTTGGCCAGCTGAGCTCAACATTATGTCCCCTCATCTTGAAATGACTTTGTAAAAATAATATTCAGAGGGGAATTTACTTGTCTTAATATCAGGAACTGAGAACATCTCCAATAATAGTCCCAAAAGACAAACTATTGAAGTCATGATGACAAATACCAACAGAGCTTGAACAAAACAAAACCAGTATTACCTCATATTACCACTACACAACTGACACACATAGGATATTTTAAATAATATATGTCACTACAATATTCATATTGATAAAGTCTGTACATATACTTGTAGTTAAAATTGATTGTGATTCCTGGTTCCTTTGTATTTGAATCAGGACACAAATACATTATTGACAGCACTGAATACATATTGTTATTTGAAAATTTACGAGTGACTTCTTTAAGATATTCTCATAGAGTGTTATATGTATGTGAGTGTCACAGTGTTGTTAAGAGTAGTGGATTAAATTAAATTGTTTATCTGTCTGTTGTTGTGACTTACACTTCATCATACACATACCCTAGACACATAACGTAGTCATCACACTATTCCAGAATAATTCTGACTGAGATATATAGATATGTGGTAGCAAGTAAGGTTATATATAATACACTACTCTTATTAGATATATATACCTTCACAGCTGATCTCAGTCAGTACACTAAGTCCCCTATAAATATTTATAACATCCCACTTCACCACATGTACAAAGATCCAATTTCAAATTTAAGTTTTAAACATTCCTGCCCCAAAAGATTTGGAGGGACAAGAAATTAAAATTGTAAAATAATAATTTAACTATAACACCTGCCTTGTTAATTTCATCGAGTTAGCTTTCGCGGTTGTTTACATTCATTCATTATTATACTTTCATCCCCCTAGACATCCTGTCAGTTAAACTTTGAATTAGTTAAGGGAATTACAGCACAGCGTGAGATCTCGGGAGGTAGTGCTAGGTCTTCTGAGAATTCATCACAATATTTCAACTATTAGACTCAGGGTCTTACATATCTTGACCTCACGCTGTTAACACTTACTCTTTTAATATAACATCTTAACCTCCCCAGCATTACATTGCTACAGGGGCCTAAGGAACTACTGTCTAAATTGGCAAAAACACAGTTAAAATCTCCCCCTAACACTATTCTAGTTCCTTTGTAGTGCTTATCTATAGTGTCATACAGTCCGTCGTAAAATTTGGGTTGGTCAGTGTCTACTGCGGGTGCGTATATATTAATGAGCTTGTGCGTGTCATGTTTATTGTGTTTGCTCTGTATTTGAATTATGACGGTTCTGCCACAACCGTCTGTCCTATAATGTACTGTATCCCAATCTTCGTTAATTTGTAAAATGGCGACACTGCTATGCCTGGGGCCTAGGGCGAACCAGCCGTGTTTAAGTCCTAACCTAGTTACTACCTGACTGGCAGTAAAGTCGGACGTAATCCCTGTCTGTTGCAAGAACAAAAAATCAGGTTTATCTTTTTTAATCAGTTTGATAATGTGCTCTAGCTTATTCCTCAAACCGTTGATATTGAGGGATATTAGAACTAGGCTGCTTGACAAAGTGGTATCTGAGGGTTGACCACTTGTTGCAAACTGTCTACCTGGAAAAGTGGCAGAGTGGGCACTTACCATATCTAAAATATTTGAAAAAACGGGGACTGGACCGTTCGTCTTTTTTGAATTACAAAGCAGAGTAGTGGTCTGAGGCTGGCTACCCGCTACAGGTGAAATACTCAACAAAGCACTAGTTGATGGTTTATCATGTGTTTTAAAGATTGTACCATGCAAAGTGATAAACTGGTCATTTATTACACATGGCTTGCACAGCATAGCGGTGACCGTAGGCTGACCGCTTTCTGTCGTAACTAGGCCACTCGACACATTCATGTTTACATTGCTTGACGAGGCGGTGCATAAGGGCTGACCTGTTGACCTAATTACATGACTGCTTTACGGAATAGTGACTAAGGACTGGCTATCCGTTCTGCACTGATAATTATGGCTCAGCGCAGATGTAACCGCGCCGCCTAGCACTCTCACCTCAGTAGGGGGGAGAGTTGACTGCTTAATTACAACTGTGCGCATTTAAGGGTGCGTGCAGTGTGTGTTTGTGTGTAAAAGCAAAAACATCGAAGAACTACTTACATTAAGCACAACTCTTAAATAATAATAATAATAATAATACACACTCCCTAAACTATAGGTGTTTACACGTTTTACTTTTAAAATTACATCACTATGACATAAAGGAAAAAAGTTCATTTCTCCGGACACCGGCAGCTCACTGTCTGTTCTTGTTGTAGGTGCAACCAAGGCTTTCCTATACTTGGGAACTGGACAGGTCTGTCTGCACTGGGCCTCAGTGCACGGGGAAAGAACTTCTAGTAGTAAACTCATTCACTCACATGTTCAAAAGGCTTGCCCATCTATGAAGATATCTGCTTGAGACAACATGGCCTCCATGTCGTCCTCTTCTGTAGTTGCCGCCCAACAGGAGGAGGCTTGCGTATTGAACGGCGTCGGCGCCTCTAGAACCTCATGTCTTGTTTGTGATGATCTTCTGCTGTTAGGTGCTGACATCACACGCTCGTCGGCGACAGGTGTCGATGAGTTCCCTCTCGGGGAGGGCACAGGCGTAGGCGCCCTGGGTGATGGTGGTAAGTCTCTCCGGCTAGGGGAGGGCTTGCCCGGTGACCTGCTTTCACTACGCTTTACTTCTTTTGATCTCACAGGCTCTGTTGCCTGGAGCAGGAATCTCTTTCTATTTACTTCATTCTTTTCTTTCTTGTTATTAACAACTTTGCTATATCCATCGCCCTCACTGGCATCTGGGCAATCTGGGGTAGGGGGCTCGTCTGCCCTGCTCTGCTCTGCCGGTGTTTAGTCGACAGCTGTCTCTTCTTCCCTCATTTTCTTGACCTGGGGATGTGGCGCTCGCTTCTTGGGGCATTGGTTCACCCAATAGGTGTCTAACCCGCAGATTGCACATTGAATTTTCCTGCCTGGCAACGACACCCATATGCGCTGGAATTTTTCTTCTTGTCCCGCTATTTTTAAATGCATAAAATGAGGGACCTGGCATGTCGATGGTTTATACATGATATTCCATTTATCAGAGGCCGTTTTTATTCTGGTTACCTCTGCGTCCTTATCTGCGTTAGCTGCTGCCGCCAGTCGTTGCACCGTCTCAACCTTCATAGTTGGTGGAATCCAATTCAGGATCCCCTTGGCTTTTTCTTTATCTTGATGCTCAATATACACCGACATTTGTGGGTTGGTCCATTCCAATCGCTTCCCATGAAGGCCTTTATAATGCTTGAGCTGGGCCGCGGCTGTCAATGTGGCATACCATTTGAAAGGTCCTGCAAAGCGATATAGGGTGGCAATCCCACCTGTGCCCACACCTGCAGGCCCTGCGAGAATGCTCGCTATCAGAGAATATGAAGCCCTATTTGCCTGTGGGCCGGTAACACTAATAATCAAAGTACCTGGCTTATGGAAAGCTCCACCTTCAAAGTCTTCCTCCATGTTGACAGGGAAAATCGGAACTGCTGGCGCTGCCATCTTATAATAATTATTCCTCTTGGTTAGAAAAAAAACCAAATATGGAAACAAAACGAAGCTGTTAGCTGAACAGCTACACCACAGCACACACAAACCTCAAGAAAGAAGACGCCTTCGATTGGACACTATCATTGAGTTACTGCCTCAAGCTCTCTCTCTGTCTGTGTATCTGGTTACTAAGATGCATCAGTCTTTATACTTGTCTGGTGCTATGGCTTGCCAGAGGAAGTATTTCTCATTGGAGTTAAGACCGGAAACTTTCTAATGATTGGTCTTGGGGGTTAGTGGACTGTTGAAATAATCTTTAACCTAACTAGCTACGAATCCTCTAGTCTGAAATTATTGTTTCTATGTGATGATGACCAACCATTGTTTAAAGTTCTCTCTAATCTAAATGTTTTCCGGTCTGACTTGTATGGTGACCACACAAGGTTTGATGACATCATGGGTTCATGTGTGTCATGACTGATGATGTCATTGATTCTCAACTAGGGGTTTATTTAACTAACTAGTCATTCATAAAATACTTTACTATAAGGCTAACAGTTGTAGCTACTTAATAATGTACCCTGTTACACCCTTGTAGCGCTAAAGAGTATTGATAATGCTGAAATTATACAAACAACATTACAAGAGAAAAAAGCTTGACCAAGATAACGGTTAACGGGATTCTACGTTTGATTTATGGTTAGGCTATAACGTGATTTTTTGAAAGATTGGCAACGTACGGTTAATCGAGATACAGCCACTGCTTCTCTTACGTTTTCGTTGTTCTCTGTGTTTCAGACCCATCCTTGAGACTTAATATGTGAGTTGATGATTGCTATTTTTGTGTTCGACTACATGTCTTTTAATTTTTATAGAGGTCACAATATATGAGTTGATGTTTGTTATTTTTGTATTCGACTACATGTCTTTTAATTTACATAGAAGTCACAATATGTTAGTTGATGATTGTTAATTTTGTATTCGACTACATGTCTTTTAATTTACATAGAGGTCACAATATGTTAGTTGATGATTGTTATTTTTGTATTCGACTACATGTCTTTTAATTTACATAGAGGTCACAATATGTGAGTTGATGATTGTTATTTTTGTATTCGACTACATGTCTTTTAATTTCTATAGAGGTCACAATATGTGAGTTGATGGTTGTTATTTTTGTATTCGACTACATGTCTTTTAATTTCTATAGATGTCACAATATGTGAGTTGATGATTGCTATTTTTGTTTTCGACTACATGTATTTTAATTTACATAGAGGTCACAATATGTTAGTTGATGATTGTTTTTGTTTGTATTCGACTACATGTCTTTTAATTTACATAGAGGTCACAATATGTTAGTTGATGATTGTTATTTTTGTATTCGACTAAATGTCTCTTAATGTACATAAAGGTCACAATATGTTAGTTCCTGATATTTTTGTATTCGACTACATGTCTTTTAATTTCTATAGAGGTCACAATATGTGCGTTGATGATTGTTATTTTTGTATTCGACTACATGTCTTTTAATTTCTATAGAGGTCACAATATGTGAGTTGATGGTTGTTATTTTTGTATTCAACTACTCATCATGTGACGTATTCTTTCCAGAACGTTGTCTCCATTACAGCTGCTCTGAACGCATCACGATTCTGGGCAAGTCGACCTGCATCAGCCAAAGACAAGTTCAGACTCTCTGTGATGTCCTGGGTCCACCGTCGTCTAGGTCGACCCCTTCCCCTTTTTCCAGGGACCATGCCTTCCATCACTGTTTTTTCCAGACTATTATGTCTTTTTATATGACCGAAAAATTTCAGCTTCCTTATTGCGATGGTATTTAGGAGCCAATGTTCCTGTACGTTTAGTGAGTGCAGTACTTCTCTGTTGGTCTTTTTTTCTGTCCAGGGTATTCTCAACATCCTTCTGTAGCATTTCATTTCGAATGATGTAATCTTTTTTGCAACTGTTTTATTGAGTGTCCAAGTCTCGCAGCCGTATGTTGCTACTGGGAATATACATGCTCTGATCAGTTGTAACTTTGTTTCTTTGCTTGTGCCTTGCCATAGGTTTTTCATCTGTATTAGCTTATGTGAAGCAATTGCAAGTCTTCTTTTAATTTCTACTGCACAGTCGCCAGAGCTGTTAATGATTGATCCTAAGTATTCGAATTCATTGACACTTTCCAGTTCTTCGTTATCAATTTCAATTTCTGGTTTGGTCTTGACTTTGTCTGTTGTCAATACTTTGGTCTTCTTGGTGTTTAGGTATAGATTCTGGGCCTCGCTGTGTTTTTTTGGTGGACAGAAGTAATTGTTCAAGTCCTTTTGGGTTGGTCGATAGGAGGACTGTGTCGTCAGCATATCTGATTTCCGGGATCTGGTACCCGCCGATGTTAAATGAGTCAAACTCTGTGTGTTCTTGGTCATCTCTTACGTTTCTCATGATATTCTCGGCATAAATGTTAAACAGGTAAGGGGAAAGGGTACAGCCTTGTCTTACTCCTTTCTGTACTTCAAACCATTCTGATGTTTCCCCCTCTATTCTTACGGCTGCCTGTTGTTTTGGTACAGCAGTGCGATGAGTTGTATAAGGTGGTTTGGAAATCCCATATTTTTCATAATAGCCCATAACTGCTGATGTTGTACTCAATCGAAAGCTTTGGTGTAATCAATGAAACAAGTATGTAGGTCAACGTTGAATTCTCTACACTTTTCTATGATGATCCTCATGTTGAATATATGATCTCTAGTGCCTCTACCTGGTCGAAAACCCGCCTGTACTTCATTTATTTCTGTTTCTAGCTTTTGTTGCATCCTTTTCATGATGATTTGTAAAAGTATTTTGCTGGCATGGCTTATAAGAGCTATAGTTCTGTAGTTTGTGCACAGTTTCAGGTTGCCCTTTTTTGGCAAGGGTATGTAAATTGATCGTTTCCATTCCTTGGGCCAAATTCCGCTTTGCCAGATCTTGCAGCATAATGCATGGTATATACGAGCGCTGCCTTCTCCTCCTGCCTGTATCATTTCAGCTGTTATTTCATCACAACCAGGAGATTTTCCTCTTTTTAAGTGTTTGATTGCATTCCGGACTTCCTCTATGGTAGGTTCTGGTTCACGTTCCGCTTCATTCATGACGTTGTTATCTGCCGCTTTGTTTATTTCCGTATACATTTCTTGACAGTACTCCTTCCATCTGTTCAGAATATCTTTACGTTCTGTTAGAGTGTCGCCTTTCTTGTCGTTTATTGCTCGGGGTGATGATTTAAAGTTGCTGTTTTTCAATGTTCTTACTTCAGAAAACATATTCTTACTCAATCCCTGTTCGCGCATTTCCTCTATTTTCCTGCAGGTGTCGTTTATGTATTGTTGTTTGTCTTGTCTGACTCGTTTTTTAATCTGCTTTGTGTATTCCTTGTACAACTCCTGATTTTCTGTATCTTTTTTGGACTTCATTTTTCTTCTCTCTACCACCAACTTCAGTGTTTCGTCTGAGATGTATTCTCGTCTCTTTATACTTCTTTTAGGAATTAACCTCTGTGCATTTGTAATATATACATCTCTGATGTTATTAGCAAGTTCATCTGGTGTCATTTCCTCCTGTACTGCCATAAGAATGTCAAATTTGTTCTGAATATCGACACTGTACTCTTCTGGTATGGCGCTTGTGTCATAACGTATTACTTTGTCGCTTGTAACGACTTTTTTCAATTTGATCTTGAAGTTTGCAGCAAGAAGTTCATGGTCGGAGTCACAGTCTGCTCCTGGGAACGTCTTGATGGATGAGATACAAGATCGCCACCTTTGTTGTATTAAGATATAATCTATTTGGTTCTTGCTTTTTCCGTCCGGTGACGTCCATGTATATAGTCTTCTAGGGTGTTGCATAAAAAGTGTATTCGTGATGACTAGGTTGTTTTCTAGGCAGAATGTTGTCAAGCGTTCTCCTCTCTCATTTCTCTGGCCCAATCCATAACTTCCTTTCACTCTTTTTTCATGTTCTAATCTTTCGTTTCCAACTTTGGCATTAAAATCTCCCATTATTATCCTAATATCTTGCTTATTTGCTTTCTCTAATGCATTTTGTAGTTCATTGTAAAAATCTTCAATTTCCTGTTCTTCAGCAGCTGCTGTTGGCGCATATGTTTGTATAATTGTGATGTTCTTTCTTTTTCCTTTCAGTCTGATTGTGACAATGCGGTCATTTATGGGATTATATCCTAATAGGGAGGCAGCTGTCCTTTTAGACAGGTAGAAGCCGACGCCGCTCTGACCTCCTCTCTCTTTGCCTGAGTATATGAATGTTCCTCCTGATGGAATCGAAAAGTGTCCCTGGCCCGACCATCTGTGCTCTGAGATGCCCAGGATATCGATGTTTAGCCTTTCCATCTCGTTCTTCACTATGTACTGTTTTCCTTGGTATAAGCTTCTGACGTTCCATGTTCCTATTTTGATTATTTTTCTAAGACCGATGACATGGTTTTCCGTGGTAACACAGTCAGGCTTTTGGCCGTCATCACGATTACCTGTACTGACGCTGCCAACGATCTCTTCCCCAGTTAAATATGATCTGCCTGGCCTGGGGGCCTCACCACCAGATCTTTGTGTAGTATTCAGATTAGCCATTATGGATTTCTTGGCATTGTACATCCAGTAGTTTGCCATTGCTTTCTGGATGGTTCTGGCCGCTTACCATTACAGTCCATGGTGCGCCCTCAGCCCGATACCAGGCCTTTCCAACTCCTGCCCTAGAAGCCGTTGTCAAAATAATTCGACTACATGTCTTTTAATTTCTATAGAGATCACAATATGTGAGTTGATGGTTGTTATTTTTGTATTCGACTACATGTCTTTTAATTTCTATAGAGGTAACAATATGTGAGTGGATGGTTGTTATTTTTGTATTCGACTACATGTCTTTTAACTTACATAGAGGTCACAATATATTCACAGCTCCTTTTGTTTCCATCATATAATGATTGAAGCAGGGTGTGATAGGGACTGTAGTCATTGTAGGGCTCACCAAGGGATTTGTTACAGACGTTCATCACAACCAAGGTTGCCACTCAAGTTCTAGAGATAAACCCAGATTTTCTTCTAAAAAAAAAAAAAAAAAACAGAAATACCCAGATTATTTTATGCCTCAAATACACGGGATAGACGATGCTTACACAATCTTTTAGTACAAGTTTAACACAAATAAGCTGTGTGCTACCAAGTTTTTATTTATTTCTTCATTTTTATTATATTTTTTATTACCCAAAATTCCCAGTTATATAAAAATGAACTCTTGAAAATAAGATATTTTAACAGTAACATACTTACAGTAGTAATGTTAACAAAATGTTCCTCAAATCAAATACAAAATGTTAGTCGTAACTTGTTACTGTTGAAAATTGCCACTTGTCAGCGACTCGGCATCAATGTCGACAACTTCTCCTTCGTCAAGATCATATGCATGAATTGACAACGTGGAATCCTGATTGTGGAGTTCCAAAATCTTTTCATATCTCTGCCGACAACGTCCTTCACGCACATCTTCAACCACGATTTTACTAGGATTAAACTTATGACAAACTCCATCTTTGGCAACTGCTTGCTTGGCTAGTATTCGATTGGAAACTGTTTCACACAAAAGCTTGTTGGTTTGTTTAGTTTTAACGAAGTTAACCTTCGAAAACACTCTATCGACGCATGCTGAGGAGTGAGGTGGCGTGTATGTCGTCATGCTGCTACAACTACCTAGCGTATCTTCATCATCGCTTATTTTATAATCTTACAATAAAAAACAATATGCTTTTTATCTGCTTAAGTCTAACATTTAAAAAGAATACGTTAAAACACATCGCAAAAATGACTGAGTATTGTAGATGACAGCCATTAACAGAATAACAGGGAAAAGACAGTTGGTGTAAAAGAATTTAAAAAACAACATCATTTATGTGGTTTAAAACAAGAATTAAATTTAAGTGGAATAAAAAGTATATAGCACATACTTTTTTACATTTAATTTTAATATAAATATAATGTATAATGCTCAGTGCTCAGAATATACATAGGCCTACATTGTATACGCCAATTTTCAAATATACCCAGATCAATGCCGATTTGGAAAAAAACAATCCCCAGATAGAAGCCAAAAAAACCCCAGATCTAGTAAAAAATACCCAGCTGTGGTAACACTGGATTTACAGTGAAGATCGTGACACACGATAAGACTTTTATTTCGTGTGTATCACTGTAATTAATTCTGGCGGCATTTATTGCCGGTCAAAAATACAATTTTTCGCAATTTTGGTGACCTACTCATTGAAAGAAACACGCGTATATAAAACATTATTACTCCTAACTGGAAGACGTTATGGAATTTAATGTAATATAAAAATATATATGCATTTTAATTAAAGAATATAATAACGCAAAACAAATGTTTTCCAAAATACAAAAACTTGCTTTTGCAATATATTGCATATAAAAAAATTGAAAATATTTTTAACTAGCACAAAAAAAGAGCAAAAAGTATGTTTCTAAATTTCTTATAAACATTGCTGCCCATGGTAAATAATTATTACTTCCCCTGAGTTTAATTGCAGATTTCAGTGAATGTATTTCCTTCTAGTCTTCTTAGTTCGCTATCGTGTAATCACGTAAATCTCTGTTATAAAGTTGATAGTCTCATACTTGTCTCGCCACTTTCAGTTTATCTAACCTGGTTGGAGAAGGCTGTGCTGCCACTCAACTGCTCTCATGGAGCCAATAAAGTTGGAAGATACATTCTATTGGTTGTTTGTCCTCCCCACATGAACACATCTGTCTTTCTGGATTTCAATTTGTTGATCTGATTATATTTGTGTCTGTAATGATCGATTCTCAGTGTGAAAATGAATACTTCTTCTTCTTACACTTTCAGACGTCCACTTGAGTATTTTAACAGAAAGCATTAGTCAACCATTTCCAAATTGCAGTGATAGTCCAACAGTGGCCAAAATTCAGAGTACCTACTGAGGGTCTTCAAAGGTGTCTACCTTTCGCTCAAGATTACTCTTGGCAGAGATGTGAACTGAAGAATGGTGCTTCAATTCTTCGGAGCCTGATAGGAATTTAAAGAACTCAAGAACTACGGCTGATAGGATTCCGGTCGTGTAAATTGTTTATCTTTTCTGACTGTGACATAGTTATGTAAATATAGATTACATTCACTTACACGTTTTTGCTCCCACCTTGCTTCCTTATTAGTTATGCACGTTTTGCTAATGCAGAACCTTCGTACTTCTTATCTGTCAAACTCATAATTGTACCACGCCTATTTTTTTTCTTTTCTCTATGTCATACAGACACTAGGAATGTTTGGAAACATACAATCATGCACGTAGTGAGAAAAAGGGGAGATATGCTATTGAACAAAATCAAGGGTGATTATTCAAAAGTAGTACTTTTGTTAGTTACATTGGTCAGGGGGAGATAATCACTGTTACTCCTCCCCTCATCCGTTTCTTCGGAATGTAATTAAGCTGCAGACGAGACGAGATGAAAGAGGCGATTTGCTCGTGGGTCCACGTCTAGCGGTCGGCGAAAGTGGCAAATTGAGCTTTCATTCAGAATGTGACCACAGATTTCTCCAAAGGTGTGATTTCTCGCACTTGTTAGCGATTTTCTACCTAATTTAGCTTCGAATTCTAGATCCATTATACTAATGGAATTACTTAGTTTTTCGATTTGGAGATTGGTTCTTATTTTCTGTTTGCGTTAAATATTATACTAGCATGTTTGAGTGATGTAACTGTGTAAAATTCGTCATTTATATTTCACTAGGATTTACTGTGCTAATTGGCTAGCAGAATTAAAATAATTTATTGCTAATCTGTTCCGGCTGTAGCGTGGACTTAATTAATTACTATTAACCAGTAAGAGATATTTTAATCGACTAGTAAATGCACTATTCATTATGAGTACTGACGAAATATATATTTATTTCTAATTCATGATGATTAATTTTATAAATGACTAGCGCTTATTTCACGGGAGTTATTTTTAAACGATTAAATAAGCTATACGCTTGTAGTCTCTATTCAAAGTTAAATAACCGAGTGTAGAATAAATTATAATTCTGCGCGGGTTAATTTTAGGATAGAATATTGGTGTAGTGGTTAAATGTTTGTATATTTCTTCCTATATACAGTACGGGTCACAAACCCAAAACCTACCAGCGGTCTGCACCTTAATCTGAGAAAGGGTCTAAGTCTAGACCAACAAATACAAGAAAAGACATTCTTATTGTAATTATCGGGTCTTCGAGGTTGACCTGGTTGGCCTCTTGTCTCACCTAGAGAGAGAGAGAGAGGGAGAGAGAGAGAGAGCGTACCAATATATGACACTATAAGAATAAAATTTAACTGGACATTTAGCTACCCAGATTTCTTTTGCATTTTCATCAACATTCAGCCCGCTGTGGCGAAGCATATCAAATTTAACATTTCCCGAATACCTACCACTTGTGTTGTGGCAAGAATTTACCTATACAAAGATTTATCTATCTGCCATTCCATTTAACTATCGAATATTTCAAGCTACTGGACACTGTGAACATTAAAGCTCTTAAGTATTTTCCTACCAGGACTAATTGCTGTTAAATAAACAGAATCCTATTAACAGTAACAAAGGAAGCGTTTCCCAATAAGAGTATTAATCAGTCTTGGAGAAACTGTGGCTTGTTTTGCCAAAACCCACCCTTGGATTTTGTGGTTGTATCAGGAGATATGTTCCAGATGTTGTGAAAGCACCTATTAGGTAAGAGTGACTGAATGTGGGCACAGGTTATGCCAGAAGCGAGAGAACGAAGGAATGAATAATTCTTAAATTGTATACCCATTATACCCACTTTGGTTTTTTTTTCCTTCTTAGGTTTGCTAATACTGTTCATTTCAGAATAGTTTAACTTAGAAACTCTGTTCTTTACAGTATAGTCAAATCCTAAACCATAGTGCTAATCTTTTGACCTTTTGGGGGTTAATTAACTTCTTCTTGTGGGATCTTGTCTCAACAGAGGGGATTGCACTTATGTGTCTATTTCTTTGATAATTCTTAACCTATGATTTTCTATATTTGATATTTGATACTAAATGTTGTGAAGTTTTTCTTTATGGTAAATAAACATTAACATAAAACTTACTACCTGTGTCGGTTAGCTCTGCCCAGTATCCCTACTCCATTAATATAGTTTTCACATCTGTGCGTCTAATTGTCGTCACTTATCTGTGTGTGTGTATATATGAGGGGTTGATATATATATATTAATATGTATATAGAAAGGAAACTGTCCGATCAACAAATGTCAGTCGTAGAGATAGGCTGGACTAGAGTATCTTCGAAATCCAGAGACAGACTTTACCTGTCACCATTTCACTCTTGAAAATCTATTTCTTTACCTTATCTCTCACTGAGCTACCACTCTGTATCAGAGACAAGATATTCCTCCTCAAAGACTCTCTGTCAGAGACAAGATAGTGGTCCTCACAGACTCTTTGTTAGAGACAAGATAGTGTTCCTCAAAGACATTCTGTCAGAGACAATATAGTTGATAAGGGTGGATTTAGGCTGACATCAAAATTACCACCCCTATCGACACCAGGTATTAAAGTGCAAGATATAGGTGTCTTCTCTGGTTTATGATGTTGCTGTGTAGGTTGTAGTAGAATAGTTCCCAGAGTACAACACATGCAACATGATGTGTAGAGTCATAGAAATGGTAACTTCAATTTACGTTTCATACTATTTATTGTACGCCACAAAACAGTCATGTTATATATGTCATCACCAACATAGTCCAAGAAATTCAGCATTCAAAATAATATTAGTGCCAGCTGATAGTCATGTAGAATCCAATATTCAATATTCATAGTGTAAACAAATAGCTTCCGTATATTCGATAACATAAAGTTCTGGTTCGTGAAGCTGTATAAATAATATATAGCACCGATCTGGGTACCTAAAGTTCATACATATAAATTCTGCAACAGTGTCAGCTGCATATCATCAATGTTCATAGATAATAATAAATACTCCCTTCCTGATGCTAGCAGATCAGATGTATACAATAAGTCCATTTATCGTCTGCACGTGAATAGCATACATGGAGTGCAGGTCAACCCGACCTTTATAACATTCCTAAGTCTAACCATCTGACTTGGACGTGATCTCTGATATAACGAATCCTGGAACACAGACAATAGTCTTGTTGGTCTAGAGCGACCCATATATGTAACTAGTTCAGGTATAAAGACACCGGTGGCGAAATCCTAATCAAAGTACCTCTCCATTTTGAATCACACAAGCGAGCAAAGAGCGACCAAAAATGACGAACTTCTAGATGATAGCGTAAAGTTCAATACAAGAGGAATTACCTTTTTTCGAAATCAACCACTGAACATATGCCTCCAGGCAGGCTTGAATAACACTGGAAAATAGTCTAGTTAGCTAACTAACTCACAAAGACAATGTATTTCCCTCAGAAAATCACAAGACGCCGATTGCGTCCGCTCGCTGCTCAGACCATTTCTTAACTCCCCGAGCTGGGCGGAAACCACAATCGAACTCTCCAAGTCTAGACATGCGCAGAACGCATCTACCTGAGTATCAATTCACACAAGACGATTCTAAGAACATACGAGATAAAAGACATTCACTATCGCTCCCTTTATGGTCATGAACAGAAAACCTTAAGACAGGTTTCAGACATCTACAACAATTGACTGATACTACCAAATAAGGAGATATGGTCACGCTTCGTTCAAGAAATTATAGACCGAACGTGTCTCGACACAAGAGGAAGTAAACTCATAAAAAATAGTAGTCTCAAATCTCGAGTTATGTCCCTTTGAGTGTAAAATAATATAATACACATTTCAGTCAAGAAAATGATCATACAAAGACTTTTTTTTACAAAAAAAATGATTCGTGCGTAACATTACCGAACCCTCCCGGGAAAAAAAAGAAACATTTTTTTTAAAAATCCTGGAGCCGGAAAAATCTAGGCTCCTAACGCACGTATGATGCGCGGATATATACTTAACAAACTAGCTCAACGCATGGAGCGAAACTGAGATCATATCTCAGATCCTTAGAGAAAAAATTTATCTAAGTATAGACGTATATATATTTCAGGAAGGTGCCACCAACACACGCCACAATGATGGCAACATCATAATGAAAGTCAAATTACACTCATGCAAATATATGAAATTAAATCTATTATTATAATATCATGCAATGTGTTGTGCAAATAGCGGTGTAATATACTAATATACCGCACTATACCATTACATTATATAATGCATCAGTAATTATTAACTAATACATGTGTTGTTCTTCGTAGATAAGAATACAATCAAATAGAAGAAGATGTGAACATCATCCGCTCCCAATCTAGGACAGGACTTGATATCATCAAAGTTCCACAATGGACATAATCTCGCAGACTTCAATGATGTGCTGCGAAAATATCAATAACACAAATCTTAAAGATAACTGTTAAATTTCTTAATACAATCATGAAAATATATTATCTAAATGTGGCCGAGTGATCTTTTGGCCCGTATATCACTAACTAAGCCTTCTTAGATAATTACATGGTACAATGTTATAAATTCCCCTCAAAAAAGTGAGAAAATATTTGCTAACATGTCATTATAGTATTGGACTGTATATCAGGAAATATATATGACAGAAGAATCATGTGGAATCGTGTGGGCATCTGGACAGAATGTCTGCCATCACATTATCCGAACCACGGATAGCTCGCACCGAGAAATGAAATGGTTGAAGAGCTATGGCATAAAGGTGGACCTCGAGCTCTTCAAGTTTTTGCTCTGAATAGCAGTAAGCGCTTTTTGGTCGGTTTCCACAATGAAGTGTGCGCCTAGAAGAAATCTTTGTAACTTCAGAATAGACCATACCATAGCCAATAACTCACGGTCTAAAACCGAGTAATTCTTTTCTGCAGCATTTAATTTCCTAGAGATATACATCACCGGATGCAGAGTATCAGAATACTCCTGCATTAGTGCTGCCCCAATCCCAGTTGACGAGGCGTCACTTCGAAGAACAAAAGTTTTCTCAATAGTAGGTAACCTAAGAATAGGTGGAGATGAAAATAGGGCTTTAACCTGGTCCAATGAGGATTGACATTCTTTAGACCAGCGGATCAGATTAGGCGACCCTTTCTTCAATAAAGTAGAAAGCGGTGCCATAATGGAGGACAGATTCGGAATGAATCGTCCGTAGAATTGGATCAAACCTAATAGACTCCGTACTTGTTTCTTCGTCTTAGGGACCGAAATGTTAAGTATTTTTGAAACATTGTGGTCCTCTGTCTTTAAAAGACCATGACCAACCCGATGACCCAGGAAAGAAATCTCACTAAATCCTATAAAGGCTTTAGAGGGTTTTGCAGTCAAGTTATACTCGCGAAGAGTAGACAGCAATTCGTATAAACCCAAATAGTGATCTTCCCAGGAATCACTGAACAGACAGATATCGTCTAAGTATGCTATGACATCTGTACGATATGCAAGAATTCGCCGCATCATGCGTACGAATGTAGCAGGGGCGTTCATAAGACCAAAAGGCATGAAATTCCATTGGAATAAACCCCTAGGTGTAGAAAAAGCTGTAAAAGGTTTGGCACGTTCAGTTAGAGGAACTTGCCAATAACCTTTAGACAAATCTAGTTTGGTAAAGAATCTAGAATTAGAAAGTTTATTGAGTAGCTCTTCCAATGAAGGCATAGGTTCAGCATCGAACTTCGTAACTTGGTTCAATTTGCGATAATCTACGCAAATGCGAATGTTATTATCCTTCTTTCGAACAATAACCATAGACGAAGAGTATGCTGAAGTGGATGGTTCAATGATTTCCAAACGTATCATTTCATCCAATTCTTTTTCGACTTGTGACTGGAAATGGATAGGTATTGGATAGGGTCTGACTCTGATAGGATTATGATCAGTTAGCACAATGTCATGTTCAATGACATGTGTGTGTCCCGGGATGTCTGTAAGAACATCCTGAAATGTTTGCAACATCGAAGAAACTTGTCGATGTTCCTCAGCGGAAAGATTTGGAGAAACGGTCACGTTTTTCCAAGATTCCGTAGAATAAAGTGGGACCATAGGAAGAGGAAGATTGACATCAGAAAAAGTAGTTTCCTCATCCTGTATAACTGACAGAGATGAGTACTGACCATGAGGTGCTTGAGAATTGTCCGTTGCCTGGAAAATAGGCTGCAAATAGTCAGGTCTTTCATGAAATTCCGTGAGCATATTTATGTGGAAAGTTTTATGCTTTCCATCAATATCGACAACATAGTCGACATCAGAAATTTTGGAGACTATTGCATATGGACCTTTCCATGCAATTAGAAGTCTGTTCTCCCTTGAAGGAAGTAGAACGAGAGCTTTGTCACCTGGACAAAGTTGTCGTAGACATCTATTTTTATTTGCAAACTGCCTTGCCTTTTCTTTAGCAAATTCGGAAGAAGAAGTTGCTAGTTTGCATGCCTCGATGATCTTTTGCCTAAGAGCAATGACATACTCATAAGAAGATTGAGTTTCATCGCTAATATTATCGGCAGTAATTAGATCGTGAAGTAAAGACATAGGGCCGCGCGGTTGCGCGCCAAAGACAAGTTCAAAAGGGGAAAACCCTGTATGTTCATTGGGGACCTCTCTATACGCAAAGAGAGCCGCGGGTAAGACCCTGTCCCAATCCTGAGGATGATCCTCAGTTATCTTCCCAAGTAAAGTTTTCAGAGTCCTATTCAAACGTTCGACTAACCCATTAGACATTGGGTGATAGATACTGCTGAGAGACCTTTTAATATGTAGCATAGACATTACCTGTGACATAGTGTCCGATATAAGTTGAGTGCCATGGTCTGACAATATTTCTCCGGGAAAACCCAAGCGAGAAAATATCAGCCAAAGAGCATCTGCGATATCAGCAGTTGAGATGCTCTTGAGAGGTATAGCCTCTGGCCAACGTGTGCACATATCGACACATGTAAGAATAAATTGATGTCCTCTAGCTGACTTAATTCTAAAAGGACCGATAATATCTATTGCCATTTTTTGAAAAGGCGAATAGGAATGTCAGCAGCCTGGATAGGCGCAGCATGTCGTGGTCCTTTAGATTTGACCTCCTGACATACTTTGCAAGAACGACAGTAAATCCGTATGTCCTTGCTCACAAATGGCCAAAAGAAAGCCGCAAGAACCCTCGACTTTGTACGGGAAAAACCCATATGTCCAGCACATTGGGAGTCATGAGCATGTTGCAATATTTGCAATCTCATGCTCTTGGGCACAAGAATTTGTGAATGAGTGGACGTAGTCGAGTCTTGTACCATACGTACAAGTACGCCGTTCTTCATAGAAATCCAAGATTTTCTATTAGTATTCTGATTAGGATCACCTTTTTTTGCTAGAATGAAGAATTTTTGTAAAGAAGGATCTTCTTCTTGCAATTTAATAAATGAGTCACGTGAAATAGTCAAGTGACTATCTTGGTCATTTACTTCATCATTATTAATTAATGAAGTTTGTGGTGGATCCAGAGCATGTGCTCTTGTGACCACCGCATTGGTAGCTTCAATGTTTTGCTCCTCCCAAACAGCAATTTGCTGTGGGGTACATTCCCTAACTCCGTGAATACGACCAATAATAAGGTCCGCAATAGGATTTGGAAGTAGACACGCGTGGACATCTCCCGTGAAGAAAAGAGTAGCTATATGTATTATTGCAGTAGGATACTTTTCCAACGTGCCACCAAATGTGACACATTTGATGACCCTTCCTGTAGCACAGGATGGATTTACAAGAGATTGTCTAACACCAACAGTAGTACATCCAGAATCAAACAACACTGAGACTGGATTACTATTTACAAGCCCCTTATGTAATATAAGAGAACCTCTCCCGTCATGAGCTACATTAGCAGGAAGAGCGGGCAAAGGATGACCACAGCTTAAAGTAGTAACGGTCTTCGGGTCAAATAAAGTACTACATTGGATACATTTATTTGCTCTACCAAAATCAAAAGATGAGCATCCGATAGCATTATGGTCTTTATCATTATTAACCTGTTTATCTGCTCCCTGAGATTCTTGTTGAACAGAGTTTGTCTGTTGATATATTTTTCTCTTATGTTGCGATCTGCCGCGACCATTATTGCCTCTGCAATTATCATTAAAGTCCCTACTGTAATTTTTATCCTGGTTTGAGTTCCAGTTTCCATAACTGTCATTACCATCTCTATACTGCTGAGAACCTTGGTATTGAGGTCTCTGCGAAAAATATTTTCCTCTATACCGATTACCTTTGTGAAAATTTCTAAATTTAACGGGAGTAGAATACCGTGTAGTATTAGGTTGTCTCAAGTTCTGGGAAGAAGAATCTCCCTGGAATTGATTGCTATGATTCTGGGCATAATTACGGTTACTCTTTTTATTGAAATTTTGCTGGCTACCCTGAAATTTACGCATAAATTCGGGCCATAAGGTGCTGCCGAAGCAACTGGCAGACCTTCTTTTACTTTAGAGTAGCTAATGGTTATGTGAGGATGCGCAGTAACATACTGGCTACAGTATTCTTCCATTTCTTTTATGTTTTTAGGCTTACGCTCATGAAGAAAAGAAAGAAAAGATTCATTAACAGAAGACATAACCTTTTCTCTAAGTAGTAAGTCCATAAGAGCTTCAAATGTACTTTCTGTCTTAGACAGCTCAACCCATCGTAAAAAAGTAAGACGTATCCTTGAGATGAATTCAGAGAATTCAACTCCAGTTTCTGGTAACATGTTTTTAAATTGAAGACGATATCCGTCTTCGTTAAGTTGGTACTTCTTTAACAATGCTGCTCTGACAACCTCATAGTTGTTCTTGTCAGGCACATCTACCATACCCAACAAAGTCAAAGCATCACCTCTAAGTATCTTGGACAGATGATAAACATATAATGCTTTATCTATGTTATGCACCTTACATGCACTTTCAAATCTATCTAGATAAAATGTTATATCATCAACTGAGGCATTAAATGCTGGTAGATTAAGCTTGAAATCAACAGCATTAGACTTATTAGCAGATGATACCTTATTAGCATCATTAGCATTACTAGACAACTTCAACTTTTCTAACTCTAAAGCTAAGAGTTTTTCTTCATGCTCCATTTTTGCTTTTTTCTCTTCCATTTCAAGTCTTTTATTTTCAGCCTCTCTTTGTAATCTTCTTTCTTCAGCCTCAGCCTGTAACTTTCTTTCTTCAGCCTGAAACTTTCTTTCTTCAGCCTCAGCCTGTAACTTTCTTTCTTCAGCCTGTAACTTTCTTTCTTCAGCCTCAGCCTGTAACTTTCTTTCTTCAGCCTTAGCCATAGCCTCTTTTTCAAGTCTCTTCTCCTGAGATTCTGCTTCTCTTTTTTGTTTTTCCATTTCCATTTGTAATCTCTTTTCATCCACCTGCATCTGCAGTTTTAAATTTTCAGCATCTATTTTCTTTTGTTCAGTTTGTTCTTTCATTTTCTTTTCTTCCGACTTCAATGCATTGGCATATTGAACAGTCGCAAATTCTTCTAATTTATCACCAGTCTTCCCAAGGGCTTTACCCTGCTCAATAAAGTATGATGTCTAAAATATGAGTCCACAACCTGAAATAATTAATTATCTTATTTCAACCTTAATAGTAACAAGACTTAATAAAGTGCTTGTATATCACTATGTTTACTCCAATCTCTGTGGGAAACAAGACTTGACACCAACTTGTATTATGAAATGTATAATAATATCACAAGTCACCTCTTAATCATTAGTGCACTACATAAATCAGTGCATAGCCATCAGTTATTTATCATAACTGCACTACAATAGTGCATAAGCAAAAAACCACCAGTTAGTTATGATAAGTGCACTATAAACCAATAGTGCATGAGCATATATGTAACAATAGTGAAAGCTAACTATGCAAGAACTATGTAAACAATAACTAAACAATGTAAACAATAACAAAACAATGTAAACAATAACAAAGATCAAAGTCAATGTAAACAATAATAAGGATCAAAACAATACGAAAACATTCGCATCAGTCAAATAAATAAACAGCGAAAACTAAAAAGAAGTATCACAAAGAATGTGACGACAAAATGCGAAAATATGACAAACAAATGACGCTACAGTGTATAAACAAAAATTTTGTAAAGAACTAAATAATAGGAAAGAGTAGACCTACAAATACAAACAAATCAAAACAAAACTAAAGAATGTGAAAAAATACCGAAAACAACACTGACCATATCGTCACAACTAACAAAAATAGCAATAAATATTGCTAACAATTTCCAATTAAGGAAATTGCTCCTAACAGAACGCTATCATAAGACCTCTATGACGTGGTATTTCTTATGACAGTCACTACCCATCCAGACCCGCAGAAATATAACATATAAATATACAAATACAAATAACATATAACATGTAGCATGTAAACAGTGTGAAAAATGTGAAAGACAGAAGGCTCAGTTAGAACATAAGGGCACAGTTCACAAACAAAACAGGCCACTTAACTTCTATATGTCCCAAACGTCAGCACGGTGCAGAACAGGATGTCATCAGCATTCTCAGGATAGACGATCCAACGTTGATCGACATCTGCTCCTATAGACAGCCATGACGCAGGAAAATGAGCCTCTGAAACCGGAACAGTTGTTACGGCACTTGTCCTTCTTCCTAACAGATCAGGAAAACAATTTGCTCGGAACTTGGCCTTCTAACGCCGGAAAACTGGATACCCAAGAGCAGCGCCGGGTAGTTTCCAAAAAATCAGCAACTGTCAGGAAATCCGGATGCTTTCAACAAAATTTCTTGTAAGGTGGTAGTTGAAGCTGTAGTTGTATCTAGTACGATGATGATGTCTGGGTTTGTTGACCCCCTTGATAGCTGGTACCAGAGTAAACCAACATCTGGCCACCAAAAATGGTAAGGGTGCGCCAAAATGCCAGGTACGTTAGCTCCGTTATAACACACTACAGTTCAATGAATGTCTGCATTCATTAATAAATATTAATTCTGATATAGTGTAGCTGCATATCATCAATGTTCATAGATAATAATAAATACTCCCTTCCTGATGCTAGCAGATCAGATGTATACAATAAGTCCATTTATCGTCTGCACGTGAATAGCATACATGGAGTACAGGTCAACCCGACCTTTATAACATTCCTAAGTCTAACCATCTTACTTGGACGTGATCTCTGATATAACGAATCCTGGAACACAGACAATAGTCTTGTTGGTCTAGAGCGACCCATATATGTAACTAGTTCAGGTATAAAGATACCGGTGGCGAAATCCTAATCAAAGTACCTCTCCATTTTGAATCACACAAGCGAGCAGAGAGCGACAAAACGACGAACTTCTAGATGATAGCGTAAAGTTCAATACAAGAGGAATTACCTTTTTTCGAAATCAACCACTGAACATATGCCTCCAGGCAGGCTTGAATAACACTGGAAAATAGTCTAGTTAGCTAACTAACTCACAAAGACAATGTATTTCCCTCAGAAAATCACAAGACGCCGATTTTTTTTTTTTAAATACCTTTATTCAGGTCAATATATCAATGTTATTTACAAAATTTTTACAAATATCACATAATGTAGTACCCCCCCCCCCCCCTTCTCCCCAAACTATCATTGCGACAAGTCAATAATTATAATAAACAAAATAACAATATAAAGTACCAAATTATTTAAACAATATCACAAAAATAAACCTACTAAAGATAAACATACTAAAGATAAACCCCCTCCCCTCCCCCCACCCCCCCCCCCCCAATAACTTTATTCAAGTCAATGTTTACAAAGGAACATGTTATACTACATGGATGATGAATGAAGACGAAATGATTGATGGTACATTGACTAAATGATGATGACACCCTACCATGAGATGAGGACATATGTTATGGAGTATTTACAACCAAAGCTACCTGCTTTGTATGACGACCGAAGGGTCAGTAAGAGTTATTAATTATTTATTTCAACAACAACAAAAAATTTCAAATTTGTTCTGTTATGTGTTGCGTCATACGTTCGTATATTTGTGTAAATATTGTACTGTCATAATGTCCATTGTCGTATACTGCTCTGTTCCTACATGTCCATACAAGGTATCTAAAGTCAGCTAACAATGTCAGTAGCTTAAGTTCTATTCGTCTCGTCAACTGTGGTAACGTGTTCATCGTGACTGCTCTATATAAATTAAGTGTCTGTTGTGAGTGTGGGGCTATTAATTTCCTTAATTTGTTTAAAGTGGGGGCCACTGTCTTACATGTGTAAAACAAGTGGTCTTCTACCTCTGTAATGTTGTCACTGCATAATTTACATTTGGGTGCCGGTCTGTTTGCTTTTGATAGTGATTTGTTTGAAATCGGTGTTAAACTATGTAGTAGTCTGAAGGTGACTTCTTTTGCTTGTGGTTTAATGTCTATTGCGTGAATGTTTGTAAAACTCTGTGTGTAATCAGTTATAAAGAGGTTGTACCCTCTTCGTGTGTTTATAGGTGTTTCCTGTGCTGCAACTAGAAGTTTGTATATAAGTTTGGTGTCTTGTTTTATTAAGTGTTTGTTCTCCTCTAAATTTTTCAGACATATTGCATAAAAAGGAGGTGGTGTCCCAAAAAAATGGGGTTGATTATTATTTAATTTACAAAAACTTGATAGCCTTAACCCAATATAATAGTGTGCCAGCGGGTATAGACCCGGGCTCTTTATAACTTCCCCTATATATTTAATTCTTAAAGCTTTAATTTTAGTATTTATGTCCTGTAGAGCTATCCCCCCTTTATTTTTAGGTTGTATTAAAGTAGCGTGTTTAATACTGTGCCAAGTGTTCCTAAAAATAAAGGCCCTAATTAGTTTATTTATTTCCTTTATAATCTTTTTAGGTACCATCTGTACGTTTGCTATGTATATTATTTTTGGCATAATAAAACAATTAACTATAATACTTCTTCCGAAAATGGTAGCCGTTTTATATTTGTAACTTTCTAGCATATTTTGGATTTTCTCTATCAATTTTGTCCATGTTTCTTTATTGGGGTCTTGAGGATTAAAAGAGAAGTTAATTCCGTAAATTTTAATTTTATTCACTACCGTTAATTGAAAAGGGAAATCTGACCTATTGCCCCATTTACCTATTCCCATTATGCTAGATTTTTGAATATTTAGTTTGGATTCGCTAGCGTGTCCAAACTCTGTGAAAACCTCTAAGATATTTTTTATAGAATCCTTTCTTGTTGGAAAGAATATCGTATCATCGGCGTAGGCCAGTAATTTTCTTTCCCCTGCCCCGGGGACAAAAGTCCCCGTGATATTTGTGTCTTGTCTTATTCTTTCCAACACAGGTTCTAACGTTATTACATATAACAAGGGCGACAGAGGGCATCCATGCCTAACACTTCTCGTTAATTTAAATGTTTTGGTTAAACTATGATTAATCAATATTTTGCTTTCAGGTTTTTTATATAGGATTTTTATCCATGATCTAAAGTATTTCTCTATATTATTATCTTTAAGACTCTTATGTAGGAAGGCATGTGATACTCTATCAAATGCCTTTTCCTGGTCTAAAGATAATATGGCACTCTGGCACTGCCTATCATGTGTGTATGTAATTAGGTCTCTAATGAAATGTGTGTGTCTGCTAATGTTTCTACCATGTACACTACATTGTTGATTTGAATGTATTATTTTGTGCATGTGTGATTTAAGCTTCAGAGTTAGTGCCTTGGCTAGGATTTTGTAATCAACATTTAAAAGAGAAATGGGCCGAAAATTCTTAATTGACTTTTTATCATTACTATCCTTGGGGATCAGGGTAATATATGACTGATTTAAACTTTCCGGGAGTTCCCCTTTTTGAAATGCCTCTTCCAGCATTTTAATTAGAATGGGCCCTAAACAGGGGAAGAAAGCCCTGTAGAATTCTGCAGTTAACCCATCAGGTCCGGGTGCTTTATCTTTTTGAAAAGTACTAAGTGCCCCTTGCAAATCATCTAAAGTTAGGGGTTGATCTAGCCTTTCACTTTCCTCATCACTTGGACGCTTTGTGTATTTTAGAAATTTGTCTTGTATGTTTGCATCACTTTCTTCTTTAGTATATAGCTGCTTGTAGTATTCGAAGAAAGCGTGACTAATATTGGTATTGTCTGTATGATGTTTTCCTTTCATGTCAATTATTTCATGAATCTGTCTACTGCGCTGAATGTTTTGCTCTACTGCTAAATATTGCCTACTAGGGATTTTCTGCGTTATAGTGTGTAATTTTGTCCTAAGTAATGCTCCCTGGTAGGTATACTGTCTATATTGATCTAAACACTCTTCTAAAATTTGGATGTGAGGGTTCGTGTTGTCTAAACTTTTGTTTAAACTAATTGCTTCTTCTAAAATCCCCTCCTCTTTTTTAAACTTCTTGTGAATAAGTGTAGCCAAAATCTGCGTTCTATCTCTAATTGTGTCTTTTAACATATCCCAATATTGTGCAATGTTGTTATTGGGAATGTCTTGTGCGTAACCTTGTATCAATTGTGTTATCTGTTCTGTGTAGTAAGTGTTTTTAAGTAGGCTGTTGTTAAATTTCCAATGTGGGGATCTCTTTACTTGTTTATGCGTGTGTCCCGTACTTAAAGATGTATAAACTGCTTGATGATCTGTGAATTTAAGAGTGTTTTTATATGGTATATTTTGTGTATGTTATAGTCACTAGTGGTGTAAATTCTATCTAATCTTGAAGCTAGTCTAAAATATGGGTTCGCCTTGTCATAATATGTAAAGGTTCGTTTGTTTGGTTCTACTTTTCTGTATACGTCTGAAAGGTCATGTTTGTCTAACATAGCCTGAACTTGTCGTACAAGTAAAGACTTTTCTCGTGTCTGCGCTCTCGTGAAGCCTACAGACCGGTCAAGGTCGGATAGAATACAATTAAAATCCCCCCCCCCCAAATTTTTTAGTCCCCTTATAATTTTCCGTTAGGATGTCGTGTAAACCTTCATAAAACTTAAGTCTGTCAATTTTCGTCGCTGGAGCATAAATATTAATGAGTGTGTGTGTGTCATGTTTGTTGTGCTTGTTTTGTATTTGAATTATGACAATTCTGCCACAATTGTCTGTTCTATAATGTACTGTCTCCCAATCTTCATTGATTTGAAGGGTGGCTACACCGCTACCATGACTGGTGCCCAAGGCGAACCAGCCATGTTTAAGTCCTAACCTAAATACCATCTGACCGGCATTATAATCAGAAAAAATCCCCGTCTGTTGCAAAAGCAGAAAATCGGGTTTCTCTTTTTTAATCAGTTTAATTACATGGTCCAGCTTATTTCTCAAACCGTTGATATTGAGAGATATTATCACTAGACTGCATGTCGGAGTGGTAAGCAGAAGTTGGCCACTCGCTATAAACTGTCTACCTGGCAAAGTGGCAGAAAGGTCACTTGCCATATCTAAACTATCTGACTGAACGGGGACTAAAAGCAAACCGTCCGTGTTCCTTGAATTACAAGGCAAGGTAGTGGTCTGAGGCTGGCTACCCGCTACAGGTGAGTTACTCAATAAAACGCTAGTTGATAATTTATCATGTGTTTTAAAGACTGTAGTAGGCAAAGTAATAAACTGGTCATTTATTACACATGGCTTGCACAGCATAGCGGTGACCGTAGGCTGACCGCTTTTTGTCGTAACTAGGCCACTCGACACATTCATGTTTACATTGCTTGACGAGGCGGTGCATAGAGGCTGACCTGCTAACCTAGTTACATGACTGCCTGACGGAATAGTGACCTGGGGCTGACTATCCGTTCCGCACTGATAATTTAGGCTGAGCGCAGATGAAACTGCGTCGCCTAACATTTCCACCCCAGTAGGGGGGAGGAGTTGACTGTTTAAATGAAACTGTGCGCATGTTAGTTGTGCGTGTGCTGTGTCAAAACATACATTAAAATACTACTAAACTTATTTACATTAAAATAAAAACACAAAACTCTTAAATTATAACTAACACGTCCTAAACTATACGTGTTTTCAGATTTTACTTTAAAAAATACATTTTTTTTATTTTTCCAGACTTGTACGCTTGAGTCCACTTGAGGGGGCACATCTTCCCACGCACTGATAGTCTATCGTTCAAGCTTCTAACAGGCTCAAAGGGGAGGGTAGCTTCGGGGTGCAGCTCAGGCGTGCCTTCACCTGCACCATTCGTCCTCACTCGTCTCACCTGCTTGAAGTCTGGAAGTAACTTCTTGCACTGGGCCCCAGTGCCGGGAAGAAAGACTTGTAGGTGTAGGCTCATTAGTCACTCACATCTTCAAACGCTTGCCCATCTATGTACAGGGTGGTCATCGACTCCATGGCCTCGTCTTCAGTCATGGTCGCCCAGTTACCGCTTATACTGTCTTGTGTTAGAAGTGCCTCTGGCACTTCCGGATCCGGTCTAAAGGCCCCCGACACAAATGACGGAGTTGGTGATTTGTCAGAGCTATTTGGCTGGGATCTTCGCTCGTCAACAACAGGTGTCAACGCTGCCTCCTCATGACAGGACTCTTCTGCAGTCACCTTGGATGATGGGGGGAGATCCTCCTTGCTCTGTGAGCGCTTGCTTGGAGAAGTACTATTATTTCGCTTCACCTCTTTGGGTTTGACAGGCCCTGTTGTCTTTTCCTATTCTTCTCTCCCTTCCTAGAGAGCACATCTATAAAGTCACCTTCCTTACTCGTACCTGCTTCAGGGCTCTCTGCTGTGTGGCTCTCAAGTGCATTGCTCTCTGACACGAGGAACTCACTCCTCCTGTTCTGCTCAGCCGGCGTTTTGTTCCCGACTGCCTCTTCTTCTTTGGTCTGTTTGGCCTTAGTTGGGGCCGCCCGCCTTCTTGGGCACTGGCTAACCCAGTGCGTGTCCAATCCGCAAATAGCGCATTGGGTTCGTCTACCGGGTAGAGACACCCATACCTTCAATATTTTATCTTCTGCCGCCTTAAGGTGCACAAAGTGCGGTACTTGATGTTCTGTTGGCCGGTATAAGAAGATCCATTTATCCTGGGCATTTTTAATTCTGCTCACCTCCACATCTTTGTCGCCCGACACTTCGGCCGCTATTCTCCTCACCGCTTCTGGCTTTATGGTGGGGGGCATCCAGTTCAGTGTCCCTTTGGACTTCTCTTTATCCAGATGCTCTATATAGATGCTCATCTGGGGGTTGGTCCACTCGAACCTCTTGCCATGCAGCCCTTGGTAATGTTTTATTTGTGCCGCCGCTGTCAGAGTGGCGTACCATCTGTAGGGCCCTTCAAAACGATACAAAGTGGCTATACCACTCATTCCGACACCAGCCGGTCCTGCTATAATACTAGATATCAGGGAGTAGGAAGCCTTGTTGGCCTGCGGCCCAGTAATGGTAATAACCAGTGTTCCTGGCCTATGGAGCATACCTCCTTCTAAATCGTCTTCTGCATTTATCATTATCACAGGCACAAAGGGTGCGGACATTCTTATATCTCTTTTCTTGGTAATAAAACCAAATTAAGCACGAAACTAAAGTCACAAAAGCTAGCTTAAGCCGAAACCTAAGCTAACCACCACAAAAAGTCCAGGAAAAAAAAACCAAAGTCCAAGAATCTAACTGAGCACAAAATCACAAGACGCAGATTGCGTCCGCTCGCTGCTCAGACCATTTCTTAACTCGCCGAGCTGGGCGGAAACCACAATCGAACTCTCCAAGTCTAGACATGCGCAGAACGCATCTACCTGAGTATCAATTCACACAAGACGATTCTAAGAACATACGAGATAAAAGACATACACTGTCGCTCCCTTTATGGTCATGAACAGAAAACCTTAAGACAGGTTTCAGACATCTACAACAATTGACTGATACTACCAAATAAGGAGATATGGTCACGCTTCGTTCAAGAAATTATAGACCGAACGTGTCTCGACACAAAAGGAGGTAAACTCATAAAAAATAGTAGTCTCAAATCTCGAGTTAAGTCCCTTTGACTGTAAAATAATATAATACACATTTCAGTCAAGAAAATGATCATACAAAGACTTTTTTTTAACGAAAAATGATTCGTGCGTAACAATAGTGTTCCTCACAGACTTTCTGTTAGACACAAGATAGTGTTCCTCACAGACTCTCTGTTAGAGACAAGATAGCTATAGTCCGTTCGGAAATTCGTGCCCACACATTGAACGTTGTAACTTTGCAACCCCTTGACGGATGTTATTGAAATTTACTACGTGCCCTACTGATATCAATGCAGTTATTAATATAATTCAGTGTTAGTTTTTATTAGTTCTACAGTAAAGTTACAAGATCCGTTCAAAAATTGAGCACTTAATTTTTGTTGCAGCACAGCACAAGCGATGAAATGTGCTATTCAATATTTATTTTTTTTTTTAATTAGTGTAGTGACTACATGTCCGCACGAGTGCGCACCTATTGTACACAGTCGCGAGTAATTATTTCAGCGGCGTATGCTAATTGCAGTGAGTTGGCTGCAACGAAACAAAACGACACCAGCGTATAATATATTAATAAACTAAACTGCATAATTATGAAAAGCGCAATGAATCTGAAATGTAAATTTATCTCTTTGCAGAAGGTAACTGTTATATTGTACAGGCATTTTCGCAGAGAGGCTAAGATGGGTTGTTTATACCACGACATCCAAGAACCAGGTAGGAGAACACGAAAGGCCCTGGGTGTGGATAGAAGATCTTTTCGACGTTGGATACAACAGGACGGTGATTGTACAGAGGCTGCGGTTAAGCAAGGAAGGAAGAAAAAAAGTTGATGATTTTGACAAGGATGTCATTAGACGTTTGATTTTGAGGATGTTTAATGCCAATCAACTTGTTACTCTCCGCATGCTGAAAAGTCGGCTGCAAGCAGAATGCGATATTAACGTCTCAAAAACATCTCTTTGGCAACTTGTCAGAAGTGTCGGCTTCACTTTAAAAAAAACGTCTGGCGAATGGAATTTTTTATGTGCAAAAACCACATCTCGTTGCAGCTCGAAGAAAATACCTTAGGCAGATTCGTGAGAGAAGGCAAAACGGCTATGATATAGTGTATTTGGATGAATCTTGGGTTAATGCTCATCATACGAACGAGAAAGAATGGCAATCTGTTGACGGAGACCATAGAAGGAAAATTCTCAGCAGCAAAGGTCAACGCATTATATTAGCACATGCTGGCAGCAGACAGAATGGGCTTGTCTGTGATGCAGAGCTTTTTTTCAATTAAAGTCTGTAGATGGTAGGGACTACCACAGTGAAATGAATGGGCAAATTTTTCGAGATTGGATAGTGAATACACTCCTCCCGACTCTAGATAGGCCGTCTTGCCTGGTGATGGATAATGCGTCCTATCATAATGTTCTGCAGGACGATAAAGCTCCCACTTCAGCAAGCACGAAAGACGAAATCAGGAGGTGGCTTGTGAATGAAAATATCTTCGCTGACAACAGCTATTTAAAACCAGAGTTGTTGCAGCTTGTGAGACAGAGGAATAAGACAAAAGTGTATCTGACTGATAAAATCATCCAAGAGCAGGGTCATGTTTCTCTTCGACTCCCACCTTACCATTCTCACCTTAACCCAATAGAGCTGGTTTGTGGCCGCCCAGAACACCACTTTTAAAATGTGCGATGTTAAAGACATGACTCGTGAGGCCCTTTCACAAATAGACACAGACTACTTGGCTAAATGTGAAGAACACGTGCTCCAGGAAGAAGAAGATTACTGGCAGCGAGATGGTTTGCAGTTTATCCAACCAATAACTGTTGTGATCTTATTGGAGTCGTCCGATTCGGAATGAGGCACGTCGATCGCATTCCTTCGTTTGTGATAAACTAATTTCATATGCCAATCTATAATAACACATAAACAGTTACGGTTCGTCATAGTTTCCTGATGATTTACTGCTATCATGGTTCATTATCAGATCATCATTCCTCGTATCAAAATCACGTGAACAACCAATCACACATTTAGGACACGCCTTTGAACCGTCTTGTCGCACAAATGTTGTGATTTACTGTGTCACCGTGGTGGTGAACTCCTAGGACTGGTTGCGGCACCAATTAGTAATATGTCACAGTGCCATGTAGTAATCTTATGTGACTGTGTGCCCTGTATATGAATATTGGCACTAATTGTTAATCAACGAACTAGGTGACTGGGGCAGACCTAGTCGTCGGATTTTCTATTTTGACAATTTAGTCTATTGACAATCTTCCAAGTAAGAGTATATCTTAATACTGGCCATCACCGCCAGAGCTGACTATTCCTAACAAAAATCTTCTCAGATGCTTGCTTAGTCTCATTTTATCCACCTCATAGTCAATTTTGTAGCTTCAGCTTCATTTCTCATTATCCTGTGCTCACTTAGTTGTAAGCGTCGTTAACCTTGTAATACTTTATTTCAGCTTCTGAAATCATTCTATTCAATGTCTATCAAAAGTTATGAGTCAAAGGACCTACTTACTTTGGTTTCACAGAATCCTCACAACACTCATATTTCTTACTATCACCCCTTATCACTAAGCCTATACTTTAAACACTGCTTTGTCTTTCATATGTGAATAGATTCTACTACTCTAACTAGATCTATAGGATTCTTCAGAAGTATTCATTCTGTTTCCCACATAAATTGAACTTGAGCCTGGCAGAAAACACATTCCTGCCACTCTACGTCCTTAACCAGGACTGCTCCTCCGAAAAATGCGACCGCTCACCAGCGTGTCCAAGTGTATTCTCCTCTATAACATCATTATCAGCTGATCTGTCCTTGTTTACTGTAAATTCAATGGTTCCTCCTATTCTCCACTCAGCTGGAATATGTTCACGCTTATCCGCTGTGTAAACAACTCAGTGAAGTGTCCTCCGTTGTCCTGGTAAACTTTTCACGTGCATATTTTTTTTCTCTCAACTCACTTAATCATATAAGGGAGGTAATTTACCGTTGTCTCCCTTTGCATAATTTTACTTAACCTTATATTGTCTTCTCTAAAGCTTGCTATACAATTCTTATATGTACATTTTCTAAACCATAATTACCAACTCACCAAATCTACTTAAGTGTAATTAAGCACTTTCCTCCCCTGACCTTAATATTCAGAGTCTCCTCCCTTTGATCAAAGTGTTATTTCACTCATTTTATCTCCCTTTTAGCAAGACAAATAGTCTTTATTCAAATCCATTCTTATTTCTTAAACCATTTTTTTATACTTTCCCCCTTAACCAAAACAAAATCACCGCTTATAATTCCTGCTTGAGCATTTATAATGCTCCTAGCAAAGTCAACGGTGACAACTGTAAGAATTAATGTTACGGGCAGATTTAGGCAAATGTTCCAAGAAGATCAAAGAAAAATGCCGTTTTGCAAATTTCGAGACAGCTGTGGATGTAATGATCGCAAAATCTTAACAGCATGGAAAATCTAAGACTGCATGCAAAAATTCATGTCCATACAACAAACGGTTTTGGAGAAAATTGACGCTTTCTGTGGGCACGAATTTCCGAACGGACTACTGTTATCGTTTCGCTCATCACCGTGGTTTCATCTGCTTGTATCGCTCATTTGACGTTTTCCTCATCATCATAGATCTTTGTAGTACGTATATGTAGTTCTTGTCCTTGTCACCTGTTCGTAACTGTGGCTGACGAAGGGTAAAACCCGAAACGTCCCTTGTCTCATGTGTACCGTTTACTTGTAAAACTGATTTCATACCATATTATTTTTTAATTTATATATTTATATTAATGGAAACCATGACAAAAATAAAAGATGCAAATGTTCGGTGGATCCCTGCCCACTACAAGATGTATGCTAATGCAGATAGAGTTGCTAACTAAGAAAGAACAAAAACTAAACTAAAGTCGGAGCCACATACCAGAAGATAAAATCAATAATACGTCAAATATGTTTACAGAAAAATGACATTAAGATCGTCTGAGCCTGATACAGCTGAATCATACAACTCCTTGACAAGAAGAGATTATTTTCAGACTGAGAAGCGACCGTTGCAGACGCAAACATCATCTGTTCAACAAATTGAAATCCAAACAGACATACGTGTGTCCGTGTAGAGGGGACAAACAGGCTATTGGGTGTTTAAAAAAAAAAAAAAAAACTATTGGCTCCATGAGAGCAGCAGGGTGACAGCACAGCTTTCTCCACACAGTTGAGAGAAAAAGAGATTGACTACCAACTTTATAAGAGAGATAGGTATGATTATTTGAGAGCCAACTAAAGAGACAAAGAAGGGGATTCATATACAGTATAGAAAATTGCGTAATTACTCAAGGGAAGTAATATTTATTATTTTGGGTAACAATAAACATAAGAAATTAAAAATATTTTTTGCCTTACGTTTGTGTCAGTTAAAATAATTTGATATATTACTCTAAACGGTATAATACACGTTATATACCTCTATTTTTCTAAGAGAGGTGTTTTGTATTGTTATAACATTTAATTTTTAAAAGTGCATATACTGAAGCACATTAAAAACGCACCACCTGTATAATCCAGGAACAGAGTGTGAAATGTAAATATAAGTGTTTACAAGTTTACATATTTGGAATCTTTATTCATTTTCCTATGAATCCATGCTGGTCATTAATTTGTGCATTCGATTGTTATGAAATTCATTACATTCTGTGCAGGCAAGGGAGAAAACCAAAAATGTACCAATAAAAAAAATTCATTCACACTATCCTCAGTATCTGGTATGTCCACCGTGTGCTTGCAAACAAGCTTGGCAGCGGCTCCGCATGGAACGCACAAGCCTCTGAAGGAAATTCCGGGGAATCAAGTCCCATTCACGTGTAAGAGCAGCTTCGAGCTGTTGCAGATTAGCTTGAGAACCTTGCCTGTAGACTCTGCGTCCAAGCTCGTCCCACAAATGTTCTATAGCGGACATGTCTGGTGATAGGGCAGGCCAATCAATCGTCACAATGTTCTGCTGCTGTAGATATTGCTGCGTAATGCATGCGGTGTGCGCACGTGCGTTATTCTGCTGGAGAAGCTGCAAGTCTGGATAATTTGTGAACGCGGGAGCAACCAATGCATCCAGAACCTCATCTCGATATGTCATAGCATTAACATTTCCACGGAAGACGTGAAGAGGCAAGCGATGGTGAAAACTGAATTTTTCCTCAAATGTGAATACTGCCACCTCCAAATTGGTTGTGCTGACGAACACAGCAAACTGCAAAGCGCTCTTCACGCCGTCGCCAAATCTGCATACGTCCATCAGCAAAGGATATGTTGAATCTGCTCTCGTCTGTGAATAGGACAGCATTCCACTGCAGTCTAGTCCATCTGACATGTTGCTCTGCCCCATTGCAGGCGCTGCTGACGATGTCTGTGAGTCAAGTTTGGCCCAACATAAGGTCGTATTGCAGTAAGGCCTGTATCTCTGTGTCGTAGTATGACTGTCATTCGAGAGACTTGCCCAAGTTTACTCACTATTGCTCTTGCTGTTTGACTTGCCAGGAGAGAACGATTCCTTAGGTGATTCAGCACAATATGACGATCGTGTGCAGGGGTAGTAACTCGTGGTTGGCTACTCCGAAGTCTCTCCCGGGCACTGCCAGTGGTTCCGTAACGTTCATTGAGACGTACAATAGTGCTGTGGTGGCAATTCATCCTTCTGGCAATGGCCCGCGAGCTCATTCCGGTCTCCAACATACCAATGGCTCGTTGGCGGTCGTTTTCAGATAGTCGTGGCATTTCAAGCACATGTACTGGGTGTTTTGTCTCAACGGCCTTTTTATACCGAGTATACTGCCACAACGCGTACACATTTTCAGGGTCATTGCTGTTGGGAATCGTGTTGCACGTGTAACTTTCATTGTTTTCATGTAGTCTGTACACAAACCCGTGGGTTGAATCATGCACTTCCCATTCCAGCAGTCATTCGCTCTCTACCTCATGACAAACACGGGGAAAATCCATTCCCACACTTTTTTTTCCAGCTTTTCGGCATCAGTATATATAATAGTGGTGCGTTTTTAATGTGCTTCAGTATATATTGATAAATTAAATTAAATTAAACGGCGTGTCTCAGTTCATTGTAGTAAATATATATATTTACATGGTTTCTCTGTATGCAGAGGACTAACATTTCTTTTAGTTTGTAATCTTTACCGGCAATAAATGCCGCTAGAATTAATAATAGTGATACTTCTTCTTCTTCACGTACCGAGCTTAGTGGCATAGGGGATCATGTCTCTCCACAACTTCCTGTTTCCAGTACAATATATCAATTCTGCTGTTGACTTCTTTCCATTCAACGATGAGAAACTGTCCAGTATTTGCTCTCTTTGTCTTCCCCTATCTCTTTTTCCTTCAATCTTACCTGTTGTTACGATATATTCCAGCTTTCCTCTTCTCATAACATGCTCAAAACAGTCGTTTGCTTCGTTCTAACTTGTGAAATACGTTTCCTTTGCGCATTGGTCCTTTTGATGACATCCTCGTGACTTTTTTATGGCTGTTTATGGTATTTTTAACATTCTTCTGTAAAACCACATCTCTGTAGCTTCTAGGGACTTCCCTACTTGTTTACTAATTGTTCATGACTCACTCCCATATGTCAGAATTTGTTCTATATAACCCTGAAGAACTCTCTTTCTTACTTCCAATGACAAAGAATTGTATCATAAAATACTCTTCAATGTATAGAATGCTGATTTTGCCCGAGTTCGTCTGCTCTTCAGTTCTGAAATGAATCTTCCATGGATTGTTATTAATGTGCCCAGGTATTTGAATTTAGTGACTTGTTTTAAAAATGTGATACACACCAATAAAAGCCTCATCGTGTGTCTCGTAAATCCCTGCAACTAATTCCACCCTCTACACCTCTTGGCTTTCAATGTCGATTGACATTTCCGTTGTTGATACGTCCACGTAAGGTTGATAATCCTTTTCCAAGCCTTACGCCTTTCTATCAGTCTACAACACAAAGAGTTCATTTTCTTTAATTATGAGATTTGAGCTGGCAATTTTCTCTTCTACCTCAAATGTCTAATTACTTGTCTCATATGTCACCTTTTTTTTTTTTTTTTTTTATTCCTCGCATGAGGTTGCATATTTTTTCCTCGCATGAGGTTGCATTTGCCCCACCCATACCCAGCCCTGGTCAAGACCACATGTCCCAACACAAGAAGATCCAATGACAACATGTGTCATTGTAGTGATCCTCTGTGTTCTCACACTAGGTACCTCATGACATGAATGTCACTACTGTTTCCCGTGTGTAGACACATGATCCCAGCCAAAAGCCGGATTTTTTTTTTTTTTTTTTTTTTTTTTTTTTTTTTTTTCCTCGCTTGAGGTCGCATATTTTTTTCCTCGCATGAGGTCGCATTATCCCCGCCCAAACCCGGCCCCGGTCAAGACCACATGTCCCAACACAAGAAGACCCAGTGACAAAATGTGTCACCTAGTGATCTTCTGTGTTCTCACACAAGGGACCTAATGACACATACATGTCACTGTACCGGTCTCTGTGTCTAGACACATGATCCCAGCCCAAAGCCGGATTCTTTTTTTTTTTTTTTTTTTTTTCCTCGCATGAGGTCGCATATTTTTTCCTCGCATGAGGTCGCATTGTCCCGCCCAAACCCGGCCCCGGTCAAGACCACATGTCCCAACACAAGAAGACCCAGTGACAAAATGTGTCACCTAGTGATCCTCTGTGTTCTCACACAAGAGACCTAATGACACATGAATGTCACTGCACTGGTCCCTGTGTCTAGACACATGATCCCAGCCAAAAGCCAGGATACTAGTTTTTTTTTTTTTTTTTTTTTTTTTTTTTTCCTCGCTTGAGGTCGCATATTTTTTTCCTCGCATGAGGTCGCATTGTCCCCGCCCCAAACCCGGCTCTGGTCAAGACCACATGTCCCAACACACGAAGACCCAATGACACCATCTGTCATTGTAGTGGTCTTCTATGTTCTTACGCAAAGGACCTCATGACATAAATGTCTTTTTTTTTTTTTTTTTTTTTTTTTTCCTCGCTTGAGGTCGCATATTTTTTCCTCGCATGAGGTCGCATTTTCCCCGCCCAAACCCGGCCCTGGTCAAGACCACGTGTCCCAACACAAGAAGACCCAGTGACAAAATGTGTCACCTAGTGATCCTCTGTGTTCTCACACAAGGGACCTTATGACACATAAATGTCACTGTACCGGTCCCTGTGTCTAGACACATGATCCCAGCCAAAAGCCGGATACTAGGCATTGGGTTGTACAGCGTAAAATACGCTGTAGGTTTAAGTCAGTCGAACAGTTATTTGGTGTTAACAAGATGAAAGAGTATAGAAAAATGGGTTAGAAAATCAGAATAATCTAAGTGATAACTTATTTGTTCTTAACATGGGAGATAAAAGTATGTAAATGTGATGTTTTTTGTAAGGGAGGGAACCTTTTTAGACCTCAAAGTAATTTAAGTATATATCATTAGAGTTTACCAAATTTGCATATTAGACTAGTTTTAATAAAGATATAGAAGGATTAATGAAACTAAGTTAAAAAGTACAAAGGGGAATAACAATGTTATTAGCACCCTTTACAGGTTTAGTGAGTTAAGAGAACACAGAGCGGAGTAAAACGCACGTGAAAATAGTGACTAGAGGTAAACAGTTATGTAGCACAGTTCACGGAGCTAACAGCTTAGAATTAAGCGTGCCGATAGGTGAGTGAACTGAACAACGGACCAATCGTATTAACTTAAACAACTTTGGACCATCAGATAGGAAATTGAAGGACGATTAGAGATCAGTCCTACCAGAGAAGTTGACCGGGCAAGTCAAGTTTCGCTGAGCTCTCAAGAAATGTGAAACCTGCGGTATGCAGAAGGGCTACAGAAATAGCTAGATTTAGAATTGCTTAGAAATAGGAATTCTGGAGAACATTTAGAATTGATTAATAATTTGTGTGATTAACTGTAGGATTAGCTGATAGGTGGTGTTAGTAGGATCGTGATAGGTGCTGGACTTCGTTTAAAATGGTAAGAACAAAACTTTGAACTATTTTCTTGACTTTCAGCAAATTTGTCGCAAGCTAACGACGCTCGCATTTAAGGGAGCGAGCTAAAGAAGATAATATTGAGTCAAGGTCAATATTAAAGCCTAAAGAAATAATAACTTTTATTATCAGATAACCAGGATGGGCTGTCATGCCAAGAAGATGAGGCATTGCCATTAAACGAGATTGTATCGAACAAAGGGTTCACAGCACTGACAATTATGAAATCTATTAAGCGCTCTCTCATATAAGAGTAAGTATGGAGACGCCACCACAAGTGAGTCTGACATTCACGAAACATCTCATGCGCTCTCTCATACAAGAGTAAGTATGGTGGAAGCCATTTTGGTATTGGACATTGTTTATTTCAGGTGTAGCTATTGAATTTTATATGCTGCATTTAAAGGAGTTAAACCTAACTAGGTTGAGATTGGGTGAGAACATGACTCCAAGGATTTAGAAGAACTGTTGTAGAAAATAAATGAGAAAAATAGTAGAACTTGAGAAGGAATTTGGTAGGCCAGGGGTATAATGAAATATGCAAGAGGCTACAGGAGAAACTATATATAACTATGCTTTGAGATATGTGATTGAATCAAGCGGAAGACTTGAGGACATTGTAAAATGTGAACTGTAGCTGATGTATTATGTTGGATGATCATGCATTATCTTATGTAAATAAAGGTTGCTTGTTTAATTTGAATCACATCACTCCAGTTGCTTTGATGTGAGAAGAGAATAAGGAATGGAGAGATATTAGAATTGAGTATTAGGAAAGATAGAAATAATAGAACACCCTATACGCATCAGTCGCTAGACAACACCAAGGAGGGAAGAACGTGGTCTGGGTTGAACAAAAGACGAACCTATTCTCATCCAAGAACTATCATCTCTGGCGGAACAAGGGGGCCAGTAAGAGAAACAATCTCACTTGGAAGAAAGAAACAAAGTAAATAATAGATAACTAGGCCTGCCTCAGCCACCTAGTTATAGATAGCATTGTGACCTAATAGAACCACCCACACGGTCACACATACTCTGGCCTCCACTGTGGTTTTGACACCTCATTACTTTAGATGCCTATGTGATATGAACCACCGCTGTGTAAAACCATATACTGTTACATTTTATCTATCCTACGGCTTTACTTATTAATTAATCGCGATTTACTTCCACGCACTACATACACTGTAGAAAATAATCAGTTGTACCCGCATTTCTGAACACCCTCTCCCTCCCTCAAGAGAAAATGTCATATATATTGTCATCTCTAGAAGACAAGACTAATTTAGCCGTCCAATTAAAACAAACAATTATGGTCACATGTTCACATACTACAGAACTAGACACATTCTTAGATTACACTACACGCCCCGAAGTAAAACATTCCATGTTGTTTTGCAGCACTTCTTTCTGTAACAACACGTAGTGCATTATGAGATCACTAGCACTTTCGACAGTCTTAACTTTGCTGCAAGTTAGGACATACTTGATGAAGTGGTCTTGTCTTTCTATCCTCAGAGAAGTGGGATTCTAAATGGTTTAAAATAAAATACAATTCTCTCATAAATAAATGTCAAGATAATGTTTTTAGGATAGCACTGACTTCATGAACTGCAAGTTAAACAAACGTTACAATCTCCAGATTATAAAACAAATTAAGCAATCACCCCCATACTCTCCGTGTGTAGAAATATTGTACCCATACACTCAAAATTATTGAAACACTGTACGTCATACTCTCCAAATTATAGAAACATTGTATCCCATACCTTAAAGATTATTGAAATGTATTCTATGTACTACGGGTTATAGTATCATCGTACCAAATACGCCCCGGGTTATGAAAATATAATACCCATTACGCTCTAGTTGATAAAACTATTGTATCCGAAACGCTCTATTATGTTACTGGAAAGTCCACTCCCCCCCCCCCCCCCCCCCCCCCCCCCACCCCCCCCCCCCCCCCGCCCCCCCCCCCCCCCCCCCACCCCCCCCCCACCCCCCCCCCCCCCCCCCCCCCCCATACCACCCCCCCCCCCCCCCCCCCCCCCCCCATCTTTTTCCCGAAACATCCTAAGAATGCAACCTGATGAATATGTCGCAGAATACCACTGAGGAAGAGTGGGCATTAGGCTGGCTACTCGATCCTTTAACAAAAGCAAACAAACAAACACAATTCAAAAACAGCACAAATATACCCATGTAACAAATGGAATCATGCATGCATCTTAGCAGCCATATAGACAAAGTTGGAGCAACAGATAATGATCTAGAAATAAGAATGTCACAGCCAAGAGGAACCTTTACTACACTGAGAAATATACTTCAATAAAATGAAATCCAGTCAGTGGCGTCACTAGGGGGTGCGAACCACACCGTGTGACACCATCAGAGGGGGTGAAACCAAAATGACTGTCTATAAAATTGTTGTGCAGTGTTTCATTGCTTAAACGTTTTTACTTCGAATTCTATTGTTTTCTAACCGAATTTTCACTTTAACCACATGAAACTATGTAAATGTAAATACATTTAGGCTGTGCGTATGATATTGTAATTTAAAGGTGTAATTTTAATTTTGCTAGTTGTTTATGTCACTACTATTGCCATTACATTCAGTGATATACGGGAATTACGATTTACGAGTAACATTAGTACAAAGAACATTACTAAGGATTATGTATGGTCTGGTACGGGAGGAGGTCTATGGGGGTGACACCATGAGTTACCGCACTGGGTGACACCAATCCTAGTGACGTCACTGAATCCAGTCCCACATAAAAATTAATATTCTTCAATTTATATAACAGGCATTACTATTGCTTGGTTTTAAAACATGGAGAACAAGAAATTGAATAGAAGAAAGATATACACTTTCATAAATTGTTGATTGCGCAAAAACAAAACAAAAACATTTGAGATTTAAGGAGTAGATGTTGAGTTGGGTAGGGCACACATTGAGACAGTCTCTTTTCTCAAATCTTCAGAGTAAGCGGAATAAGAGTTAGTCGAATATGAACAAAGGAATTGAAGACATACATCTTCCTCGTCTTGTTCTTTTACCTGTATCCTGCCTGGTGGCTAATGCGATCATGTATCTCCACAACTTCCAAACGCTAGTGCTATTTATAAATTCTTTTGTTGACTTTCTTGCCATGTCATGATGTCAAACTGGCCAGTACTTTCTCTCTTTGTCGTATTCTGCTTCTTATTTCTTCAATCTTAACAATGATAATTGTCACAGTATGAAGCTTAGTATAGCGTTTGAAATGGAAGAAACAACCGCACCACTTTTCGTGAAATTTTGGAAAAAATCATGCATTGTAATGTGCTCGCAGTGAAAGTTATTTTGGGAATCGTCCAAGTAGAGGCCAATAATCTCTGTGTCATTTGGATTTCACAGATCTCCTTGCGCGTAACCCATCAACGAATTACAGAATTTTAATTAGTAAGTTTAATAATACAAGAGTCTTTCATGTTAACGTTAATGGATTTACATTATACAAAAAAAAAACCAAACAAACAAACAAACATTTGCACACTATAGCAGACGTACGAAATGACGGTAAAGCACAAAGTATACAATTTCTTTAGCATGTCTATTTCTCTTGTGTTTAGTTTGTTCTTTTATTTCGGCGTTTGTCTCGATGGTTTCTGAAGATCTCAAAGATCCCATTGACATGCCAGATTATTTTCAGAATCAGGAGTGTCCTTCTGCAATGTCTCAGTACCTACTGAAGCTCAAAATTGGTACATTCATCGTGCAGCTCAGACACCTGGATACGAATAAATGTCTATTAAACGTCACTAAATTAGTTGTAAAGTATTAAGATAACTGGGTAATCGTGTAGAGTAGTAGGATTTAACTGGTATAACAAGGTCACCAATATGGAACTGATGACAAGAACCAGACAGGTAATAGCGGATCAAGGTGTCGACGACGTATTCGACAGACATTGGTTAAACCTGTTGACAGTATACTCGGGCGAGTCCTTGTTCTAGAATCCCCAGAGTTAGCTGATGACACGTGACATGTGCAAGACATGGTGTGTATTGTCTGACGGGCTATGCTTCTGGGGAGCTGACGAGTTTTAATAGAACTGAAATTATTTAACCAACATTACAGAAAAACTTAACCATGATAATGGTTAGCGATTCAGCTTTAAGATTTTTAGTTAGGCTAAAACTCGTTGCAAGAATTGGTCGACTTACCAATCATGAAGATTGTAACAAGATTGTAACCTACTGCTTATTTAACGTTCTCGCTGTTCTCTACGTTTGAGAGTCATACAGTGTCACTTTATATGTCAGATGATGATTATTATTTTTGTGTTCGACTCAATGTCTTTTAATTTCCATACAAGTCACAGTGTAATGAAATCTTCTCTTGTCATCTCGTGCAATAATGTTTCGTGGAGTGGGATGGAAACTTTTGGTCATTATTGGGCTTACAGGGGAACTTACTATCCTCGTCCATCACAACTTTAGTTTAGGCAGCACTAGGTGCCGGTCAAAAATATATTGTATTTGTATTTATTAAAGTGCATTAAAGCGAAATTAATGTTATTGGTAGTTAATAACCTGTAATTGATCCCTGTGTATGTCTATTTATCGCTTTACAAATACACATGCATATTAATATTTCAAAAAAGAAAATAACAGAAGTATATTGCAAGTTGAAAAAGATTTTGTAATTTCTCTTGACTTTACAAAAATTATTTGGAAAAAATTTAAAAATTTAAAAAGTAATGCTTTAAAAAGTACAATTATTATTTTTAGTCATGTTACGTCCCTTGGTAATAAAAATTACATACCTTAGAATTATAGCTTAACTGTATCTTAACATTTTAGTACGAGGGAAAAGTGATGCGATGGTGTATGGAAAATTGATAAGTGTTCACAATGCCAATGTCTGGTTGTGTAGTGAATAAAGAAAGTTAGTTAAAAGCTATTTAATTTACAAGCTTGTTGTATACGAGTCTTAATAAAGTGCTAAACATCACTCAACTGCATTACACTTAACATTAATTTTTTTCTGTCAGTGATTAAATAAGGAAACTTACAAGTTAACACCTCGAAGACGGCCATATATTTTTTTACAAGTGTTTATTATTATATTAAGTGTGGTAGTAGTAGAAGTCTCCACCATTCAGAACTGAGTATGGAGATGATGCTCTAGTGACGGGGTAATCATCATCTACGTTTTGCCTGGTGCTCCCCACTTGTACTTGACGGGTTTGCTTGTTGTAAGATTCACTATGTCCAATTTAATTCCACGCAGTAGGGACGTCTCTATTATGTGTGATCGGCAGCTTCGTACTCGCAATATGCTGGACTTCTATTCAGCACCTACATGCATCTCTTGTACACATCTTCAACATTCAACTGACGTGGCCAGCAGTTCTTTTGTCAGGACGCAAGCTTAGACACAACATTAAGTTTAATCCAGTCGAGTGATATTTAGCACTTTCTTACAACTCATGTAGAACGTGCATGTATGTTCACTGACTAGTTATTAAATTTTCTGTGTTTGTAACACAACCAGACCTTAACGTGGGAAAGTGTTATCGATGTTCCCACTATAATCACATCGGTTTTCCTCAAATTAAAAGTAAAGTATTGTTTTCCATTGCATCTGAAGGGACTTAACTTTTATAATGAATGAGCGCAATTATGTCTTGAAAAGATAATCACACCATGCAAAATATTAAGTTTTATCGTTTAAAATATTCCCAAATATTTGTGTAAGAAAGAAGGAAATTACAAAGTCTTTCACATTCCGTAGATAATATTGTGTGATTTGTTATTACTATGAGCATACACATTTATGTTTTATAAGGAATGAAAAAAATATACACCAGGTACAGAACAAGGACTGTACCATATGTGTAACACGTTGTTCTCTTAACACTATGTCAAACTAACCAATTGTGTGTATTTTTGACCGGTACGTAGTCCTGCCAAATCTAAAGTTACTACGGTCGTCAGTGTTGCCACAGCTGGGTATTTTTTACTAGATCTGGGTTTTTTTGGCTTTCGTCTGGGTATCTTGGTATTGTTTTTTTCAAATCTGCATTAATCTGGGTATATTTGACAATTGACATTTACAATGTATGTATATTCTGTGCACTGAGCATTATACATTATATTTATATTATAATTAAATGTAAAAAAAGTATGGGGTGTATATTTTTTATTCCACTTAAATTTAATTCTTGTTTTTAATCACATCAATGACGTTGTTTTTTTACTCGTTTACATCCACTATCTATTTCCTGTTATTCTGTTAATGGCTGTCATCTACAATACTCAGTCATTTTTGCGATGTGTTTTAAAAGTATTTTTTTTAAATTTCAGACTTATGCAGATAAATAGCATATTGTTTTTGTGTTATTATAAGATTATAAAATGAGCGATGATGAAGGTCCGCTAGGTAGTTGTAGCAGCATGACGACACACACGCCACCTCACTTCTCAGCATGCGTCGAAAGAGTGTTTTCGAAGGTTAACTTAGTTAAAACTAAACAATCCAACAAGCTTTTGTGTGAAACAGTTTCCAATCGAATACTAGCTAGCAAGCAGTTGCCGAAGATGGAGTTTGTCATAAGTTTAATCCTAGTAAAAGCGTGGCTGAAGATGTGCGTGAAGAACGTTGTCGGCAGAGATATGCAACGATTTTGGAACTCCACAATCAAGATTCCACGTTGTCAATTCATGCATATGATCTTGACGAAGGAGACGTTGTCGACATGGATGCCGAGTAGCTGACAAGTGACAATTTTCAACAGTAACAAGTTACAACAAACATTTTATATTTGATTTGAGGAACATTTTGTTAATGCAACTGCTGTAAGTATGTTACTGTTAAAATATCTCATTTTCAAGAGTTCACAGTTAAGATGAGAATAAATTTATGATATTCCCCATCACAGAGATCAAATAGTCGAAGTCTGATGTTTTTGTTTAGTTCATGTTTTAATAACTAATCTTAAGTAAAGTTCATTTGAGCATTGGTTCCCAACCTATGGTCCGTGGACCACTTATGGTGTTATCGGCTGCGTTATCGATTTGGTATTAAGTGCTTTGATTTTGCTCTGATCCTTCCTACGTTTTTAGTGATCGTAAATTATATGCGATACTTTGTTTATACTTTGACAGATGTTCAACTACCTCAATGTGTAATATGGGCTGAAATTGTAAGCAATGATGCAATGAAACTGGCAAGATTGCTCCGTCATTTTGATTCCAAACACAAAGATGTTGTTGGTAGGGCTATTGACTTTATCAAATGTAAAGAATCCGAGCTGAAATCAAGAAAGTAAGTAATGGAAACATTTTCAAGCCATAGTAAAGCTAGTCTAAAAGCGTCTTATCTTATATCTTTAAGAACTGTGCAAGCAAAGAAAAAAACCTTTTACTATAGGCTTTGAGACTGTATCTAGTGAGCGAAATGCAAGCACAAGGTTCTCATTGAATATTTTGTAATTTTAAGCATTGAAATGTATGAGTATATAGTATTTAACCAATACGTTTGTAACTAGTATATTTGTAACCAATAAATTGTACGTATAATTTATTTTTCATTAATATTACCTGACAATTTCCTTGTCATGTGGCAAATAATTAACAACTTGTGTTATTGAATATAGGTCTATTCATCTATTGAATAAAATCGGTTAAGTGTTTATGGCATTGCAATATTACATATAAGCTACTAGTCCGCAATTTATACGTAGCTGAAAAAGTGGTCCTTAGATATGAAAAGGTAGGTAACCACTACATTAGAACTTTACGTTCTTTAGCCTGTATTAAATATTCATAAGAACTATTCTCCTTTATGGATCCGAATTACTATTAGGAGTAACAAGGAACGATGAAGAACTGTTGTATTAGGAAATATATGGATGTCGAAATAAAACTCCATACGTATATAAGACATTTCACACTAGATGTCAAGGCAGTTTCACTGTATGGGCCTGGAACGTGGAGAACAACAAAAACATCAACAATGACGTTAGAAACTTGTATACACTAGTGCATGTGCAGAGAACAACAAAAACATCAACAATGACGTTAGAAACTTGTATACACTAGTTTATGGCCAGAGCACAACAAAAACATCAACAATGACATTACAAACGTTAATACACTAGTGCATGGGCAGAGAACAACAAAAACATCAACAATGACATTACAAACGTTAATACACTAGTGCATGGGCAGAGAACAACAAAAACATCAACAATGACGTTACAAACGTTAATACACTAGTGCATGGCCAGAGAACAGAAAAAACATCAACAATGACGTTACAAACGTTTATACACTAGTTTATGGCCAGAGCACAACAAAAACATCAACAATGACGTTAGAAACTTGTATACACTAGAGCATTGTTGAGGTAATGTTGCGTGTCTCTTTTCTGGCCTCTATAATATTGAGGCGTGTAGAATGGCCACCATGAAGGTTACAGTGCTGTATATGTGAGTAGGGGTCATGTGATAAACGAGCGCAAATGCCTTATTGCTCTATCTTTTCCTACATCTTTCGTATTGTATTTTCTCCGACATTTGCTCTTTCATGCAACCTTTGCGATCCACATTTGTTATTTCATCGTTGTGATTACTCGAGACCAGTATCTAGAGAACCACATTTGTTCTTTCATCGGGGGAAATAAAATCCTTTGATTGAGTCCACATGCCCGACATTATCGTTTGAAGCCCACATTGCATCGTGATAAATCTGGTAAAAACACATATGGTCATCCGAATCAAACATTGGCCAGGGGAAAACGTCTCATGCTGTAATGGTGTTATCTTTAGTCGGCCGCGGTCCAGACAAGCGTTGGTTTACCACATTGGACGCCCATCTTGGTCAGGTGAACAATAAACAATCAGAGGTCAAACTACACCCACGTTTGAACTGACAGGGGACAAGAGCGATCCTGTGAATGAGTGACCAGAGGGGCCATTAATGATTGGTTGGTATGAGCTGTACAAGAAACCCATATTGGACTTCCAGAAATATATAATACCGCATAATCTACTAGAGTGAGGCAGTCAAGTTTTTTTACCTTGTGAGGAAGAGATTAAACCCAAAACGCATAGCCTAATACATGTGTTTATTCAGAGTGGATGATAATTCAGTTCTGTGATTAATTGTGTTCTTAAAGGATTTTGCGAAGGGAAAAGAAGGTTAGTAGATCTTATACTTATAAATACATTTTCTTATTTTTGTTTATTTTAACCTCACAGCTAAAATGTGCGAAAGATAAAGTTTCAAATAATTCTTGGCATAACTGATTAATAAAATCAGAAGATTTTCCTAGAAGATGATAGGATGATAGGAGGTAATTAATATTTCATATTTCACCGTTATCATCATCACAGTCTCCCATGCGCACACACTCTCATGCACAAGATATTTAACATCATTAGAATTGAACTCAGAGAGAGAGAGAGAGATGAATAATGAGCAGTAGTTTAAATGAAAGTCAACCAGTGATGTTAAATGTGAAAACTTACGAAGACTTTTGTGTGTCTTCAGTTCATCAGAAGTCTGAGTCTACACGCAACGTGTCTGACGTCTAACCAGAAATAAGTTATTAAAAACGGACATTTGGCTAGCAGAATTCGCCATAGGACATCTTTCATTCCTCAATTAAGAAGGAATATTGTCTCACCCACAAGTCAGAAGGTGGACGCAGCATTTTTCGTCACCATATACTGCTTGCTCACAAGTTCAATACATCGTTATCACAAGTTCAATACAGAGTCATCATAAATTCAAATAACTCGAAAGATCATTATTATCTGAAGTCAAGCAAAAGAGCTCAAAAGAGGAATCGCATATTTATACCACGTGCAACACACTCTTAAGCGCATTTTATGAAGCAGACTCGAAAGTATATGAATCACGACTACATACGCAAGATTATGAGTCTACATATCACTAACATTTCGTGAAGATATCCAGTCTGACCAGTACCGTCGGGAGATTAGACAACAGACCTTTTGTTCATATGACAACTATTAACTGTTGATCAACACTACAGAGATATACTCAAACAGTGAAGGAATATACATAGATATCTCGTCAGCGTTCTCCGTACGACAACAGTATTCATCAGAACGTCCTCAGCTTAGAGATACCCCATTCGACATAACGTATAACAACTTGGGACATTTTTATGCATACATGTGAATCCTCATATCTAGGAGAAGCATTTAGAGACACATGGACTGTGTAGAGTACTCACCATTTTGGTAACAAGTATCATATCACATCATCATTTCACTTTACACCAGTTCATTCTTAATTAACTATTACTTAATTAACTGTAATTTTATTATCTCATCTGTGTGTTTTGTGTGAATCGTCTTTCACCATCATCACGTTCTAACCATTACTAACCCTATATGTGTGGATATTTCATTAATAAACCCAACGATCGGTTGATCATTATCAAGAGTTTGTTAATGTATCACTCGTGCTGTTGGTGTTACCTATTCACCTATAGGAACCTTTCTCTACTCAGATGAGGTTGGGGCTTTTTCTTTACGGGATCTAAGGGCAGAAGCTAAGGTCGTGGGGAAACAGAACTCTTTCCATAATTAATTAGAAAACACTGTCTAGTGGAAAGCATTCGCATTCCTGTCTTCTTGTCCCTATCTCGAATAGGTCTTTATTATTTCTTAACGAGCAAATTTCTAGAGACCTTATATCTATATCTCATAGACTATTCCTGGCAAAAACTACTGTAGTAGTTGCCCCAGTGACTCACCACACGACAGGTCAGTTCAACCCAGGCTGTACATTGATGTGAATATAGGTCACCAGGCATTGAGGCACTGACAGGGTGTAATGAAGACTCTCTCAAACGTACAGGCTCTCAGATGTGTAGTGATCGTAGAAATGTGTGGTTGACGTGATGTGTGGGTGAGGAGACATCAGATAACATGATGGACGCGAATTTGTATAGGCACGATACACCCACTCAACCATATGTAGAAGTCAGAAAAATGTTGTTAACAGCAGCTGACTTTACAATACGTTAATGCAGTACCATTACAAGAGACGCCGAAATCAGGACATAGTCATTTGACAAAACTTAGGAACATTGTAAACATGACGACAGTTTAGTACAGTTTGCATCAACAGTTCATCAGAAAGCTGTGCATATATGATGCTGACTTCCATCTAACTCTCCTACAGTCACAGCAAAAATACCCCGCATTGCCAGCGGGTCTTTAAATATGAGTTTAAACCAACTCTATTCTGACACCAGCAAGTCAGATACATTGTCTAGTATACAGCAGGTCACAAAATATGGCAGGCCTCTAGGTACAATGGCCTCTGTGGTATTCCTTAGCAAACAAGGTGAGTCAGACCCTGTCCAATATGATAATATAATGTTCTTTGGGCATACACAGGTCCTAAGCAAATAATGTCAGCATAATTCGTGAGCTCAAACTCTCGTATCCTCGAAGGACTCTTTCCCGCCCAGGGAAAAGTCACTGAGCTGGTAAATAAATGTTATACGTGTTTCTGATAATAGAGGAAAATGAATCGATGGAAAATTTACCTTGTCATTCCTTCAGAATAACACTAATAAACACACTCGTCTCCTAGACGCTTAGAAATATATCATGGGGAAACAATCTTTAGACATCTTGGTCTCACATACAGAGGACTTTCCTTCCCCAGGCTTAAAGCCAGATCGAAGACGCCAAAAGAACGTCTTGACACTCTGAAAAACACAGCTCGATTCCTAGATCGGAAGTCTTTCTTAACGCGCCACCTAAAACTTGCGCATGCGTCGTTTGACGCTAGACCCTCTGAGCTAAACTCAGGTGGGCGATGTTGAACACATACTAGGAAAAGACTGACCATTCAAGCCATATATGGTCAGGTAATAAGACATCGGTTCTAGTTGCAAACATTCCGAGTAAAGCTGACCATTCAAGCCATATATGGCCAGGCAACCAAACATCGGTTCTAATATTAGACCGCTAGGTTACGCCTGCAGCCCTTGATGCTGTCAATAGTCTGCCAACTATGGAGGAGCTGGATGCCGAACCAACATTAGAGGAACTCAGTAAGGCCATTGATAGCTTGGCCTCTGGCAAAGCACCAGGCAGTGATGGGATTCCTCCTGATTTAATCAAATACTGTAAGAGCACGCTATTACATCCCCTGCATAGGATGCTGTGCCAGTGCTGGGAAGAGACAACTATTCCTCAAGACATGCGAGATGACAAGATTGTAGCACTGTATAAAAATAAAGGAGACAGAAGTGATTGTAATAACTACAGAGGCATCTCTCTTCTTAGTATTGTTGGTAAGGTTTTTGCCAAAGTTATCTTAATGCGACTACACAAGTTAGCTGAGCGCATATATCCAGAGGCACAGTGTGGATTCCAAACTGGCAGATCAACAACAGACATGATCTTTTCTCTCCGCCAGCTTCAGGAAAAATCAAGAGAGTAGAAAAGACCATTATATATCGCATTTATAGACCTCACAAAAGCATTCGACCTGGTTAGTAGGTGTTAAATACTGTGTTAAATACATGTATTGGGTTGTTGTTATCTATTTATTTTTCCTGCTGACATCAACTGTGTACAGGACCACGGTGTTAAGAGCATGTTTGGAAGCTCCAGTGTTAAAGACTCGTCAGAGTGTTGCTCGTGCTTTGAGTATGGAATGTCAACTCGACCTACGCAGTGGTGTGTAGACATAGAGTGAGAGTATAATATGCGAATGATAAGAAGAGTTCGTGGTGTTGACAAATGGTCCTTTTTCTTTCACTCATGTATGGCTGGAAGTCATCGACACCAACGACTGTGTACCTTTGCTACAGTTTAATTGGACGTACACACTCGACAGCACGGATACAGTGACAAATGACAGGTTGGCATAATACATCATGGTACAGTGGATAAATGGTCTTGCAATGATACATGGGCACTCATGTTGACTAATAGCACAATGGAGTGTCAGTAGATAAGCACTCCGTATTGCCCATATATATATCATCTGACTTCACTGACAGAGCACGTCAGTTTATAAACAATATTCAAGATGACTCCTAGACCTAACCTCGTCTAGCGAACTTTCCTTTAAGTAAAGTTCAGCACATATTTTCATATAATAAGATTGAACCACTAGAAATGGGTTCTCATACAGTAGCAGTGATCTCTGGACTCATCAAGCTATAGTACGGGGCATCCCTTTTCTCTTCTTGAAGGTCACAAAATATTTGGATACAAGATGGCTTCTCTCGTGAGCTGTCACTCACTTTCTTTTTTTTATACAAACTAGGCAGCTGTATCAAAGCTGGTCATTCATTAAATGTCCTTATGGCTTTGTAGATTCTATCATTGATACAATTGACTTCATCATACAATATAGTGCTGCTAGGAATGAATGTCATCTTCATCTGGTTAAATATTCTCTCAGACGTACAATGCGTCTGCTTATCGAAAAACGATGGCTTAGCAAGAGTTCATAAGAAGTGCTTTCTTTACCTTATTATCAGAAACATGATTCTGCCATTCCTTGGCAATAAGAATAAACACTGGGGTAAAGCATACACGATAGGTCTAGACGACTATCACTTTCCCCATAAATATTGAGATTACATTTCCCGGCGACAAGCCGATACAGAAACACAACAGCGCCCATCAGGGCGAAGCCAAATCATCGCTCCCTAGCGACACATCCGCCGAACAGCCCTTTGACCTTTCTAGCGACAAAGAACATATAGTTCGACTTAGATATGTAAAGATATACAGACATAAGACAGACTCGTCCTACCTAGACAAACAATACACATAAATTCAGGCCATAGATATACTGAAGCAAGAACAATCTATTTCTACCCAAACAAAGAATAAATCGCAGCAAAACTGGATTCATCCGCGGAGTTCGATCTGAAACTCCTTTCAAGGGGAAGTAACTCAATATTGACTTTTCCTTAAGCCAAGAAGAGTATCTATTTTGTTTACAAAATATTTGCGAACATAACAAGCATACAAATGTATTATATTGCAAGATACCAAAGACTGCACGTAACAGTAGGGATGGACTCTTTAAAATCCTCCTGAAAATAAACTGCCCTTCTAAAATGCTGGAAATGATAAAGTCATTCCGTGCCGACATGAAGGGAACAGTCCAATATGCTGGAAGCACGTCACAGCCCTTTGATATACGAAGTGGCGTTAAACAAGGCTGTGTTCTGGCTCAGACCATCTTCGGAATCTTCTTTGCCTTACTCTTGAAACATGCATTCAGAGATGCAACTGAAGGAATATGCCTTCACACTAGGTCAGATGGCCGTCTGTTTAATCTTTCAAGGCTGAAGGGAAAAAAAATCAGAAGCGTCACTATAAGAGACTTTTTGTTCGCTGATGATGCTGCAGTCGTCACTCAAAGCCAACAGGAGCTTCAGAGCTTGATGAATCGCTTCACTAAAGCATGCAAGGACTTTGGCTTCACAATAAGTCTAAAGAAAACGAATGTGCTGACTCAGGATGTGGGTGCTGCACCAGTTATCACTATCGATAACTATGAATTGGCAGTGGTGCACCACTTCACATACCTAGGGTCTACCATCAATGACAAACTCTCACTGGATACAGAAATCGACAGCCGCATTTGCAAAGCTGCAGCTACCTTTGCCTGCCTCACATCGCGTGTTTGGGGAAACTCTAAACTCACAATGAAAACCAAAGCTGCGGTATATAATGCCTGCGTCACCAGCACACTCCTATATGGCAGCGAGACCTGGACGACCTATGCTAAGCAAGAAAGAAGGCTCAATACCTTCCATTTGCGGTGTCTACGCCGCATCCTCGGCATCTCGTAGAAAGATAAAGTGACAAATGTCGAGGTGTTGTCACGTGCTGGCCTTCAAAGTATGTATACGCTGCTTAGACAGCGCAGACTTCACTGGCTTGGCCATGTTCGCCGTATGGAAGATGGTCGCATCCCAAAAGATATCTTCTACGGACAATTAGCAGATGGCAAGAGAACAGTTGGGCGACCACAGCTGAGGTTCAAAGATGTGTGCAAGAGAGATATGAGGGCACTGGACATGGATCCAGCAACATGGGAGGATGAAGCTGCCGATCGCACTAACTGGCGAAGCTATTTACGGCACCACCTCAGACTGGGCGAAGAGAGGCTCACACAAGAAGCAGAGGTGAGGAGAAAACGTCGAAAGGAGCACCAGGAAAATAAGCAGCTGAGGGCTGCCACCTCAGGGGCGCATTCCCATAGTCAGTTATGACTGAAGGGGCTATTATTATTATTAGGTTAAAAACAAGTGGGATAACAACCACTGTTGAATTCAACCCAAGTAAAACATGAGTAATACCCCTTTAATCAGGAATCTAAAAAATAATGTCTCCAAACTAAACAGGTACATTTAACAGATTATAAACTCAGCGAAACTGTATGCAACAGTTTACCGCACCCCCCGAGAAAAAAATGAAACACTTTTTTTTAAATACATCCAAGAGCAAGATTCAACAGGCTCATAACGCACGAATGATACGTGGACGAAAAGTATCACATACAAATATAATGCCGAATGTGAGGCTAACTCTACGCATGGAGCGTCAGGTGAGAATATATCTCAGAACATTAGAGAAAGCATTTCTCTAAGTATACACACATTCCAGGGAGGTGCCACCAACGTACACTACAGTGCTGGTAATGTTATAATGCAAGCAAAAGTTACATACATATAATTTTATCTCAAATCAAGTACCTTATCTCCAAGTCTAGCAATGAAACATCATCAAAAACAGCGGTGTCATTATCTAAATATACCGCAACAAGGGTTACATCATGTTAACATGTAATAAAATGTGTAACATAATGTTTTATACACATTTAACTAAGTAGATGCACAATGAAGTCCAGATCATAGTCTAAGAGGGCACATCTACTGTATCGTCCCAAGGGTAAGTAAGGACCTCACAATACGTCATGGTTGGCAAAATGTACAGATTCTCACAAAACATCAACGATTTGCTGAGAAAATACAAATAACACAATTCTATTTGATAACCGTTATATTTTCTACTATACAGTAATCAAACGTACATTCTTAACTATAAACTGTGGCCGAGTGAAATTTCGACCATTATATTGGGAGCACTAAACCTTCCTCCGTTATCCCGAGACGGTAACAGAGAAAGAAAATCACACAGCATAATACCATGAATTCGCGTAAAGTGAGAACAGATGTGCTGATATATAGTTATAGTAAAGAACTTTTATAAATCTCAACGTGTATCAGGAAATCTAGGACACAAAAGTTAAGTGGAATCATGTGGGCATCTGGACAGAATGTCTGCCATCACATTATCCGAACCACGGATAGCTCGTACCATGAAATGAAAGGGTTGAAGAGCAATGGCATATCGAGTGGATCTGGAGCTCTTCAAGTTCTTACTCTGAATAGATAGAAGAGCTTTTTGGTCGGTTTCCACAATGAAATGCGCACCAAGAAGGAATCTTTGTAACTTAAGAATTGACCATACCATAGCCAACAATTCACGGTCTAAAACCGAGTAATTCCTTTCTGCCGCATTCAGTTTCCTAGAGATATACATTACCGGATGCTGAGTTTCTGAATACTCCTGCATTACTGCCGCCCCGATCCTGGTGGATGAGGCGTCACTACGAAGAACAAAAGTCTTATCAGTAGTAAGTAGCCTTAAGTTAGGGGGAGATGAGAATAAAGTTTTAATCTGATCCAATGAAGACTGGCATTCTTGGGACCAGCGCACTATATTAAGAGACCCTTTCTTCAATAGGGTTGAAAGAGGTGCCATAATAGAAGATAGATTCGGAATGAATCTTCTGTAGAATTGTATTAAACCTAAGAGACGACTGCGTACATGCTTTTTTGTCTTAGGAATAGAAATGTATAGTATCTTAGAAGCGTTGTGGTCCTCTGTCTTCAAGAGACCATGACCGACACGGTGACCAAGGAAAGAAATTTCACTAAACCCAACATAGGCTTTAGAGGGATTTGCTGTCAAATTATGTCGCGTAGAGTAGACAGTAATTCATATGAACCCACATAGTGATCTTCCCAAGAGTAACTGAAGAGACATATATTGTCCAAGTATGCAATGACATCTGAACGATATGAGAGAATTCGAGGCATCATGCGTACGAAAGTAGCTGGGGCGTTCATAAGGCCGAAAGGCATGAAATTCCATTGAAACAAACCCCTAGGTGTTGAGAAAGCAGTGAGAGGTTTGGCGCGTTCAGTTAGAGGAACTTGCCAAACATTTAGACAAGTCGAGTTTAGTAAAGAATCGAGAATTAGAGAGTCTATTAAGTAGATATTCTAATAAAGGCATAGGTTCAGCATCGAACTTCGTAATTTGGTTTAATTTGCGATAATCGACGCAAAGGCGTATGTTCTTGTCTTTCTTTCGAACAATAACCATGGACGAAGAGTATGCTGAAGTGGATGGATCAATTATTTTCAATTGTATCATTTCATCCAATTCTTTCTCGACCTGTGTCTGAAAGTGAATAGGAATAGAGTAAGGTCTAACCCTGATAGGATTATGGTCAGTAAGTATTATGTCATGTTCAATGACATGAGTGTGTCCAGAAATGTCAGTAAGGACATCCTGAAATGTTTGTAACATAGAGGAGACTTGTCGCTGTTCTTCAATAGATAAATTAGGAGAAACAGTAACGTTTTTTCATGATTCCGTAGAATGAAGTAGAATCATTGGAAGAGGAAGATTAACTTAAGAGAAAGTAGTTTTCTCATCCTGAATAACCAACAGGGATGAGTAATGACCGTGTGGGACTGGAGAATCGTCCGTCGCATGGAAAATAAGTAGCAAATAGTCTGGTCGTTAATGAAATTCCGTGAGCATGTTTATATGAAAGGTTTTATGCTTTCCGTCAATATCGACAACATAGTCGACATCGGAAATTCTTGAGACTATTGTATACGGGAATTCAATACCAACAGAAAAAGAACAAATGAAGAGATGGGCTGAGCACTTCATGGAGGTGCTAAACAGACCACCACCAACAGTAACACCTGATTTTAATAATGAAACACTCACAACCACCTTGCCAATAACTTGCGATGAATTCACGCTGGACGAGATCAAACAAGCCGTTAAAAGATTAAAAAATTTTAAAGCTGCTGGAGTTGACGAAATTTCAGGGGAAATGATTAAAGCAGTTAATGACAACAACCTCTTGAGAATTTTAGATATTATAAATGAAGTATGGAGAGAAGAACAACCACCACAACAATGGAAAGACAGTATTATTGTAAAGTTACCGAAGAAAGGTGATCTATCAGACTGTAATAACTGGCGTGGTATATCTCTATTATCAGTACCTGGAAAATTATTATGTTGCATGATGTTAGAAAGACTTAAATTGCATGCTGACGAAAAGATCAGAGAAGAACAAGCGGGTTTCAGGCCGAAACGATCATGTATTGATCAAATATTCACACTAAGAACAATTATAGAAGAATCAGTGGAAAGGCAATCGCCACTTATTATCACCTTCGTCGATTTTCAAAAAGCCTTTGATAGTCTACACCGCCCATCATTGTGGAAGATACTTACAATCTATGGTTTTCCAACAAAATATGTGAATATAATCAAAGCGCTATATGACAATGCAAGATGTTGTGTTAGAACAAATAAAGGGAATACAGAATGGTTTACAGTAGAAACAGGGGTTAAACAAGGCTGTATTATGTCACCACTACTTTTTGGAATAGCTATTGATTGGGTTATGAGAAACTATACCCACAATGAACAATTGGGTATAAAATGGACAAATGGAAAATTCCTGGGGGACCTGGATTTCGCAGATGATGTAGCATTCTTAAGTTCAACACCAAGACAATCCCAAGAAGCAATAAATAATTTGTGTCATCTCTCGGTTAAAATAGGTATCCAAATAAATGCCTCTAAAACTAAAGCTATGAACTTTTCTAACGAGACCTTTGATATCATCTTGAACGGGGAAAAACTACAGAAAGTTGAAAGTTTCAATTATTTAGGCAGTAAAATGACTCAGGATGGTGACACAACAAGAGAAATCCATACTAGAATTGCTTTGGCAGCTAGCGCCTTCAATAGATTATCTAACATTTGGAAATTACGATCATTGAATATACATACCAAGCTTCGTCTGTTTAATTCAAATGTTATCTCAGTGTTAACATACGGCTGTGAGAGTTGGAAAATAACAAAATCATTGGAGAACAAGCTGAATACATTCGAGAACAAATGTCTTAGAAAACTCATGAACATCAGTTGGAAAGAATTCAAGACTAATCGACAAATAAGAGAAGACTCTAGGCAGAAATATGTCTCCGACTATATAAGGAAAAGACGATGGTCATATATCGGTCATGTCCTACGAATGCAAAACAACAGAATACCACTACAGGCGCTCACTTGGGTTCCTGAGGGTAAGAGGAAAAAAGGAAGACCAAAAGAAACACTCAGAAGAACAATAATAAGAGAAGGAAGAACGTTGGGCCTAAATAATGTGCAAGAGCTGAGAGGAGTGGCGTCACAACGAACAACCTGGAGAGCACTGGTTTCTGCCTTATGCGCCGTGTTTGGTGCTTAAAGAATTTATTATTATTATTATTATTATTGTATACGGACCTTTCCATGCAATAAGAAGTCTGTTTTCCCTACAAGGGAGCAAAACAAATGCTTTGTCGCCAGGACAAAGTTGTCGTAGGCATCTATTCTTATTTGCAAATTGTCTTGCCTTTTCTTTAGCAAATTCGGATGAGGAAGTTACTAGTTTGCATGCCTCGATAATCTTTTGCCTGAGAGCAATGACATACTCATATGAAGATTGTGTGTCATCGTCAATATTATTAGCAGTTATAAGATCATGAAGCAAAGACATAGGACCGCGCGGTCGCGCGCCAAAGACAAGTTCAAAAGGAGAAAATCATGTATGTTCGTTTGGGACCTCTCTATATGCAAAGAGGGCCGCAGGTAAACCCCTATCCCAATCCTGAGGATGATCCTCAGTTATCTTCCCAAGTAAGTTCTTGAGTGTTCTATTAAGACGTTCAACTAACCCATTAGACATCGGGTGATAGATACTATTCAGAGACCTTTTAACTCTTACTATCCGGCAAGCCCCCTGAAGTGGCGCGGGTTTAGTACCAATTTTACGGCTCGCCAGTTCAACTGGCGCGCGACGGTAACGATAGCTAAACTAGCGTGTAAAAACGCGGTTTTTGCTCACATATAGTAAGAGTTAATATGCAGAGTAGCCATTGCTTGCGACATAGTGTCTGACATTAATTGTGTGCCATGGTCTGACAATATTTCTCCGGGAAATCCCAGCCGAGAAAATATCTGCCAAAGAGCGTCTGCAATATCGGCAGTAGAGATGCTCTTAAGAAGTATAGCCTCTAACCAACGTGTGCACATGTCAACACATGTTAGGATAAATTGATGTCCTCTGGCCGACTTAATCTTAAAAGGACCAATAATATCTATAGCCATCTTCTGAAACGGCCGAATAGGAATGTCTGCAGCCTGGATAGGTGCAGCATGTCGTGGACCTCTCGATTTGACATCTTCACATATTTTGCAAGATTGACAATAAATGCGTATGTCTTTATTCACAAATGGCTAAAAGAAAGCCGCAAGAACTCTCGACCTTGTGCGAGAAAAACCCATATGTCCAGCATACTGAGAGTCGTGAGCATGTTGCAGAATTTGGATTCTCATACTCTTGGGCACAAGAATTTGTGAATGCATAGACGTAGTCGAGTCTTGTACCATACGCACAAGTACACCATTCTTCATTGTAATCCAAGATTTGCGATTTGTGTTCTGATTTGGATCACCTTTTTTTGCCAGAATGAAGAATTTTTTTTAGAAGGATCATCTTCGTGCAGTTTTATAAAAGTGTCACTCGAAATCAGCAAGTGATCATCTTGGCTATGCACTTCATTACCTTCAGTCGATGAAGTTTGAGTCATATTAAGAGCTTGTGCTCTTGTGACCACTGCATTGGCAGCTTGGATATTTTGTTCTTCCCAAGCAGCTATCTGCTGCGGGGTTCATTCCCTAACTCCGTGAATACGACCGATGATAAGATCATAAATAGGATTCGGTAGAAGACACGCATGGACATCTCCCGTAAAGAAGGGAGTAGCAATGTGAATGATAGCAGTTGGATACTTTTCCAGAGTGCCACCAAATGTCACACATTTGACCACTTTTCCCGTGGCACAGGAATGATCAATGAAAGATTGCCTAACTCCGATAGTAATACATCCAGTATCGAAAAGGACTGAGACTGGATTATTATTCACTAGCCCTTTATGTAAGATAAGAGATCCCCTCCCGTCATGCGCAGCTGCAGCAGGGAGAGCGGGAAGAGGGTGACCACAACTCAAGGTAGTTACAGTAGTAGGTTCAAATAGTGTTGTGCATTGGGGGCATTGAGATGCTCTCCCAAAATCGAAAGCAGAACATGTGATAGCACTAGAAGTACTTTTATTATTGTTTGATTCATTACTAACTACTTGTGACTTTTGTTGAGCACAGTTAGCATGACGACACAATTTATTATTATTGTGTCGCGCTCTACCACGACTATTATTTCTTTTATAGTTATTGTTATCTGACCTATTGTTATTATTGTTTTGGTTTGAACCGCAGTTTTTACAATTATGAATGTCATTGTCCCTTTGCTGAGAATATTTACCATATGGATTTTGTTGTCTCCTTGGATAGCTAGGATAGTTTCTATAGTGACTACCGCTGTGAAAGTTTCTATAATTATTTGATCCAAAATAACGAGGACTGTCTGATCTCCTCCAGTTCTTTGAAGAAGAACTATTACCATATGGATCACCATGATCCTGTTGACAGTTACGACTACTTTTCCTGTCAAAGTTGCGTTGACCACCTTTAAATTTATGAAGAAAGTTAGGACCATATGTTGTTGCAGAAGCTACGGGCAAACCTTCTTTAACTTTATAATTGCTAATCGTTTGTTGTGGGCGCGCAGTGACATACTGGCAACAATATTGTTCCATGTCTTTTATGTTTTTAAGTTTACGTTCATGTATAAAGGCAAGGAAGGACTCATTGACTGAAGACATTACTTTGTCCCTAAGTAATAGGTCCACAAGTGCTTCATATGTGTGTTCAGTCTTAGACAGCCCAATCCAAAGTAAGACGTATCTTTGTAATAAAGTATGAGAACTCTACCCCAGTCTCTGGTAACATAGTCTTAAAACGAAGACGATAATCGTCTTCTTTAAGTTGATATCTCTTTAATAAAGCCGCGCTGACAACTTTATAGTTAGTCTTATCAGGTTCTTCTATTGCCATTATAGTATTTAACGGTTCACCTGTACGTATTTCCAACAGTTGTCCGACATATTGCTCTTTATCTGCCTTATGCGATACACATGTAAGTTCAAATCTATCTAAATAAAACGTTATGTCGTCTTTTGCAGCGTTGAAAGGAGGTAATTTGACTTTATAAGAATTCTCCTTTGTCTTACCAGAAGTTACTTGAGAATTACCCATATTCATCAATTTTAATTTCTCCAACTCCAAACTTAAGAGTTTTTCTTCATGTTCCAATATATATATAAACAGTGTATGACAACAATGAATAACGTAAACAAAGAACAAGCATCAATGACAATACGATAACATTCGCAGAAATCAAATTAATTATAAAGCGAAACTAAAGAAAATATCACAAAGCATGTGATGATAACTGCGAAAAGTATAACAAAACAAATGACTCAACAGTGTATAAACATAAAGGTGTATAGAACTAAACAAAAGGAAGATAAGGCGGGCAGATACAAACAAATCAAATCAAAACTAAAGAACAGAAAAAATATAACAAAAACAACGAAAAGTACACCACGTCACAACTAAACAACAATAGCAACAAATGTCGCTAGCAATTTCCACTGAAGAAAATTTGCAAAGTCCCTACAGAACGCTTATAGTAGGCCCTCGATTAAGTGGGATATCCTACCGCAAGACACCGCCCAACCGAAAAACCCGCAGAAATATAAACATATAAATAACATGTAACAAAAAACATGTAATATATAAAAAAGATTGTTAAAGAGGAAGGTTCAATTACACAATACAATGGCACAGTTCACAACGATAAACATGCCACTTAACTTATGATGCAATCCTACCGTCAACAACAGCAACGAAGAAGCACTGTAGTTAGCATTCTAAGGAACAGAGGATCCAACGCTAAAGGGTACTTCTGAGCTTGCTTCTCAAACGACAATAACAATGCTGGTACTGGAACTTGACCTTCCGAACTACAGGAGCAACCTTGGTATCGGAACTTGCCCTTCTGATACAATAACAACGATGGTGGTTTCGGAATTTGACCTTCTGACTTCGTTTCGTCTTGATTAGCTGTGTACAGCTCCGACTCATGAAATGTTGAAATGTCAACAATCTACCAGGCAGCGCCGGGTACCTTCAGTTACGACGAACTTGACATAATAATGAAAATAGCCCCATCGAGCTGGCACACCATAATGTTGAGGTAATGTTGCGTGTCTCTTTTCTGGCCTCTATAATGTTGAGGCGTGTAGAATGGTCACCATGAAGGTTACAGTGCTGTATATGTGAGTAGGGGTCAGGTCAACCCAGGCAGTACAGTGATGTGAATATAGGTCACCAGGCATTGAGGCACTGACAGGGTGTAATGAAGACTCTCTCAAACGTTCAGGCTCTCAGATGTGTAGTGATCGTAGAAATGTGTGGTTGACGTGATGTGCGGGTAAGTAGACATCAGATAACATGATGGACGCGAATGTGTATAGGCTCTTGGACAATGGCACGATACACCCACTCAACCATATGTAGAAGTCAGAAATATGTTGTTAACAGCAGCTGACTTTACAATACTTTAATGCAGTACGATTACAAGAGACTCGACATCAGGACATAGTCATTTGACAAAACTCAGGAACATTGTAAACATGACGACAGTTTAGTACAGTTTTGCATCAACAGTTCATCAGAAAGCTGTGCATATATGATGCTGACTTCCATCTAACTCACCTACAGTCACAGCAAAAATACCCCGCATTGCCAGCGGGTCTTTAAATATGAGTTTAAACCAACTCTATTCTGACACCAGCAAGTCAGATACATTGTCTAGTTTACAGCAGGCCGCAAAATATGGCAGGCCTCTAGGTACAATGGCCTCTGTCGTATTCCTTAGCAAACAAGGTGGGTCATGCCCTGTCCAATATGATAATATAATGTTCTTTGGGCATACACAGGCCCTAAGCAAATAATGTCAGCATAATTTGTGAGCTCAAACTCTCGTATCCTCGAAGGACTCTTTCCCGCCCAGGGAAAAGTCACTGAGCTGGTAAATAAATGTTATACGTGATTCTGATAATAGAGGAAAATGAATCGAAGGATAAATTACCTTGTCATTCCTTCAGAATAACACTAATAAACACACTCGTCTCCTAGACACATAGAAATATATCATGGGGAAACAGTCTTTAGATATCTTGGCCTCACACACAGAGGACTTTTCTTCCCCAGGCTTAAAGCCAGATCGAAGACGCCAAAAGAACGTCTTGACACTCTGAAAAACACAGCTCGACTCCTAGATCGGAAGTCTTTCTTAACGCGCCACCAAAATACTTGCGCATGCGTCGTTAGACGCTAGACCCTCTGAGCTAACCTCAGATGGGCAATGTTGAACACATACTAGGAAAAGACTGACCATTCAAGCCCTATATGGTCAGGTAATAAGACATCGGTTCTAGTTGCAAACATTCCGAGTAAAGCTGACCATTCAAGCCATATATGGTCAGGCAACCAAACATCGGTTCTAATATTAGACTGCTAGGTTAAAAACAAGTGGGATAACAACCACTGTTGAATTCAACCCAAGTAAAACATTAGTAATACCCCTTTGATCAGGAATCTAAAAAAAAATTTCTACAAGCTAAACAGGTACATTTAACATTATAAACTCAGCGAAAATGTACGCAACAAGCATGTGCAGAGAACAACAAAAACATCAACAATGACGTTACAAACGTTTATACACTAGTGCATGTGCAGAGAACACAGTTTGCTAATCTAGAACTGAGGGAAAGTGACAAATAGTAATGGAACAAAACGTGATGAAAGGTCGATGGTGTTGAATAGGGCACACATTGTGGAAACCAATCAATAATGTGACAAGCCATTCTTTACTCTAGAATTCCAAATGTAAAAGTGTTACAAACGTATTATTGACAGTTATATAGCTCAAATTTGTTTTAAGAGTATTGTCAAGAATTGACCATTTATAAATGTTAAACTCCCCTACTTCTCAGGGATCGTGGGTGTGTGAGTGCTGTTGTTATAACAAAACTAAAGATAGTCACATAGCACATACTGCCGTAGAGGAGTGACGGTTTAGAAGCTTCGCTATACTAGGTCCAGCATCCAGAGGTGGGGTGACCAGTTCCCTTCCTCGCTACCTTTTCCTTCCCTAAGTCATTTGCAAATTCAGGTACTCATTTACATCTGGGTAGTCTGAAGCGTGTCGATACCGTGGAACGAACCCGACACCCTTGCTGCGAGAGACCAGCGCTCTAATCACTCTGTCAATCAGACGCAGTTATTATAAGAGAGTTCAATGATGTGTTAGAAACGTTGTCACTGATTGGTTGATTGCTGTCAGAACGTGATGACTGAACGATAGAAATACAAATGTATGGGTGAGTATAAGTTCTTTTTTTTTTTTGGTTGAGTACACATGACTAGTTTTAGTACAGTTTGTTCTTTAGTATCATGTGCCAATTTTTCAAGGTCTGAATAAAACGACAAAATATCATATTTCACGAAAATAGGAAATGGCTTGAGGCAGGTAATTTTCCTGCAGGTTTTAGAAAATAATATATTTAAAACAGACCATTAACTTGCATTGATACGTCACCGGCTGTCAATGACGTAACCCGGTGGTGCTAATTTATTCTAACGGATAATATTCTGGGCCTATAGTATATTTCATTCGTCCAAGCAAGACGTATTTTTCGAGCTACCGGAGTTGTGGTGGAATTTGTTACCTTTATGTGGCATCAATATATTTTCGAAGGCCGCCACTTGTTTCTCAACGATTTTTAAGATGGTCCCGATCTTATGAAGAAGTTCCGCACCTTATAGAGAAGTATTTTATTCAAGAAATATAAATTTACGTTTCGGGTTCGCATTACTTGGGTGTCCGTGGTTGACACGCACCTACTAGTACAACGGCCGGAACTGAATAGATGTGACGAATATTTATGATATATCACCATGCATGGTTACATACTTATGGCCTTACCATGCATTTATTTGAGGAGACAGATGTTCAAAATTCTCCATTTTTTTCCATTCCTTGAATTTTGTGAAGAACTAAATAAATATTGTACGACGTGTATCGTGGACCCATTACCAGGCGACTTATGTTCTTCTGCCAGTTTTCATGTCCTGTTGTGACAATGCCCTTATGCATTCAAAATACATCTGCTGTCTGACGTACTTTGTATTATTCGCTCTAGTGGTGATTTGGTCCCATGCTGAGAACCAGTGTATTTACTTTCACTTTTGTCATTTTTTCTATTTTATTCTCTGCTAATTTTCTTTTTTCTTGATGATCGTGTACATCGCCTTGGTATATCTTGGTAAACCTCCATGCCTGAAGTAATTCTGATTCTGGACTGTCTGTCTATCTATTGTTCATTATTACAACTAAAAGTTCAACGTACCTGATGTCACGAACATGCACAGTCCTCAAACATGAAATAGCTGTCGTCTCGTCATAACACAAAATAGAACACTGTGATTCAACAAAGTGACGTTGCGAGTGAAGTTCGAAATGATTATTGTAAACTTCTGCAACCGCAGGTCAATCAGGATACATTTGGCTATATCATTCGATGCGCGAACTCTCTTCGGACAATTGCTCACTCTGTCAAGACTCAGAACCAATTAACTAAATCTAAAACGTCGATTTGCCACTATAACTTTGTCCAAACTATCAAGAACAAAATTATCGCTCACTAACAACTCACCAGCATTAACTTCACGTTGAAAATATCGCTTACCCAGCAATTTATTTATGACCGTTGGTCAAATAAATGTATCAAACTCCTGTCTCTATTTTTGTCAATCTATGTTGTTATAACGTTATTTCCATATGACAATAAATTAAAACCCAGCCAAGTAACTGTTGCAGATACGAGATGAGAGAACTCCTTAGTACATACGCCACACACAGGGCACACTACTGTAGCAAACGTTTACTTGCCATCACTGTTCGCTCTATATCATCGCCACACAGGCTAATTCTATATATGTGTGCTGCTGTCCTTTCACTGTGTCTGGAAAGTTGACCTGGGTGTATGTAGATACAATCGCACACCACAGTACGTACATAAGTGTACATGCAGGAGTCAAAAAGGGTTGTAAACGACTGGAACAGTTCGGTACTGTTTATTAAGTTACAACACAGACACGATGACATAAATGACACACATTCGACAGCAAAACACAAATCATCTCTGCACTCCAAAAGGAACTGCACACTCGGCAGTTATGATCATAATACATGGCCTTAACATGTCTCAACCTCACAAACTACTCAGCAAAGCCTGCATCACACGGCAGCTACAATAATCTTCAATAATACGGCCTATAAAGTACTCCATTACTCAACAAATCCTGCTCACACGGCAGCTATAATAATCTTCAATAATACGGCCTATAAAGTACTCCACTACTCAACAAAGCCTGCTCACACGGTAGCTATAATAATCTTCAATAATATCGATTATAAAGTACTCCATTACCCAATAAAGCCTGCTCACACGGCAGCTATAATAATCTTCAATAATACGGCCTATAAAGTAATCCATTACCCAATAAAGCCTGCTCACACGGCAGCTATAATAATCTTCAATAATACGGCCTATAAAGTACTCCATTACTCAACAAAGCCTGCTCACACGCCAGCTACAATAATCTTCAATAATACGGCCTATAAAGTACTCCACTACTCAACAAAGCCTGCTCACACGGCAGCTATAATAATCTTCAATAATACGGCATATAAAGTACTCCATTACTCGACAAAGCCTGCTCACACGGCAGCTATAATAATCTTCAATAATACGGCCTATAAAGTACTCCATTACCCAACAAAGCATGCTCACACGGCAGCTATAATAATCTTCAATAATACGGCCTATAAAGTACTCCATTACTCAACAAAGCCTGCTCACACGCCAGCTACAATAATCTTCAATAATACGGCCTATAAAGTACTCCACTACTCAACAAAGCCTGCTCACACGGCAGCTATAATAATCTTCAATAATACGGCATATAAAGTACTCCATTACTCGACAAAGCCTGCTCACACGGCAGCTATAATAATCTTCAATAATACGGCCTATAATAATAAAGTACTGCAAGCTATTCAATAATACGCCTATAAAGTACTACTAAAAACATCCACACAGCAGCTATAATAATCTTCAATAATACAGTACTCAACATTACTCAACAATCTGCTCACACGGCAGCTTATAATAATCTTCAATAATACGGAGAAGTATATTACTTAATCAAATAACGTCAGCTATACAAGCTTCAGCTTACGGCGAGCACTTCACTCTCAAAGCGCCGCAACCCAAAATAATCTTCAACTTATCCTAAAAGCATTCTACATTACTCCCCTCCATAAGCCTACTCGTAACGGCAGCTTTACCACATCCCTTCAATAATGATTGCCTATCAAATTAACTCCAAACTCAACAAAGCCTTCACACGGAAGCTACAATAAAGTTCAATAATACGCTTACTATAAATTACCTTATTTTAAACAAAGTTATATATCACACGGCAATAAAATAATCAGTAGTAAATAAAGTAGCCTATAAAGTACTCCACTACTCAACAAAAGCCTGCTCACACGGCAGCTATAATAATCTTAATAGATAATGACTACAAAGTGATCGATTACTCAACAAAGCCTGCTCACACGGCAGCTATAATAATCTTCAATAATACGGCAACCTATCGAAAAGTACTCCACTACTCAATCAAAAGCGGGCTGATCACACGGCCAGCTCTAATCGATCTTCAATAATACTGCCTATAAAGTGATTTCCATTACCCTACAAGACGCCTGCGTTGATGGGAAACAACGGCAAAGCTAAAACCTATCTCTTGCAATAAGACGCCTAGGCGTAAATACTCCACTGACTCTTTGAAAGTCCTGGCTTACACGGACAGGAATAAGAATCTTCAAGAATACAAAATAAAGTGATCATTACCCAACAAGAGTAAGAACTCGGACACGGCAGCTACAATAAAAATCAAAAATACCACTATGCTAATTAACTCTGACTAACAAACAAAAACTTTTCACACGGCTTTCTACAATAATCTTCCATGTTTTTCTGGTCCTTTTAATGTACTCTTTTAAATCTGCAAACCGTTTTTCTCACAGGTCGGCTGCTATAACAATCTTCAAAAATACGGCCTATAAAAGACTCCACTACTCAATAAAGCCTGCTCACACGGTAGCTATAATAATCTTCAATAATACGGCCTATAAAGTACTCCAGTTGACTTACTCGGTGAAACATGTGACTGCTGAAGCATCCACACGGCAGCATGGTAATAATCGTCATAATTTTCTCGAAGATAAAGTGACTCCATTACTTTTACAATGTTTGTTCACACGGCAGCTGATAGCTAATCTTTCAATAATACGGCCTCGTATATTACATTCCACTACTGCCACAAAACTGCATACTGCTCACACGGCAGATATAATAACCTTCAATAATGTTCCTGTCTTAAAGTACTCCATTACATCAACAAAGCTTGCTACCCAGTCTGCACGGAGCTATAATAATCTCAATAATACGGCCATTGGTAGTAAAGTACTCCATTACTCAGCAAAGCCTGCTCACACGGCAGCTATAATAATCTTCAATAATACGGCCTATAAAGTACTCCATTACTCAACAAAGCCTGCTCAAACGGCAGCTATAATAATCTTTAATATTACGGCTTATAAAGTACTCCATTACTCAACAAAGCCTGCTCACACTGCAACTATAATAATCTTCAATATTACGGCCTATAAAGTACTTACTTCTAAAAAATGGCCTGCATATAATGGCCTACACAAATCTTTACTGCAGTTTACCAAATACACTGTATACACAGCGAAAACATAAGTCGACATCTTCTTAAGCACTGCGCAGGCATACACCTGGAAAACACAGGGACTTGACTAGCTCGGTCAACGCCCTAAAACAGACTACAAGCCGATCACCCAATAGTCCCGCCAAAAAACCCAGTCACGAGACTCGGCTGTTTAGAACACAGCTCTCAATAATGCATGCTGACAGCCACGAGCTATTCACATACAGCTCAAAACAGTTCATAATAAATACATCTCAACATTTGAGATAATCAGCGTTCACCACACTTTTTCTGTACTCTGTCACTCGAAAATAGGAGAAGATATTTCTATCATAAAGTCAAACAAGCATCAGCTTAATCGAGCATTCAAGCGCCGCAACCCAAAATTTAACTTGTCCAAAAAGCATTCTACAGATTACTTCCCCTCCATAAGATCTACTCGTAACAGTTTACCACACCCCCGGGGGGAAAAAATGATTCTATTTTTTTTTAATTAACTCCCAAAAACAAAAAATTTAGAAGACAATGAAGTTCTTACATATGCTTACAAAAATCACCTTATTTTAAATCAAAATTATATATCTACAAAAAAATCAGTAGTAAAGTGTAAAGTAGCAACTAAAGCATCCAGCATAATCAGCTAAGTATAAAAAATAATTAGATAAATATACAAATATGATCAGTTTCAAAATTAAGTGAAAGTATATTAACGGTTTCCCAAAAATATAAACCAACCCGAAAGAAAACCCGACGATCGAAAGAGAAAATACAAGATCAATCAAAAGGAGAATGATCTGTAATAAAGGAGAGTAAGAACTCGAAATTATTAGAAAAAAAATCAAAAATACCACATGCTAATAATTAAGTTGGACAATTACATGTAAAATAAATACAACTATCATAAGTAGATATATTATATCAAGTCATATAACCACTCCAACAATACAAAGAATGGAAGTATAAGTGTTGATAGAAGACAAAGTATACAAGTAGAATCAAGTGAAACGAAGATGAGGTACGAAAGTATAAACAAGATATGAAATCCATACAGAAAAGACAACAGAAAAGAAGGAATGAAATGAAGAATAATCACTAAAGACAGATGGAAAGCAAAGGCACGAACGCAGAGAAAGTCAATAACAATACATACTAATTACTGGTTAGATCAGGCAACGTATTTCAAAAAAATATATACAGATATGATCGAGAAGCACAAAACAAAAAGTCAAAGTATATCTGTACTAACACCACAACAACAAAAAATAGTTTATAGCTAAACAAAACCTAATAAGTAATTTAACCAAGTTACAAGAGTTTTACATAACTAAAAATGAACAAATTATAGGCATCGAACAAACAAGTAATAGCATTGCTATAACTAATACGACCAACGCACAATCAAGCGCTAAAATAAAAAATACATCATAACATAAAAAAACAACTTTTTACAAGAACTTAACACTGTACACATCAATCATATCGCACTGTCAAATGCTGGGCACACACAATAAATTACAATGCCCAAAAAAAAAAAAAATTCATTTTTTTTCTTCAAAAGTACCATACAAACATATTTTTCAACGATAAGTTACCTAAAAACAGTATTCAATTTTAAAGTAATTCAAAACCACTAAGAAACTAATAATGAAATCAACTTTTAACAAAATGAGTGAAACATAAAACAAAAATCCTATCTCGAACAAACCCTTAAATCAACACATGTAAATGTAATTTAACCTTTAAATTCTTTCGGCGGACAATTACGTTCAGCTCAGCTACAGTGCTATTTAGCTATAACTTTATCTCTTACTCAACTTGATATGATATACACTATAAATAAATCTACAATCTGTTGCTACTATGAAATATGAAAAGGGTCCTATAAATTATCTGCAAAAAAAAATAATTTTTTTTTCAAATAATCTGCTAAGAAAATAATCTGCATGCCTGACGGTCAAGAAAATCAAGTTCTGGAAAAATCAACGTTCCACAATATGTTAACAAATCGAAATACAAGATCATTTCTGATACATGCAAGCTATTTTCAAAATTACATTTCACAACATAACAGATAATTCATATCTTCTCTGTATGTTTTAATATATTAATTAAACATGGCATCAAAACATGAGAAAAAATTTTAATTAAGTGAATAACGAACACTCAGGACTATCTAAAAGTTACCACTACATCAACAAAGTAAATGAGTTTGTGCATATGGCTGGCAATCTCATCATGTACAAAAACTATCCTAAACAACACTTCCGTCCTTTGCAAAAATTGGCCAAGTCTTGAACAGAGTGCCAGTATATTGGCGTCTTTAGGACAAATAATTTTGTTGTTTTCCGTAATCTGCTACACATTATCTAAACACAATAAGTTATAAATAGCTTAGAAATGTACATGGTACACATTAATACGTCATGAAAATACAGACATATAAATAACAATTTAAAAAAAAATTATGGCAATCAAATGATGCATACAAATAGTCATCATAATGTTACAAAAAACATTACATAATATTACATTACAAGAGTATATAACGTTCTATATTATAAAATACAAAAACATATACTGTCCTAGAAATAAGAAAAAATCAGACGCAAAATCTCCCACTTTCTTGTAAACATGTCCTGACCCTCAACAAGTAAACATCAGATGCTAGTTAGACGCTGACAGGTTTCGCTTGACTAAACACTCGGGCGTAAATTGACCTACATTTCTCGCCGCAAATATGTCACAGGAGCATTGACTGCTATCGCAAAGTCGTTTCTGTCAAAAAATACAAATGAAAATTTCCATTTTTAATCAATGGTGAAATTTAATTTGGAAAACGGAAATTCAATACCACGATTACCTAAACTTGTGGTTCGTGTAAAACACTGGTCTCTTCACGATGCCATCAGCTCTTCCTCTACCACATGTAGATATCACAGAATACTTGGGGACAACTTGACCGCACTTGAATGTCGTCGCTGCCGTAGGCTGAAAAAAAGTCCAACATTCACAACAACGAGTAGAGCAAGCAATACTATTAGAGAACCCACCGTTATCTTTACCCTATTTACCTTGATTATAAATGACTCTGAGCTCATGTTGAGCAAAATTAGCATAGTTATGCTTATTATTTGTCCTATGATCAAAATACTTATTACTACCGTTGCCTTGTTTACAAATAATGACTTTAATCTTTTGTTGAGGAACGTTACTCTGGTGATGTAAAGTAACATTTGAAGAGCTATTTCTATCATACTTTCCAACATTCTTACTATCAAAAGTTTGAGATTTGTTAAATTGTTTACGGTTTCTTGGAGAAGGAAAATTATTATTTACTGATCTCCTTTGGTACTGTTTAATCTTGGGGTTATCTCTCTTACTAGAACTGTTTTTCTTTCCCCCTATGGGAATATGTTTTCCAATTGTTTCAAACTGACTGTGCTGAGTTTGACAAGTACCAGGACCAAAAGTATCTCCATTGTTCCGCATATGGGTTTCATTCTTGGAACAAGTAGTAATAGCCTCAACCCCTGTTATTAATTTCGGAGAATTTCCAATAGTAGAGAAATGTTTGCTCTTAAGAGTTTTGACCTGAAAAATATCACCTTTCTTTTCATGATTAACAGAACTGGCTGTTACACTAGAATCTGTGTTGGTCTGACGCCAAGAATTATTACTAGAATTATCAGTAATATTAGAACTTGGAAATTTGTATTTCCCACGAAAAGATCTATAATTACTATGTATGACCTCTCTATGAGCAAAAAGTGTATGGGGCTGACTTTTCGCAACTTTCTGTCTATCACTGTCAACATTGACAGAAGACCACATCTTGTTGTTCAAGACAATGTCGAGTAGCCCATCTACTCTATTTCTTGCTTCTGCAATTTTAATATCTTTAAGTGCAATCTCTTCACTTAATTTCTTGTTTAAACTCTCAACTCTTAAAACTTTGCAGCTTTCCTCTGCTAGTAAATTTTCAATCTTAGCGACCTTCTCTTTCTCAGCCGTCAACTCTACTAATGTCTCTTTCTCGTACTGTTCTTTATTTGCTCTCAACTGAGTCAACTCTATTTGAAGTGCTTCCATCTGAATATCAACATTGTTATTCATAATCTCATTACTCTTCTTGGGGGGTACAGTATTCACCTCCTTAGTTTGGTCACTAATAATCACATTATTATCCATCACATCATGAAGCATTTGTATATAAGTCTTCTCATGTTCATTGTTCTCAACTTTCAATTTCTCATACATCTCTTTTTTATATTTAAATTACCATTTTTTTTAAATTTAATAATTTTATTTATTTATTTATTTTTTATTTATTTATTTTTTTGATTTTTGATTTTATTTTATTTTTAAATTTGTTTATTTATTTTATTTTATTTAACTTTTTTTTTTTAAATTATTTTTTTTCTTTATTATTTTTTATTTTTTTATTTCTTTATTTAGTTTTTATTTTTATCTATTTATTTATTTGTTTTAAATTTATTTAATTATTATTATTTATTTATTTATATTCTATTTATTTATTTTTATTTTATTTATTATTTATTGATTACTTTTTTTCTCACTCTTTTCCAGTCCTTGTTTTCATTATTTCTTATTTTTATATACTATCAACTTCCTCTTTCCAGTTTAGTGGCAGCCATCTTGCTTTGCTTCACATGTGACTGGATTTAATATTAAGGGAGTTTCTTTTCTCTTATTTTTATAGTTTCATGTTCTCTACTTAATTCTCATTTTCTTTCCCTCCTGTCTCTTGTTTGTCTGTCCCTGACGAAGGCCTTGTGGCCGTAACGTAGGTTTTTCTTGTCCTACTCCGTGTAAGACGTATTACTATTTGTGTGTGTGTGTGTGTGTGTGTTTTTTTTTTTTTTTTTTATTCAACTGTTTTACCCCGTCTTACGGCAATTCTCCTCATATACTTATATATTACCACCATACGTACGTAAGAGTACATGTAGAAGTCAAAAAGGGTTTTAAACGACTGGAACAGTTCGATACTGTTTATTCCGTTACAACACAGACACGACGACATAAACGAAAAACAGTTACATCAAAAGGTACGAATTATCGCTGCACTCAACAGACTGCACACTCGGCAGTTAACAATAATATCATGGCCTATAATGTCCTCACGACTCAGTATACTCACAAGACTGCACTCATGGCAGTTAATAATAATATCAGCGCTATAAAGACTGCACACAGCAGTTAACAATAATATCATGACCTATAATGTCCTCACGACTCAGTATACTCACAAGACTGCACTCATGGCAGTTAATAATAATATCAGCGCTATAAAGACTGCACACAGCAGTTAACAATAATATCATGGCCAATAATCTGCTCACGACTCAGTATACTCACAAGACTGCACTCATGGCAGTTAATAATAATATCAGCGCTATAAAGACTGCACACAGCAGTTAACAATAATATCATGGCCTATAATGTCCTCACGACTCAGTATACTCACACAAATATCTTATCCTACACTAATCTTGGCCTACACAAATCTTTACCGCAGTTTTATCAAATAGGCTGTACACACAGCAAAAACATAAGTCGACATATTCTTAAGCACTACATAGGCATACTCTATCAAAAAACACAGGGACTGGACCAACTCGGTCAACGCCCAAAACTCAACTCCCCTGGGATCACACACTAGTCCCGCCAAAAACCCGTCACGAGACTCGGCTGTTTTGAACACAGCTCTCTATAATACATGCAGACTAGCCGCGAGCTATTCACATACAGCTCAAAACAGTACAGAATAAATACATCTCAACATTTGAGATAAACAGCGTTCACCACGCTTTTCTGTACTCTGTCATTCGAAAATAGGAGAAGATATTTCTATCATAAAGTCAAACAAGCATTGGCTTAACCCTTTGAACCCTGGCCACCCAGCCTGTAAAATCCCATTCCCCTGGGCTCCTGAGCAAAAAATGCACAAAACAGACACATAAGCAAAACTAGTTATTGTGACCCAACAATATAGTCAGTTTTAACTATTGTATCTTAAAATTGACTAACCTGATATCTCCAATATTCCTGCTTAGTGTGCCAGTCCTCCCAGCATGTAGACCCTTCCTTTAGGCACAGATAGCTCTCACAATATTTACACCAGAATTTAGTCTTCACTTTTTTGAATGGTCTGTCTTTGTAGTCCATGTCTGGGAAGTCACTAACATGTTTGTTGCACTGTTACATCTTTATAATTTTTAGCATAGTAGCTGGTTGGCTTTTTGCTTTTTACTTGCTCAGCACGTCTGTTTGTCTGCTCACACAAATTGTGCCAGAAATTACTGTCGAGGAAAAGTTCCAAAAATTCAATGGCTTTACTCTCAGGAGAAATGGAATTTGGAATATTCTTAGGGCCTATCTGTTCCACAAATGTTTTGTCTACGGTAAACATAGGTCTAAATATATTTGCGGTAGACCAACCTGTATCAAATTTACTTGATACATTGTGTGGGATACGCCCCTTTCCACGCCCCTGCACCATAGCCCGATCCCCTGAGGGGCCAGGAATAGGGTTAGAACTAGTTTGATCATAATCTGATTCACAAGTTCCGTCACTCGATTCATTTTCGATGTCACTTTCACAATAATCACCATCTAAATCTAATTCATCATCCTCCGAATCATTGAGCACAAGTTCAACAGCTTGTTCCGTTGTTAGCCTTTTAGAATGGCTATTTCCTGGATTTTCAACACGCCTTTTCATTGTGAAAACAGTTAAAAAATTGCAAAATATTATCACGTCGTGGGCGCCGCCATCTTGGTCTAACATTCCACGAGATATGTGTACTTCCTGACGTCATTATAATTTACACATTTCCATTCCCACCCCATTTTGCTAAGCTAGGTGTGTCAGACCGAGATTACGGTCTCTCGGGGAGAGGATTTTTTACGCACGGACCGAAATTTCGGGACCTCGGGTTCAAAGGGTTAATCAAGCATTCAAGCACCGCAACCCAAAATTTAACTTGTCCAAAAAACATTCTAAAGATTACTTCCCCTCCATAAGATTTACTCGCAACACTCCTCAAACGCATTGATCTTATCATTAAGTCAACTACATCAATGTTTTGTCTAAGTGAAGACAAGTATGTAATTGTGAGTGAGCATCATCGGAAGGATTAAAGATTTTGAGTAGTGTACGATCCACAGGACGACTGAGAGCGTCTATGCTGACCACCTGGTCAAAATCCATTGAGAAGAAATGAGCGTTATTTTAACAGAAAACATTACATTGCTATCTTATTCAGATCACGACGAAAGTAAAATTTGATATGCTCATAAATGTTTGGTGAGAACGTGAACACAGAGCCTTCAATCCTTGGGTTAACGTGCTTTTCATTGCCAGCAGGAGAGAGCTAGTCCAAAACGTGCCTAGCTGTTCTGGCCATATCCTGTGCCATCTATACGCCAGTGCTCATTTCTGAAACTGGGGTATTTCCATAGATCACTAATACTTTGTCTTGATCTGTTGTTCATCTGTAAATTACCCATCTCGCCACAGGAGTGATAGAGTATAGAAGTAAATAAAAGGGATTTACGGTGAGGATCGTGACACACGATAAGACTTTTATTTTGTGTGTATAACTGTAATTAATTCTGGCGGCATTTATTGCCGGTCAAAAATACAATTCCTTATCAATATGAATTATTATTCCCTTTAAGAGAAACACAAGTATATAAAACATAATTACTCCTAACTGGAATACGTTATTTAATTTAATGTAGTATAAACATATATATGCATTTTATTTAAAAAGTTAAATAAAATAAAACATTTGTGTTCACAGAATAAAATTGTTTGTTTTCCTTATATATAAATTATATACAAATTGAACTATTTTTTCAACCAGCAAAAAAAAAAAAAAAAAGCAAAAAATATGTTTTTAATTTTTTTATAAGTATTGTTGCGCATGGTAATAAATTATTACTTACCCTGAGTTTAATTGCAGATTTCAGTGAATGTATTTCCTTCTTAGTCTTCTTAGTTCGCTCTCGTGTAATCACGTAAATCTCTCTTATCAAGTTGATAGTCGGTCTCATGCTTGTCTCGCCAACATTCAGTTTATTCAACCTGGGGGTGGAGAAGGCTGTGCTGCCACTCAGCTGCTCTCGGGGAGCCAATAAATTTAGAAGATACATTCTATTGGTTCTTTGTCCTCCCCACATGAACACATCTGTCTTTCTGGATTTTACTTTGTTGATCTGATTATATCTGAGTCTGTAATGATCGATTCTCAGTGTGAAAATGACTAATTTATCTTCTTACACTTTCAGACGTCCACTTGAGTATTTTCAAAGAAAGCAGTAGTCAGCCATTTCCATATTGCAGTGATAGTCCAACAGTGGCCAGAATTCAGAGTACCTACTGAGGGTTTTCACAGGTGTTTTACTTTCGCTCAAGATTACTCGTGGCAGAGATGTGAACTGAAGAATGGTGCTTCAATTCTTGGGAGCCTGATAGGAATTTAAAGAAATCAAGTTGTCACAGCGTTATTTCGAAGTGCAATTAATGTCTTGTGTTCGTCGAAAAGCCAGTCGGGAGAGGCCGAGGTTAGCCGAACTGGTGGGTCGTTGACTACCGCAAGTCGGGGAAGAAGGCCCAAAATTAGTGAGTGAAAAGTTAGCCTTTGCCCGGGAAGGACGTTTTTCCCTGATGCCAGCGAGATCGCTGTGTGATGTATATTGTAAGACTGTAAACTAAGTGCCTGCCATGTTTTCGGACCTTGGTGATAATTACGCTGTTAAGTCTAGAGCACTGAAGGGTCTAGATCGTATTGTCTACAGGCCGTAGTTCGATAAGATGTCGATGATTTTGAGTTTGTCATTGTCATAGTTTTCCAGCTGTTGGAGCACTTGGAATTTGTTGCTGGAAGATGTAGAGAATACAGAAGACTATTGGCAGCAAATCAAAACGGCATAGAGTGAGACATGTGAAGAAATACTGGGGAAAAGGGAACGACAACACAAAGCATGGATAACAACAGAAACCATCAATAAAATAAAAGACAGAAAAAAACAAGAACGCAGATTTTAACTCAAGCAAAACCAGAAGTTCCAAAGCCAAGGCTCAAGAAGTGTACACAGAAGCAAACAAAGAAGTTAAAAGAAGTATCAAAAGAGACAAGAGGAAGTAAATTGAGGAGTTGGCAAGAGAGGCAGAAGAGACTGCAGCCAAAGAAAATATGAGTGAACTGTATTACAGCACAAAGAAGCTGAAAAGAAAATACAAACAATCAAGTTGCCTCATAAAAGACAAGAATGGAAAACTGCTCAGCAATATACAAGAGCAAATGAAGAGGTGGACAGAATATTTTGAGGACCTTCTCAATAGACCAGCTCCATACCCCCCCCCCCCCCTCCCCGGACATCCAGCCAGCAGAAGAAGAGCTACAAATTAACGGTGAAAGACCAACGAAGGAAGAAATAAAGAAAGCCATAAAGCTTCTAAGAGATGGAAAAGCGTCTGGACCAGATTGTATTCCAGCAGAGGCCATCAAAGCAGATATCGACACGGCTACAGAGATGTTATATAAATTACTTGGTAAAGTCTGGGAAAAGGAAGAGATACCAGCAGAATGGAAGGAATGATATCTGGTTAAGTTGCATAGGAAAGGAAATTTACAAGAGTACAAATTATAGAGGAATAATATTACTATCAGTCCCAGGAAAAGTATTAAACAGGATTATCCCTGAGAGATTAAAAGAGTCCATAGACAAGAAACTGTGAGATGAACAAGCAGGTTTTCGACAAAACAGATCCTGTACAGACCAGATAGCCACTTTGAGAATAATAGTTGAACAAAGTCTGGAATGGAATTCGCCATTATACATCGAATTTGTGGACTACGAAAAGGCATTTGACAGTGTAGACAGAGAATCACTTTGGAAATTGATGAGGCATTATGGAGTTCCCCTGAAGATCATTAATTTAATGAAGAAAACATATGAAGACATGACGTGCAGAGTTATTCATGAAGGACAGCTTACAGAACCATTTGGGATAAGAACAGGAGTGTGACAGGGATGCCTCTTGTCTCCATTTCTTTTCTTATTAGCAATAAACTGGGTTATGAGAACTTCAACAACACACAACAGAAATGGAATCCAGTGGACTCTAAGCAGTTGGATGATCTGGATTTTGCTGATGACTTGGCTCTTCTGTCCCAAAACCGTAATCAGATGCAGGACAAATTGAAAACACTCGATGAGAGGTCACAGTAATTGGGTCTGGAAATACACAAGGAAAAGACAACGATAATGAGAATTAATGCAGGTAATGAAAACAGGGTAGATCTTGAAGAAGCACCAATACAAGATGTAGAATCGTACACACATCTTGGCAGCAATATAGACAAAGTTAGAGGGACAGACAGTGATATCAAAATAAGAATACAAAAAGCAAGAGGAGCTTTCATAGCATTGGGAAATATATGGAGATCAAGAGAAATCAGATCCAACACGAAAATAGGAATCTTCAACTCAAATGTGAAGTCAGTCCTATTGTATGGCTCTGAGACATGGAGAACAACAAAGACAACAACCAAAAAGATACAGATTTTCATAATTAGTGCTTGCGTAGAATAGAGGGATTAAAATGGTATGACAAGGTTACCAACGTGGAACTGATGACGTGATGATGTACATTGATACACCGTAATAAATCATTATTTGTAAGTATAAACCTCAGAAATGAGGTATCTGAGGAAGGTGGTTGAAGTAACAAGAAAAGACATGGTACGCAACCAGACGATACGTCAAGGCCTTAAATCCTACACCCTGCAGACCCAAGTAGAACAGTCCCAATTAAGATGGTTTGGCCATGTCTGCAGAATGGGAGAAGATCGGATACCAAGACAAGCATGGGAAACAAAGAGCCAAGGATCCAGACCCCGAGGACGACCCAGAGTCCGCTGGGAGGACAACATTAGACAATCTTTGAAGGACCGAGGACTAGAATGGATCCAGGGCAGGAGGAAGACAGCCGATTGGATAGTCTGGAGCTCTCTCTTCCAAACCTCTACACCTCACGGTAGAAGGGGAACGACTAAGTAAGTAAGTAAGTCTAAAAATAATGTAGAAATGAAAATAGTGGAATTATGAAGCATCTTCTTCACCCACGCGGCAAGCGCGTTGATTTTAGCAGACCGTATTGTGGAATAGACAGTACTATCGTTTTCTAGTGTCATTGAAAAACTATTTATAACATTGTGACACGAAAAGCCTATTCGTCCAGACGGAGTGAAAAGGGAGAGACGGAAAAATGATACCGTCTGCACGCGTGCTTTGAATCTAAAACCTAGCGAAGCGCGATATTGTCGTTAGTTGTTTGAAAAAACGACGCAAAGTCAAAAAATGTTCGGAACTTGGGTCACGCAGACAACATTAGCTCTTATATAATTGACGTATTTCTGACATACTACGGGAGATTGTCGTTTTTAGTTTGAAAATAGCGGTAGAAAGAAGTGAACAGGTGGTAGTTTCTAGATTTCAAGACTAACATGGAAAAAGATATGGAATTTTGAATCATAATACATAGGCTCATAAAACTTATATATTCGAGTGCCATAATGTCTCCTGACCCAGAATATGTTTTCATTTACCCTATAGTCCAACTAACAGCCAAGATATGGTCATAATACTAGATAGTCACAGACACCGTGACAAACACACTGGTGTTCTGACATTGCTATCGGTAACGTATTTTTGCCCGAGTTGTTGAAAAAGAGGCATGAGAGGTTAGGTCAAAGTCCAAAAGAGGGGAACGTTAGAACGGAGAGGTACATGCAATATGATTTGGAGGGTAGTTTGAAAGGGGGAAAGATATTATGGGATGGCTCAAACTGAATATTGTTTTTGTAGTGTTAGGCCAAAACCAAGTCTATTTTTGGGTAATGCCAAGTTCGGACGGACAGACCGACAGAGGTACACTAACATTGGACCGAAATTGGACCTTAGTTTTAAAAATTTGAATTGAAAAGCTTAGTACTAGATCACATTGGCTAAGATATTTTATGTTACTGGGAAAGTTGAATGCTCGGCGCCATTTGACTAAGACTGTCCATAGAAGCAGAAAGCTTGAGAGCTGAGAAATGTGACGTGTCTTGAATAAATATATAATTAATAAAAAGTATAAGGGCGCCATAGTCCAGCAAGCAGTACATCTGAGGTTGTGCTAATCAACGTTCCTGTGTGTTTTAATTGAAATTGTGGTAAGACCGAAATTATTAACATTCTTTATATTATTAATTATGTTGTTCGACTTGGGTAATGAAAAAACATTACGACTGTAAGTAAAGAAGTCATTAGTAGACTTATACAAGCCTATTTGTTGCTCCACCATGTTATCAAGCTACCAGAGAGGTAGTAGTAAAATATTTATAGGTTGTCACCAGGAATCACATCACCTATCACATTGTATGGAAAAATATCATTGAGAATGGCAGAGGCATTGCAGACATTAAGGAGAGGAATATGAAAACTTGTACAAAGTGTTACCTCATTTTATGGAGATGTGCTGAGTTGGTCAGAGGGATCTGATCCAGGTCTTTTAGGTTAAATATAGTATTGTTTGTAAAATTGGTGAATTAGGTATTATGCTCAGAGAGAACATAATTTTCATGTTACAGGGTTTTTGTCTGGCACTAGTCCGGTGCCAGATTCCTGAGTGAAGAAGTTATTTTCCAGTAGTGATAGGGGTACACGCTGCCTACCCTATTACTTTTGGACAAGATCAAGAGTGGCTGTGGGCAGATCATACATCTATTTTCAATCCTCCAGTGCCAGATAAGTAAATACGCCCTGGCACGAGGAGAATTTATCAACTTGTCCACTTCAATAAACCTGAAATGTAACATGAATAAAGACTTACTGTCAAGAAATAAAGTTTATCAAAAGAAAATAAACCTTGTGAAAAAGACTGGGCGTGATGTTAACACCCCAACCAGCCAGCTCATAACACTTTAGAATTAGCTAGAAATTTAACAATCCCATAGATATATTATATATATATGATTAAGGACAAATTGGCCTCTTTTAGTTATGTACTTATGCCTATTATTTATGTATATATCAATTGATCTCATTTGAGTTGACAGTCCTAACCAAAAGAATCTTAGGTACAGGACTAATAACGTTATAGAAAAAATTGTATATTACTCAACTTTAAAAAACAGTGTTAGTTGAGTCGATTATAAAGATTAATATTGGTGTTTGTGTGTGTGTTTGTGTAAGTAATTACCATCACACCACACTTTCATTCCCCTAGACATTAGAAGTAGCTAACAGACATACTAGTCAAGAATAGGTCTGATTGAGGTCGTAGGTTGGTAGCAGAAAGGTGCTCTGAAAACTCACCAATACTTGTTATCTTCAGGGGCCTTCACAGCTGACCTCATTCAGTACAATAGAAACAAATAACAACAACATTTCATAACATCAAAACCCACCACAGATGACAAGAACTAGACAAGTGCCAGTGGAACAAGAGATGAGAAGAAGACGATGGCGATGGATATGACATACACTGAGGAAACCTGTTGATAGCATTACAAGGCAGTCCTTGTTCTGGAACCCTTAGGGCAAGAGAGGCAAAGGTAGACCAAGAAGCACATGGAGAAGAGAGCTGGAAACAGAGATGAAAATGATAAGGAGAACGTGGAAAGAACTTGAAATGATGGCACGTGACAGGAAGATTTGGCATGTGTTTGTTGAAGGCCTATGCTCCTTTGGGAGTGGAGGGTTATGAGTGAGTGAGTAAACTGAAATGGCGCTAGGTTATAAGGAAACATTCGGCCTACATCCAGGTTGCTACTATATGATAAGCCTCCAATAAGAAATGTGGTATTTGTACATCTCAAATGCCAAGCCAATAACATGCTGGATGCGTATATTTTGATATGGTATATTCCTACTACTCTCTCATGTAACATTCCTGCGTGACGCAAAAAAAAAAAAATGTCATGTTTACAAGTCCCTTCCCATAACAGCTATGTCAAACATCGGCTAAAGCAGAAACGAACCGCAAAACAATGGTCACATGACTAAATTCACATAAATAAATTAGTACAATGACATGTAGAGTTGAAAGAGAGTATAATGCACGTTATTCGTTTTGGTGTCGTGTTTGTTGTTGCTAATTTACAACATCATACACAAAGACCAAAGTTAAAGAAAACATCTAGAAGCAGGATACCGGTTAGGGATTCAGCTTCAGGATTTAGGGTTAGAGTTTGGCTTATGATGTAACGCAGGAAAAACGAATTGAGCTACTTTTCTATCTCGAGGTGGCGACAAGATAGCAAGCGTGCAGTAACGTGTGGTTTTTCTCCAACGTTTCCTGATTATCTATGTGGTAGAACCATTCAGTGAGACTTAATATGTGCGTTGAAGATTGTTATTTTTGTTTTATTCTCGATGTGTTTTAATTTCAAGCGTGTCTCAGTGTAATATTAAATTCCTGTCACCTCATGTAATAGTGTGTTGTGGGGACGATGGTAGAGATTTATTGTCATAGTCGGGACCACAATGATACGAGTCAGACACATCTATCACAACTTCAGTTTAGGTAGCACTATGTGCGGTAAAAAATACAATTTAATAATGATGATGATTATAATGATGATATAACCCCTTTAGCTGTGAGCAGGTAGCTCTTGACAGCCAATTGCCTCTCTGATAAAGGTACAAGTCTTCCTCAGTTGTTGTGATGATGTGTAGAGTGTATTGTGGATGGTGTGGTGAGATCAGTGATACTCTTGATCAAAGATTTCATTAATATGTAACTAAATAATTAAATAGTAGTAAAAACTATTACAAGCCAGTGTTTATTGCGCTTCATCGTCACCTATGCCTCAGGTCGAGCTGAAGGTTAAAAAGTGTTCGCGCTAAGCAAAATGATAGCCTATCCCAAAACCCGCCCGCGTTTTCGTCACTCCGACTTGAGAAATTGAAACTAACTGCGTGCGGCAAAGACTGGTTTCGCTCGTGGACTGATGGAAAGGGGGAAGAAAAAAGAGTGAGAGAAGAAATAAAACTAATGCATTGTATTGTATCAGTGTCGCATGGTAACCTAGGTTGAATTGTATGCTATTGCGTGAGAAATCTTTACTGCTTGGTCCCGCCACTTTTTCTTAGGCTAGACATGCAGTTAACTACGATTTATAAATACAGTGAGAGCAGGGGAAGTGTGGGTAAAACGATACTCAAGTGAAATTGAGAATGACGTTCGTTATACAGAATAAAAGAAGGGTTACAAGGGATAACATTGATAATATTACCTATAAAATCTTCCATGGTCATTAAAAATAACTTAGAGCAATCTTAAAAGAATATATTTTAGTAAAATTTGTGGTTTAGCAAAAGAAAACCCAAAAAGACAAAAATGTTAACGACACTAAAGACTGACCTAAAACTTATAGAGACGGATAGAGCTTATTCTTCTGGTCAATAATACGTATGTTTTAATATAAAAAATCGCACGAGTAATAATCAAGATGTTGTAAAAATACTATATATTGTCGGACAGTGTGACATACAGACTCTCGTTCTTGCTAATATATTGGTAACATTTTGGGGACGCAATTTTGAAAATAGGCATTGGCATGATTCAAATTTGATTGGTTAACGCTAGGAGGAAGGGAGAGATAGAAAATGTTAGGCCAAAACGATAAATCTGTTGCAGTGTAATAGCATGGGCAGACTGACCAACAGACTACGAAACGCATAGTATGTTTGGGGTTTTGTTTTTCAAAAACTAAATTCAAAATTTGGTAGTCGCCTGATTTCATTGGCCAGCCCAAATTTATATTAGCGAAAGCTTACAAGGCTCTTGGCCATTTGAAAGAAAAGTATTTGCCAAGGAACGATAAGAACAGAAGTGTTGATTTTAAATAAATAAATAAATTCAAACAGTCTGGACATCGGCAGAGAAAAACTTGTGCCATACCTGCCAGTCATCGTTGCTTGTGTGTTATATTTCATTGAATTTGTGGTAAGAATGATTTATTTATTATTATGTATTAATAAAACTGCAAAAGTTAGATACTGCTATTGGGGAAAGTGAAAGACATACCGGGAGCAAAAATTATTGAGTCCTAAAATTGAATTGTGTTTGAATATTGCATATTGTTATGACTATTATTATTATTATAAGATCAGAACATATTAGGAAGCCTCTGTGTTCCATGAACACTCATCAACATGCCTAGAGCATTTGTATTAATGAAAAGAAGAGAAAATTATACAGAAGGATATGTGTTTAATCAATTTGAGTGTATTGAAGAAAACTATGTAAAATGACAGTGGCGTATCCGCCATATGGACCTGTGGTGTGGTCACAGTAGGGTGTGAAGTCATATGGATTAGGGGCTGGTGCACTTGTATGCACACGAGGCTGACCCCATCATAACATGTAGTAAATATTAAATGGAAGTATATTCCAGATGTAAAAGGCCAGGGTGTCTCTTGTTCGTAGGGTTTTATTTCCTGTTAGCAGCCGGTGACAGGAAACCTGATGAATTATATCTAAAGACAGAAAGTCTCCCTTGAAAGTGTATAAGCCTACTGTATGCAGTTAGCCAGAAGGAGCTTCTGTGAGCTGACATTCTCTGCAGAGCAGTGCTAGGCGTTTGACTCTACATAAAAGAATATAAGGTGATGTGCCATTAGCTGGGCACCCTGACAATTCATCTGTGAATAAAGTGATTTCCAAAAAATTAGCTATAATGATCGGGGCGTGATGATACAACAGATTTTCATATAAATGACTTACACTACTATGTACTAATGAACAGTTGTGAATCCACCTACAGGAACATTTTAAGTTATCGTTATAGACAAAGAGTCCCTTTAGTTTATTCTTAGTGTAAGATATATTTTCCTCAGTTTCAAAGACCTGTCCAAAAGAGTTTGCAGGACAGGCAGAATAAAATTGTACAAAAAAAGAATTAGTTTAAAACAAAAACTTTAAACACAGACTTATTACTTTACTTTTAGTGAGTTATAGTGTGTTGTTTTGATGTACCATCATTTCATTTCATTCCCTAGACACTAGCCACATCAAACACCAGACACTAGAAATAAAATACAGGCCGTGTGAGATCTAGAGAGGTAGCGTTAGGTTCCCTGAGAATTCATCACCATCATCATCAACTATTAGACTCAGGGTCTTACATAGCTTGACCTCACACGGTTGACACTTCCACAGCAATACATCTTTCTATTATAACATCTTAACCTATCCAGCAAATTAAACTTGCTACAGATGGTTGGTGGCGATGGGAGTAGCTGGTGTCGCAGGTCAGTTAGTCTTGGGCACTGTAACAGTAGGTGTTCAACTGATTCACCTTGTTGGTGGCAGTGCCTACAGTTTGGTTAACGTAGTGGGTCTATTCTATTTAAATGTTTATTGACGTGGGCATGTCCTGTTCTCAACTTAATGATTAGACTCTGATCTCTTCTTTTCAAGTGTGTAACTCAATCTTGAGGGTTTAGCCTCGCTTGATGTTTGAAGAAAGGACGAAATGTCTGGGAGGTAGCCCACTGTTTTAGCCATTCTTGCTTTTAAGGAATAAAGTTAATATGTCATGGTATATTACCACACGCATGCATATAGCCATTGTAATTTGAGGAAATATGTTTATTTAAGGTAATGCATGTTTTGCACGATCTTTTACTTGTATTGATGCGTCACTGGTTTTCAATCTTGTAATGCGGTCGCGCTAATTTATTCTAACGGCTAATATTCTGGGCTTTTCGTATGCTTCATTCGTCCAAGCAAGACGTATTTTTCGAGCTCCCGGAGTTGTGGAGAAATTTGGTACCTTTATGTGGCATTTATATTTTTAACTGTCATGGACTGCGTGATGCGCCAGACAACAGAGGGCAGTCCAAGAAGAATAAGATGGACTACATTTTCTACATTGGAAGATCTGGAATATGTAGATGACATTGCGCTACTAGCATATTCACATCAACATATCCAGGAAAAACGGATAGACTTAATAAGTATAGCCAGCAGGTGGGCTTGAACATCAATCTAAAGAAGTCAGAGGTCATGACGCTCATTGTGAGCAACCCTGAACCTATATCAGTAAGGAATCAGCATCTGGAACAGGTAGACACCTTCACATACCTAGAAAGCATAGCAACACCAGACGGCGGAGCACGCAAAGACATCAACAACAGAATGAACAAAGCAAGAACAGCCTTTTTTTAGTCTAAACAACATCTGGAAGTCCTCTCAGTACAGCACAAGCACAAAATTAAGATTATATCAGAGCTGTGTGCTTTCTGTGCTTCTCTGTGGTGCGGAATGCTGGAGAGTTACAGAGAAGGAAATGCCGAAATTGTCCTCTTTTCACACAACATCCTTAAGAAAAATTCACCGAATCTTTTGGCCGAATAGCATCACCAACCAAGATCTGCTTACTCGGAGCAAGCAAGAGGACATGCACACCATCATAGCTGGCAGACGCTGGAGATGGATTGGCCATGTCCTCATAAGTGACCCCGATGCCATCACAAGAACAGCTATGCTATGAACCCCTGAAGGAAAACGAAAGAGACGCCGACCAAAAACAACTTGGCGGAGGGTTGTGGAGGCTGAGATGCAAAGAATGAACCAGAGTAGCTGCACTGTACGAAGGATGGCCACCGACTGAGCAAAGTGGAATCAATTTGTTGTTGCCCTACAAGACGCCAAGAGGCGTGATGGCCCCTGACCGCTTTGACGGTCGGCGGCTAAGGATCAAAGAAGAAGAAGAATATATTTTCGAAGGCTCCTACTTGTTTTTCAACGATCGTTAAGATGGACCTGAACTTATGAAGAAGTTCCGCACCTTATAGAGAAGTATTTTATTCAAGAAATATAAATTCACGTTTCGGGTTCGCATTACTTGGGTGTCCTTGGTTGGCACGCACCTACTAGTCCAACGGCCAGAACTAAAAAGATGAGACAAATATGTATGATATATCACTATGCAAGCTTACATTAACTATGGACTTACCATGCATTTATTTGAGGAGACAGATGTTCAAGATTCTCCATTTGTTGTCATTACTTGCATTTTGTGAAGAACTAAATAAATATTGTACGACGTGTATCGTGGACCCATTACCAGGCGACTTATGTTCTTCTGCTAGTTTCATGTCTTGTGGTGACAATGCCCTTATGCATTCGTGTTATCAGTACGATGTACTCAAATTTATAGACCCACTACAAACACAGAAACAAACAATAGTCGTTACACTTGCCTATAATTGTTTCAAAGGATCTGTTGGCAAGTTTGCAGTGTGCTACGTGATGGGAACTGGGGCAGTGCTGCTCCACTTTTGGATAGTATATCAGCAAATGGTATTAACATCAGGAGACAGTTTGCTTTCTAGGGCTTGAAGTACTGATTTTGAGTCTGAGAATATAACGATGTCTGAGTTTATCCGGCACAATGCCTTTTCTAGTGCTGTTATTTCTGCATCATACCTGGAGCAAATTTCTCTGCGAGGGTCAAAGATGCAAGGGTGGTCTTCTTGGTGCAGGTTGGGGTATTTTAACACTACGCCATATCCAGCGTTGGTGGTAGCTTCAAGTTCAGATCCATCTGTGTAGACATGGATATCTTGTGGATATGTGTTTATAGTTTCTAAGGCGATGGTTTTCAGTAGTGGTGCCAGGGTGTTCTTGTCTGTTGAGGAGTCAGAGAGTTCAGTTCTTACTGTAGAAGTAGATGCCTGCCAACAAGGTGGTTTATTATTGATAGCTGCCATTGACTTTCTAACTGCTGGTAGTTGGTGTTTGATGATGGGATCTTTTGCATTTTTAAGAAAAGATGTCGTTCGTATTCTGTATTTTTGGTGCCACTGCTCTATCATTTTCCTATTCTCCTCCGGTGTGTACATGATTTCTCAGATACGTATGTTTCCTCAGCTGAGCGTTCTCTTCTTCAGTATAAAGGTTCAATATTGGTGTTGAGTTCGCATGCATCTGTCGGCGTTGTCTTCATGGCACCACTTATAAACCGTAGAGCGTGGTTTTTGAATTTGTCTAATGCCACAGAACGATTTCATGTGGGTGGATGATGGAGTGATTGGAAGTAATGGACACTGAGGTTGTCAATATTTGTTTACGTTTAACTCAGAGATAGAGTTTATGTCTGACTTCATGACAGCATGTTGTGACTTGTGCATGCGCATGGAGAAAGCATGTTTGGTGAACATGTCTGGGTGGCTGAGAGAGTACCCGAACGTGACTATGGCAGTCTGTGATTGATATAGTGATGATGTTATAGGTGATACCTATTGTTGTGGGAGCCGCGCTGGTGTAATGGTTAAGACGTTGTGCTAGCAATCAGGTTTTCAAGGTTCAAGCCCGGGCGCTGGCATTTGTAGGAGTGTCATCGACCAGGAATTTGACTGAATAACCTGAACGGCTCCTGCAAATAAACCCTCTGTGGGTGGGAAGGAGCGAAACTCCTGACTGGGTTGGAAGGAAAGTCCATTGGCTCCCCAGCCTCGCAATGACACGTCATTGAGCCAAAAGGGCTGGAAAGCTCCAGTGCCGCTGGTTAGAGAAAAAAAAAAAGGAAAACCTATTGTTGTATAGGCGATGCGTTTCCCGCCTAGGATGTTCCTGGAGAAACTTTGTTAGTGTACATGAAGTAGATATGGTGGTCCTGGAGGAACTTTGTTAGTGTTCATGAAGTAGATATGGTGGTCCTGGAGGAACTTTGTTAGTGTTCATGAAGTAGATATGGTGGTCCTGGAGGAACTTTTTTAGTGTTCATGAAGTAGATATGGTGATCCTGGGTGAACTTTGTTAGTGTTCATGAAGTAGATATGATGGTCCTGGATGAACTTTGTTAGTGTTCATGAAGTAGATATGGTGATCCTGGAGGAACTTTGTTAGTGTTCATGAATAGATATGATGGTCCTGGATGAACTTTGTTAGTGTTCATGAAGTAGATATGGTGATCCTGGAGGAACTTTGTTAGTGTTCATGAAGTAGATATGGTGGTCCTGGTACAACTTTGTTAGTGTTCATGAAGTAGATATGGTGATCCTGGAGGAACTTTGTTAGTGTTCATGAAGTAGATATGGTGATCCTGGAGGAACTTTGTTAGTGTTCATGAAGTAGATATGGTGGTCCTGGAAGAACTTTGTTAGTGTTCATGAAGTAGATATGGTGGTCCTGGAGGAACTTTGTTAGTGTTCATGAAGTAGATATGGTGGTCCTGGAGGAACTTTGTTAGTGTTCATGAAGTAGATATGGTGGTCCTGGAGGAACTTTGTTAGTGTTCATGAAGTAGATATGGTGGTCCTGGAGGAACTTTGTTAGTGTTCATGAATTAGATGTGGTGGTCATGTTAAAGGCGACGCGTTTCCCGCATAGGAGTGTTCCTGGAGGAATTTTGGTAATGTTCGTGGAGAACATGTTAAGGCGATAAGTTAGTCCCGCCTTGTAGCTATGGTGGAGATTTTTCCTCCTGAAAGAAATTCTTAGAGAATATATTTGGCGATGTTTCATGCCGCTAATCACTGGAATACATGATTCACACCTGTATGTACAGGTGCGAGGGGTTTATGCCGCACATCATAAGGATACTTTTTCTGTACTGTCTTTGTACGTCAGTGGAGCCAGTCTGTGAATTGTCTAGCTAGTTATTTCCTATAGGCAATGTTAGCCTGTTTATAATGTCAGTGTGCTTGACGATGTCATTGATATTCAGGACTTGTGGTATCATGTGAATAAATGTCATGGAACTGTACAAGTGGCGCCGTGTTACTTCGTACCCCTAGCGTTGTTTGTTATCTACACACGCCACACCCATAATGTAGTTCTTGACATCCAGGTTTTGTAGGAGGCTTTTGCTTGCACTAAATTGGAGGGGGAGCGAGTAGTCAATGACTGAGCGGAAATATCCAGTGTCGTAAATTTATTCTGAGAGAAAGAGTCTTAGAAATAGTGGTCCGGTTTCGAGTGTAGAATGATGGTGAAAAGCTCAGTGATAGAAATGTAGAGAGTAAATAGTTGCTTCACAGAGTGCTGGAGGAGAGTAAAGACAGACTTATTTAGGACAAATCGTTTCTCTCAATCTACTCTTCAGGCTCTCCTGGTCAAACAATTATTTGCCAGTTTCCAGACACACACCTGCTCTCACACCGATTTGGTGCTTCAAACACACAGACGACGTGGATACAAACTATCTTAAACAAATAGGGGAAATTATGGGCTTTGGGTATTCCAACACAGTAACGATTAAGTTTATGTTGTTTATTAAAGTTAAAAAAAACAATCACTATAATAATCATGTATTTACAGCAAAAATTATCATAAGTACAGAAAAATGCAAATAACAAGGTAGGGAGGGGGTGAAGAAGATTGGTATCGACTAAGCCCGTCCCGATTATTAGACAAAGATAAACCCAGTCCAAAGATAGATAGTTATCAGGAACATAGGTACGTTAACCTAACAGTAAAGTTAATTACTCTGAAAGAGGTGTTTCAAAATTAGGTAAGGGTGGTAGAAAGAATCTTGTTCTTCTTAATTGTTCTTCCCTTTACTACGCAAATGAAAAGGAGGGGTTTTTAAACAAAGTTAACAAATTATCAACTATCCCACTTAAAGGAACAATGCAGGGTATACAGAAAATTATATTACCAGGTAAGTAAGTTAACAAAATGGTTACAAAAAAGATTAAATTTCCTGTCATTCATACACGCGCGTGAGGATCCACACTCATATATTCACACACTTACCGATTACAGCATCAGACAATCCAATACAATTATATAAACAGCAATTACACACTTGGTATATGAAAAGGTCTGGTACTTCCGTGTCCCGCCCCAGATGTTGCGAGGTTTGCTGATAGCAACTATTCTCACTTGTCGCCGGACTTGAAGCCTAAGAGTTATTGTGTTTTATTATATAAAAGGAGTCTATGGGATGGCACTGACACAGTTCGACACAGGGGTGAAAATGAAGTGGTCTCTTTAATCTTCCGCTATGGTAAAATTCCTTCAATGCGTGATGGTAGTAACTGACCGGTAAGTTTAGTAATCCAGTGAGGAAAAACTTCAGCCTTCACAGTTCAGGAAAATATGTACTCTCTCACAGTAGGGCAGTAAATAAAGTATCGCTACTGGCACGGTTCAACTTCTAGTTTATCTTACAGATTTGTAATTTTTAATATGATGATTGTTCTTTAAATAGTCTTGGGTAGGCTTTCTTTCATGTAATTATGATAGGTAGGTCGCATCGAGCCGCCACAAGATTAAATTTAAAAAATGTTTCATCAATATGTCTGGAAGTTTTTTAAGATGATTACTTTATTGCTGGGATCGCAAAGGTTACGATCACTCTGTATGAAAGAAAAAGACATGTAATATACCGAAAAATCAAATAACATTCTAAAGCGCGATGAATTTCCCGTTAAGACTATTTATAAATATATATATATATATATATATATATATATATATATATATATATATATATATATATATATATATATATATATATATATATATATATTCGCGTATTTAATTATGTATTTAATAAACATTGCGCGAGTTCTAATGGTTAAAACACACATCTATAAATATAGGACTTAACTAAATTTATTAATTATAAATTCCTTCGCGACTTTAAAAGTTAATTAAAGCATTTCAGCCTCTATTATCTTTTGAACTAATATAATAGATATATCATTACATTTACAACTAGAACTATTGAGATGGTTTAATTTAATAGATTTAAATTAACACAAAATCCAGTGAAATAGAATGAATGAACTAGACCACTGATCACTTTACACAATATATATATTACCGTTTTGCACAGAAATAGAATTCACTGCAAATATATATAAAAATCCAGGGGATAATCTAGCAGGATTTCAAATATAGCTAGTGCTTCTGTAAAGATGTGGCCAACGAGTGATAAAGCGCATTTCTACGTGGTCTGTATATATCTAAATTAATTGCAAGATGAGTGAGACATGAGAAAATTGACACCTTTTTAGATCTCAGGACACTTTTGGGGATCTGACCGCCAGACTAAAGAGAGATGCCGCCCCTGGTCTTCGTATCTCCGCTCGCTGCTGCGATCGGTTCTGTGTTTAACACCGAGATGCGAAATACCTGCAGGAACTTGCGTCGCTCGTTTCAGGGACCACTACTGTCTTTGATCGTGGCGCAAGTCTTTCCTGAAATCCCCCCGTCTGTGTCTTTGATCGTGGTCGCTACTATCTGTTTGATTCTGGCGCCGCCCCCTCTGGGCAAGTTAATGAAAATACTGCATATGATTGCTCAAGAGATGTCCATGGGCGTGATTTAATCTCTCCTTAAATCAATGCGATGACCAGAATGAACGGTAGATAAACTGTCCACATATTAATCAGCAAACGTGTTTGCCCTCTGTGTGGAACGGTTGCATAGCTAATGAGTCCAGGTGAAAAAAAAATCCCGTTTGACGAAAGGTTACAATATTCGGGGGCACTGATGTTATCCAAGGGGTCGCTACGAAGGTCGGACTAGATCATCCAACACTTCAGGTTCATTCAGGGTCGGCTGAGTTCGTCTGTCACATCCAGTATAGAGCTGACGTAATAAGAGCTGGTCTGCTCCCTACCCATAGGATGAAATGTGCTTGATGAGTCTAAGTCTTGTGGATTCTTTCTCAATCAGCTTGTCCATGTGAGGTTTCATGGTAAGTCTACGGTCAAGCTCAACCCCAAGATATCTTGGGAATTCTTCGTATGCTAGTTTCTCTCAGTTCATCCACACCTCAATCTTTTTCCCATTAACTCTCTTGTTTAGAGTAAACAAGCTGTAGACAGTTCACTCTACATTAATTTCAAGTTAAATAAATTATTTAACCATTGATTAAACATTTAACAGAGAAACTGTCCGGGCATATCTCCAGGGCTCTTCATGCTGACGATTTTGCTGCCTGGTGTGCTGCTGAACATTTGCCTACTGCGAAGTTCAGGATGCAAGCAACGCTAAATACCATCGGTAAATGGGCATCAGATTGGGGAGTACAGATAAACCTCTCCAAGACAGTAGCAACCTGCTTCTCTCTGTCAAATCGCCGAGAAACGATCAAACTGCAGCTAAATGGAAGTGAACTTCCAATCGAGAAAAACCCAACATACCTAGGAGTCAAGTTGGATAAGAGACTCACCTGGAAGCAGCACATAAAAGCAGTAGAACAGAGAGCAATAAGAAAGCTCTCTATTATGAAGAAACTGGCTGGCACAAGTTGGGGGGCAAATACCAACATACTTAGAAAAGTCTATACAGGCACAGTCAGACCTGTACTTGAATATGGCATGTCAGCCTGGGCCACAGCATCTAAAACAAACACAGAATGTCTAGGGAAAGTGCAAAATTCAGGCCTTAGACTAATCACTGGAGGGATGAAGACTTCTCCAATCCAGGCAATGGAGCGATACACCAACATCCGCTCTCTTGATGACAGACGTGAGGAAAAGGTATTCACTCACAGTGAAAAGCTTCTACGAATGCCCAGTCATCCAATGCATGCCAAACTCCATAGTGTGACAAAGAACAGGCTGAAAAGAACCAGCTTCCTAAACATCTCCAAACATCTGCATCGATGCCATGAAGACCTCCTCCCAAATCGATCTACTGAGATTGAAATGTTAATTGATTACGAGGAGCCAGACGACTGCCTTGGAAATATATCTATCATCACAGAAGTCCCTGAAATAAAAAAGAAAGGCCACCTGACCCCTCAACAACTAAAAACTTTGGCTCAAGAAATGATTGAAGAAAAGTACAACCCGAAGGAGTGGACACATGCATACACAGATGGATCTGCTGAGGGGGCAGTAAAAAACTGTGGAGGAGGCATTTTTATAAGAATCCTAAATGGAAAGATCATCCGAAAGGCCTTCCCAACTGGAAAGATCTCCTCCAATTTTAGGGCAGAAGCTATGGCACTACTGAAAGCCCTGAAGATCCTCACCAGACCTGAACCGCAGCCACAAGCTATGATAGTAATCTTCACTGACTGCAGATCATTACTTGAATCAATACAAAACACCAGAAATGATAACATGATGAATGAGATCAGATCTGAGCTTAACATCATCCAAAGGTCATCAACCATTGCCCTTCAGTGGTTACCTGCCCATTGTGGAATTGCTGGTAATGAGAAAGCAGATGCTCTATCAAGAAGTGGCAGTAAAATGGAAAAATACAGCCACCCATTGCCGTATCGGGAAGCAAAAACCATCATCCACAACAAGTACAAAAATCAGTGGAAGGAGGAAGGGGATATATACAGCAGAGATGACCCAATCCACCATTTAAACAGATACCAACAGACGACAATTTTCCGCCTGAGAACTGGTCACTGCAGATTACTTGGACATCTCTATCGCCTAAGGATATCCCATACGAATGAATGCCCATGTGGAACTGGTATCCAGACTTCAGAACACATTCTCCAGAACTGTCCAACCCATGATAAATTGCGACGTGCGACCTGGCGAAAGGGTGATGAGTTCCAGCAGAAGCTATGGGGCTGCCGCGCCGACCTGGAAAAGACTGTGGACTTCGTCCTGACGACAGGCCTGCAGATGTAGAATGACTACAAAACCGAACGCAGAAGAAGAAGAAGAAGACATATTTACTGCCCTAGATTTAAGCTCAGTGTATATTTAGTTATTGTTTAGAAAATATAATTGTGTATTCCTGTAATAATTACACACTTCTGAATTGTTCTCTAAATATTAAAAAAAAGTTTTATTCTTCTTCTTTGTTAGAGAAAAAAATATTTCAGAATATGTTAAACAAAAACATAATGATTGAAAGTCATGATCACCCTGTCCAGACATACAGTGTCCATTTGAAGTACAAAATGATGTCCCCTTATATTACATACAAAACTATCCTGCGTTTCCGTATGAGAGAAAAAGCGATGCAATGGTTGTAGAAATTGGTAAGACTTCACAGCGTCAGTATCCGGTAATGTAACGAACACATAAGGTAAATTACATGTGAATGAGTTTATAAGCTTGCTGTACATGTGTTCAGTATGAAAGTGATAATTTATTATTGTTACCAGAAGTCCTGAAAAGTAGAAAGTAAGTTGTCAATACATTCTACTGAATAAAATAAAAGTGAATGACCATTTGTTATTAGTCAGTAATTCGTTATATGGTTCACAAAAAGTGTCAATTATTTACAGTCATTAATTCAAAGACAACACAATCAGATACCGCTATACCAATGACAACTAACAGATATAGAGTTATTATGTTATAAATTACTCATCCTGTAGTTATTGTGTCACAGATTACAAAACATCTTGAAGTAATTATGTAATTGACCGCCCGATATCCCATAGTAACCGTGACACAGATTAATAAAGATCACATTTTTTAATGACACATAATAAACATTATCCTGTAATTATTGTATCCCAGAATTCACAGTCATATAAATAGTTATGCCACCGACCACAGATTAGGCGTTACCCTAGAGGTTGTATGTCTTAGAAAATGAAACGTCCAACCGTTATTGTGTCACAGAAGACTTAACATTCTGTAGTAGTTATTTGACATATTGCTCAACATCGTCTGGTTAATCTGTCACTGATGTCATTGTAATAAACAGCTATTATGTCATGGATATCACAGAAATATATAGCTATTGTATTACAGATGTCAGTCACATACATCTATTTTGACACGTATGTCATAGTAACATACAGTTATTTTGTCACGGAGGTCACAGTGATATACATCCACTGTGTCATGTATGTCGCAGTAATTTACAACCATTATGTCACAGATTTTACAGTAATACACAGCTATTGTGTCACCGATGTCACAGCAATATACACACATTGTGTCACAGCAATAAACAGATATACCGGTAGTGTCACAGACTACACAACAACCTACGCCCTTTTGTGACGTGAGAGATGTTGTAGAAAACGATTATAACCATTGGTTACAAAGATAAGTGTCTTGTTTTGAAGTTAATTTTTTAATTTTTTTAATTTTAAAAACATTCTTTAATTATGATGATTATTGCAAACGTATGATGTTATATTACTTTTATAATGATAAATGCCTTAATAATGATTAAAGTAAATGTGAGGATGAAAGGATACAGCATACATGATGAGAGAGAGAGGAAGGGCAGAATGTCAGACGGGCCTGCGTGCCCAATTCTTAACCCTTTGAAAATAAAGTTCGTTCGTTCGTTCGTTCAGTAACGTTTGAAACAGAAAAAAAAAACCTCCACTGTTCGGGAATATACAGAAACGTCGTGCACTGCCATGTGCTTTCAGTGATATTTTTGTTTTGACACTCATTACATCCATCCCAAGTAGTGGCCAAGAGATACGAATCGTTTCTATTTGACAGATCTCTTTGGGCGTAACCCATCAAGAAATTGTGGAGAATTTTAATAATTAAGTTTTATAATGTAAGAGCCACAAAATAACTTTCATTTTTTTTTCGATGTTAACGTTATAAAAATAACTTATGGTCTTGGTAGGGCTCATAAGGGGACATATCACACGCCCATCACAAGCTTCAGCTTGGCCATTGTAGCATAAGGTTTTTAGAGTCGTAAGACAGTGCTAGGAAAAGAAACAGAGTTCTCTCCCGAAGGTGTGAAGTCCCAGTGACTCAAAGGTCCACTGATATCCCAAGTGGATCACGGCTGTGAATACTCTGAGTCAAGAAATAGATTTAGACAATCACATTATACTGTTGCCACCTTAGCTTAACAATCCTCTGTGATAATTAATTAAACTTTGAAAAAGTAACTCAACTTTAACTGTAATATAATTGACAAGTCAATTGACTACAATTTTCATTAATTTAATATATACATCTATCTAATCTTGTGATGAAGGGTGAATGTTGGACGATGGTGATTATTGGTAAGTATTTACAGTAATTTGATATTATAAATATATCTATGAAAGATAAAAAGTCCACTTATGATCTTTAGATCAATTATACCAAAACAAAAAGTCCTTTCACTGTGATATTTATACTGCTATAGTCTGTCTCTTTCATTAACCAGCATTACGTTTTCATCACATGACTGTTGAAGTTCTACAGTTGAAATTTCTCACAATTGCCACCGGATTAGTCAATATTGTACTCAGCTTTAAACTGCCCTTGTCCAGATATGAATACACACTGTGTTTTCTTAGAGCCTACACTTTAGTCCATCCCAGCAATCAGGAGGAAGTAAGTTATGGAACACTTCAACCTCTAGGCTCCTGTTTGTTTAGGACGCAGGATCAAAGGTCCACTAGACTTCAGATTTGTTTAAAAACTCGATTATAGAACCTGGAACAAGGAGTATCAAGTGGCTAGGGGGTGTCATGGAGATTTGTTACAGCCTATGATGTGAATGAGATGAGGGTGTCATCAGATGTCTGCATGTATGATGAATGTTACATGGCTCTGTATAATTTTAGATATAGTGAGACAGACTGCTGTCTACTGCAGAACATTGTCTCAAACAAAATAATACACGATTAATCAAAATAATATGAATATTTGGACATAATGCAACCTTTGCCTTCCTCACACATGTGCCAAGTCAATACTGGTAGGTTATATATATATATATATATATATATATATATATATATATATATATATCTATATATATATATATATATATATATATATATATATATATATATAGACCCAGACAAAAACCAGAATGATTATATTTAGCCCCGACAAGGACTATGGAAGTTACAATTGAGTTTTTCCAATCTTTAGCAATCATATCCACACAAACAATATGTCTGATACATTCACAACACAACTGAAATATGAAATAAAATTGATATTATTCACATAAATATCTATAGTAAACCTACAAACCCTCTAAGATCGGTTTCAAGCTCATATGAAGACTAAAAGTGGTGAAGAATGTCTTCCCTGCATGCAGTGTTAACTGACTTATTATAGACAGCACTCTACTTCGTCTTCTGTCTTTGGCTTGTCTTTGAGTAAGTGTGCGTATTGAACTAATCACACCCGTCTTATATACTGTAAGGGCGAGCGTATCGGAAAGCATCTACGAGTACGATGAGTTCTTTCATTTAGGCTATTATGTGTAACTGTCCTATCAATCGTTCCTATACACACTTAAGCAAGTTTATCCATCCCGTTGTCTTATGTATCCTTTATCTTCCTCTATTGTAAGCGTCCGTTTCATATATTTAAACTTACAATCAGTTAGGGCATGTATTTACTACTATTTTATAAAATCTATCACTAGGTTAGGCCTGTGATGTGAACGTTAAATAAAACTTACAATATCTTAATATATACATACTTCTTACTACTTTCTCTTGTATTTGCATTCCTGCATTTCCCTTCTGTGAAAATCTATAACTTTTATTACAATCCACTGAGCCATAATCCCAGTTCAAACGAAATTCTCTACCTAACCTGCGACACTAGGCTTTCGCCACACCTGTCTCTCTCCGATAACATAAACGAATGCACATGCCTGACCGCTACTGTTCTTAGAATGCTTAGAAAAATTTCCTACTTCGTGTTAACCCTTGTAACACTGTGTTCGTTTTGTTTTCATACAGTTCAATGCCATTGCCAAAACCACCACAATTTATTTTTTCTCTGGTCGTTCTATCATTCCATTAACGAAGTGTGTACTTGCACACTTTGCCACAGGCATCAGCAAGTCCTGGTCAAAAATATAATTCAATAATCCGAAGTGACAGTACATTAAGACAAAGCTCGTATGAGTCATGTTTACTGCCGTGGATTTTTTCCACCTATTAATATACTTTGCTCGTATATATTGGTGATATTTTGCTTTTTCTGATGATGTTGCCCTGATTGCTAAATCAGAGGTACATCTTGAATCCTACCTGTAAGCGTGAGGAGCTTAAGCCCTTTTCATATAATTTATCCAGCATTGGCTAATGAAGTATAAAGCAGAAGTTAATTTCTTGCAGAATCAGCGTCCCACGGTTTTTGTCAATTTGATGTTACATTTTTTGACTGCATGCTATAAACTCTGTGCAAAATTATATTTGTTTTTTTTAGTGCATTAAAAGCGTGTGTTTAAAATATGTTTTTTTAAATTTTCTTCTTTTTAGTGTTGGAAAAATTATGACATACTAAAACATAAACAGCATTTTTAATTATTGTAAATCTGGTCTAAAATTTCTTAACCGATCCATGTCTTTCAGATCGTCAAAATTAAATGGCTTTGTGCTTGTTAATTTGGTACAATCAATTTCTTCAATTTGAAGGCCATCTAGAGTAGGGTGGCCAGACGTCCGGATTTGGCCGGATATTCCCGGCTTTTTGAGACAAAACTGAGCGTCCGGCCGGATTTTTTTTTTAAATGTTGAAATATCCGGTTATTATGTGATTGGCTAAATTACTAACGTGAAAGACACCATTTTGAAAAATCTTTAATGGAATCCGATTTCTGAGTACAGAAATTCTGTCAGAATTAAGAATTTTTATCTCCGCAAAATCGACGGATCGCGCAAATTGCCAACAACACTACCGGAAGTTGTCATGTTGTTCAATATATAATTTATAATAGATTACTATCACATTTTAACCCAGGTTAAACGCTGTTTTTGTTTATTGGCATTTGTTAAGATAAATTATAACAGACAAAACGGCATGAATAAGAACTTGGGGCTGGATTTAGTCAATTATAACTTCGTTGTCTATTTCAAATTACAAATAATATTAACCTTAGTTCGTACTGCTTTTATATTTATTGCAATTTGTTTATTTAAAAAAAAAATACACGAGTAGTTACAAGTATAGTAATGGGTTTGTTAAAATTAAAACTTCGTCTGTTGCATTTTACAAAAAATTTTAACTGTAACATCGAATGTACCATTGATTAATTGCATTATAATATATTTATGTTACAGATACCCGCTCAAAATGGCAAAACGGAAGTGTGTGTGCAGGAATGAATTGAAAAAAAAAAATGTCAGTGCTTTTCCAATGGTCGACAAGAGTATGAAGCAGAATCATAATGTCTTGTATGCAGAGGCGGCACATTTATATCAGTAGCAAATAAAGGTGCGGCTGATTTAAAAAAAAAACCATATAGAAACAGAAAAGCACAAGACAGCACTTGTGTCTGAATGTTTGCAATCAAAACTGACATTTTTTACTAAAGAAATAAGCGAGGATAGGTTAGAAGTTGCCGCAGCCGAGGGTGCTTTTGCTTCTCATACTATAAAACATCACAACTCTTTCAGATCAATGGATTGTACTTCAGTGTTACTCAAGAATGCTTTCCACGATTCAGAAATTGCCAGCAAATTCTCATGTGCCAAAACCAAAACAGCTGCTATGATCATTTCTGTGATTGCACATCAATCTACTGAAGCAGCTTTGGAAGCACTGAAGGAAAGATTCCATTAAAGGCACCCTACTTGTGCAGTACAATTTCAAGGAGCTTTCATGCTCTGATTTCTATGCATATTTAAAACGTAGCCCAACTTTGTTGAAGAAGATTTTATCATCAGAAAAATATAAGTAGGCACAAAATCAATGTGATTTTATTAGCTTATTGTATGAATGTAAAATACAAATATGTTTCAGGGTCTTGTAGTTATTGAACAAAGGTGTCCTACTTTTCGTTCAACTTTTTAAAAATAGAGTCATCCCTTGTCCTCCTTTTTATGACCAACAAATGGCATGTGTCCTCCTTTTTGTGTTGAACAATATGGCCACCCTAATCTAGAGATTGAACTCGACTTTCCCTTGATTCATAATTTTATAATTTGGAGTGTTTCTCTTGATTTAGCTAGACACTTGTTTGAGTACTGCCCTGTTTTACGCATAGAAAAAAATAAAGCACACTGCGTACTCTTTAACTTTTAATTAACTTGATTATGATTTGTCCACATTTCTTTACGAACAACTTTAGTTACTCATAATGTTATAATTCATTATCTCAACCCGTAACCCGTCATGGGTCGTAGGGGTGCCATGGTGGAAGCATCAGCAGACAGGGTCCTCCACTGCTCTCTATTCTCAGAAATGCGTACAAGTGTGGAAAACCCGTGTCCTGCCCATTCTTTGATGTTATCAGCCCAGGATTTTCTTTGCCTTCCTCTTCTCCGTTTACCTTCGACTGTTTCCTGGAGGATCGTTTTCGAAAGGGAGTCATGACGAGTTACATGCCCAAACCAAGCAAGCTTTCGACGTTTCACTACTGACAAAAGTGGTTCTTGGTGGCCTGCATACGTGTTTATTTTCTCTCTAACAGAGACATTTGTTTTGTTCTCTTTATAGCAAATGCGCAAAATTCGTCTATAACATTTATACTCGAAAGCCTGGATCATTCGCTCCGTATCTACAGTGAGTGTCCAGCCCTCACACCCATACAAGAGAATAGATAATACAAGTGATTTGTATAATTTGATCTTCACAGGAAAACTGATGTTACTTTTCCAGATCACATTCAGCCTTGTCATGGCAGCTGAGGCCATCTCAAGTCTTGTCTTGATTTCTTTACTTGATCTTCCATCACTACATATAGTGGACCCAGATATTTAAAGGTGTTAACTTCTTCTAACGTTTGCCCATTTAACGTAATGTGGGTCGGAACATGTTTCTTATGGCTATTCACCAATATCTTGCTTTTTTCTATATTAATTTCCATCCCATATGTTCTTGTTACTTTCTCCAGTCTAACAAGAACTTAACTCCTTTGCGGCAGATTGTGCTTTGGGACTACCTTTTACTATCATGGTCACTGCCTTACAGAGGCATACTTAACATATTTGGTACCTGAGCCGGATTCGACCTTTGGTACCCTCCTCACTAAAGAAACACATTCGTAAGTATATTTCTTTTAGTTTAGGCAGCACTATGTGCCGGTCAAAAATACAAATCTACTATCTTTATTTTAATGATACATTAAGAGAAACTAGTGTAATACATATTTCCTGACTTGTATTAAGCGTAGCGTGCATTTATTTATCTCATATAAAATATAAATACATATTTATATAATAATGACAAAGAACTGAAAAAAACTCTCTTAAGAATTTACAATGCATTGCACTATCCTTTTTTGCTACATAAGCGCTTACAAACAATTTTTTTAAGTGACTACTTAATATTTTAAAAGTTATAAAAACTTTTCTGCATCTATTACTCCCCTTGTAACAAAAATTACATCCCTTAGATAAATCGCATACATGTATCTTAACTTTTCAGTATGAGGGAAATAGCAATGCGATGGTAGTGGAAAATTGATAAGAGTTCCCAACGTCTATGTCTGGTTAGTAGCGAATACAGAAAGTTAGTTAAAAGTCGGTGACTTTACATGCTTGTTGTTTTTGTGGGTAATGACTTTTGTCCCCCCCCCCCTCCCCACACCCTTAACGTCTTTATTTATATCCCATGCCATTTCTGTGACTACCATAATAAAAAAAAAGCCTATATGTGTTGCAAGAAAGTCCTAAACATTTCTAAACTGGATTAAACTTATAACTGAACCCAAGCTTGCGCCGTGCCTCCCCCTCCCTCCTCCAATTAAAAGAAAGGCAACCACAGCTGAGGTTTGAGACATGAAGATATAAGTCCAGGATTCTTGAAGGACGGAGTTGTCGGTTGCAGCAAGTGGAGATGCCTTCAAAGAATATGCGAAAAGAGACTCTTACAACATCAGGTGAAAATAACCATTTAGCGAAGCCCCCTTAACAAAATGGGTTCATTTCAAAGAGGTATACCACGTGAGATCCTTGACCCAAGCGGGACTGCTGCCATAAAATGTCAAGGACGATCACGTGATCACAGTATGGGATATAATATTTCTACAGGATAGTTGACAAGTCTTATTTTTTAATTGTATTATCAGCACGTGTTTCTATTGGATATTCCTAAACCACGTGTCAAAACAAGGAAACAAGAACGGCCATTTGACACATAAGTTGTATTTTATATTCCTGGAAACAAAAACAAAAGAAACAAAATTCTAAAAAGACCAATAAACTCAACGTTACAAGAGACAGCAAATATACTGAAGCACATTAAAAACGCACCACCTGTATAATCCAGGAACAGAGTATGAAATGTAAATATAAGTGTTTACAAGTTTACATATTTGGAATCTTTATTCATTTTCCTATGAATCCATGCTGGTCATTAATTTGTACATTTGATTGTTATGAAATTCATTGCATTCTGTGCAGACAAGGGAGAAAACCAAAAATGCAACCAATAAAAAAATTCATTCACACTATCCTCAGTATCTGGTATGTCCACCGTGTGCTTGCAAACAAGCTTGGCAGTGGCTCCGCATGGAACGCACAAGTCTCTGAAGGAAATTACGGGGAATCAAGTCCCATTCACGCGTAAGAGCAGCTTCGAGCTGTTGCAGATTAGCTGTGTGATGGGGCCGTAAAGTCACCCCGGAGGCCCCCCCTCATTGTTCATGGCAGATTTATCGCCCATATATTTTCGATGTGCACACAACTAATATCGGATACCATGTCTAAAGTAGTGTCTACTCTGCAGATAGAAAGATCATTGAGTAGTATCTATCACCCCATGTCTAATGGGATGGTCAAACGTCTAAACAGAACGCTCAAAAACTTACTAGGGAAGATAACTGATGATCATCCTCAAGATTGGAATAGGGTTTTGCCCGCGGCCCTCTTTGCGTACAGAGAGGTTCCCAATGAACAACCAGGATTTTCTCCCTTTGAACTTGTCTTCGGCGCGCGACCGCGCGGCCCTATGTCATTGCTTCATGATCTTATAACCGCTGATAATATTAACGATGACACAAAGTCTTCTTACGAATATGTCATTGCGCTTAGGCAAAAGATTATCGAAGCATGCAAATTAGCAACTTCTTCTTCTGAATTTGCCAAACAGAAGGCAGGGCAATTTGCCAATAAGAAAAGAACCTTACGACAACTTTGTCCTGGGGACAAAGCATTTGTTTTGCTACCTTGTAGGGAAAACAGTCTTTTAATTTCATGGAAAGGTCCATTCGATATAATCTCGAAAATTTCTGATGTTGATTATATTGTCGATATTGATGGGAAGCATAAAACCTTCCACATCAACATGCTTACGAAATTCCATGAACGTCCGGATTATTTCCTGCCTATTTTCCAAGCAACGGACGATTCTCCAGTCCCACATGGTCATTACTCATCCTTGTCAGTAATACAGGATAAAGAAACAAGTTTCTCAGATGTAAATCTCCCTCTTCCGGTGATTCCACTACATTCTAGTGAATCATACAAAAACGTTACTGTTTCTCCTAATTTATCTCTAGAGGAACAGCGACAAGTTTCTTCTATGTTACAAACATTTCAGGATGTCCTTACTGACATTCCTGGACACACCAATGTCATTGAACATGACATTATTCTAACTGACCATAATCCTATTAGGGTCAGACCATATCCTATACCTTTACATTTTCAGACACAGGTCGAGAAATAGTTGGATGAGATGATAGAATTGAAAATAATTGAACCATCCACTTCAGCATATTCTTCGCCGATGGTTATTGTTCGCAAAAAAGACAGTATCATACGTCTTTGCGTTGATTATCGCAAATTGAATCAGGTTACGAAGTTTGATGCTGAACCTATGCCTTTATTAGAAGAGCTACTTACTAGGCTTTCTAATTCTCGATTCTTCAATAAACTTGATTTGTCTAAAGGTTATTGGCAAGTCCCATTAACTGAACGCGATAAACCTTTCAGTGCTTTTTCTACACCTAAAGGTCTGTTCCAATGGAATTTCATGCCTTTCGGCCTTATGAACGCCCCAGCTACATTCGTACGCACGATGCGTTGAATCCTATCTTATCGTTCAGATGTCATTGCATACTTGGACGACATCTGTTTTTTCAGTGACACATGGGAAGATCACTATTTGGGGTTATATGAATTACTGTCTACTCTACGCGAGCATAAATTGACAGCAAAACCCTCTAAAGCTTATATTGGTTTTAGCGAAATTTCGTTCCTAGGTCACCGTGTCGGTCATGGTCTCCTAAAGACAGAGGACCATAATACCACTAAGATACTTAACATTTCTATTCCTAAGACTAAAAAGCAAGTGCGAAGTCTCTTAGGCCTTATACAATTTTATGGACGATTCATTCTGAATATATCCTCTATCATGGCACCTCTTTCTTCACTGCTAAAGAAAGGGTCTCCTAATATGGTCCACTGGTCTCAGAAATGCCAATCCTCTTTGGATAGGATTAAAACTTTGTTTTCAACACCACCTATTTTAGTGTTACCTACTAAAGATAAGACATTTGTTCTTCGTAGTGACGCTTCATCCACTGGGATTGGAGCGGCACTAATGCAAGAGTACTCTGAAACTCTGCATCCTGTAATGTATATCTCACGAAAACTTAATGCGGCAGAAAGGAATTACTCGGTTTTAGACCGTGAATTGTTGGCGATGGTTTGTTCAATTCTCAAACTTCAAAGATTCCTTCTTGGCGCGCATTTCATAGTGGAAACTGACCAGAAAGCTCTTACAGCTATTCAAAGTAAAAACTTGAAGAGCTCGAGATCAACTCGATACGCCATTGCTCTTCAACCTTTTCATTTCTCGGTGCGAGCTATCCGTGGTTCAGAAAATGTGATGGCAGACATTCTGTCTAGATGCCCACATGATTCCACCTAAATGTTAAATCTTGGACTTCTTAACTCTTAAAGGCCGGAACGACGCTGGTAGCGTACATCCGCAAAACCCCTAGAAGCCGAAACGACGTTGGGAACGTCACTTTTGTGTTCTGTGAAATTTGTTCCGTATTTTCGTTATGACTCATAACTGAATACTATATGTAGAATATCACTATAAATCCTTCATATTCTAATTCTACATTCATTTATCTTTACTGTGATGTATAATATGTGTGTCTTTGTTGTGTAATAACTCAGAAACTTTAGAATTTATAAAGGTACTGCTTTAAGGTACAAAAATAATTCTGGCAAAACTGATGAAAAAATTCCGGCCTGCAAGAGTTAATGTGTCTAACTCTACAACAGTTCTTTTCTATATCAAAATATGTACACATTTGTAATATGTGATATAGTGATTGTATAAACACTTAGCGGTTCACTAATGTATATTTACCGCTAGTCCTTTGATGATTTTTCTTATGTCAATCATGAACTTATGTTACTTAATATGATATTGTTGTATGAAATTATTGTATGCATTGTGTCATTGCCAGTATTGTAGTATACGTTGGTGACACCTCACTGGAAATATTAATACTTAGAGAAATACTTTCTCTGAGATGATGAGATATATTCTCACCTGTCGAGCTATACTTCGACTTTGCCTTAATTTGGCGTTATAAATTGCTGATATTTCGCATCTGTGCATCATTTATGCGTTAGGAGCTTGATGCATCTTGCTCCTTGATGTATTTTGGAGAGAACAAAAATTTCATTTTTATTTTCCCGGGGGTTGCGGTAGTCTGTTGCGAACAGATTCTTTTGTGTGATAGTCTGTTACGCACAGATTCTGTTGGTAGGCATACAAATATAAAGTAATATCTATCTGTCTGATGAAAAGTATTTATTTGAGAATCAATAATACTTACTTGATAGTCAAAGGGGCACCACCCGTGATTGGTTGAGGTTATATCCCGTTATATGGTTTAACTTTTCCTGAATCTCGAACCTGGCGTATGAATTCTGGATTTACGTCGGTTTTGTTTCTGGTATGGCTAGAAACAGATTGGTCTTGCTTAGAATGTTTATGGCCCGAGTCTATGTTTATTCCTTGACTATTTAAGGCGAATCGGTCTTATATCTTGGTATCTTTGTAGTGTCTTTGTCGGCCTACTTCTTGAGTTGAACTCTGGGGGTCAAGTGGTTTTTTCTGCGGATGCGTCGATTTGGGGAGTCGACAAGGGGCTTCCGTGATGGCGAACTGTGGGTTCTGCACGGACGAAGGAAAGTCCGAAGATTTTGTCTTTGTGGTTGATTTTGGGGAAGGAGAAGTTTTCTCAGTATGACTATGATGTCCGTTATTCTCCCCCAACGAATATTCTTTACGCCAAGGGATGGCGTGTGCTATTTGTTAGTGTTTTCCTGGACTTAAGGTAAAGCAGAAATCTTTACTGAACTTTACTTAGGCTTAACTAATTATACAGACATCATACTGTCTGCCGATGTATTTGATTGATTGTACTTAGACGACTCTTCTACTAGCTTCACTATGCAGTGGACATATGCAATATTTATCATGGGATATGGAAAACCCAATATATGATTTGAGTAATGAACGGAGCCTTCGCTTTCGTTTAAGACATCTTTCGAGTGAGCGACACTCACTGAAGCCAGCGCCATTGTGGATCCCACTTTCGGTCTATTCGGATTTTCGATCAGAGAACAGGAATGCCTTATTACCTGATGGCGATACCAAGACCTATATTATATTGAAGTCCACTCCTTGTCTATTTCAGATTGTCGTCATAAGAGTCTGCTGGATTTACGGCCTGAAAGACTTAGCTAGAAGAAGGATCTGACAGGGAGCCATTGTTGATAATTATGTATTCACATTAACTGATGCGATTAATCAGTTAAGGCATGAGACGATAGACAACCAGAATATTGAGTGCTTGATTACTATCGTTCTATTGTATTCACATGCTATACGTATGCCAATTTGATGTTGTCACCCATTTATCAAATATACGATGATTTTTGTGCCAACCTGTTCCAGTACTGTAACCGTGCTGTCCGAGTGTGCGTCCCATTAAACTATAAGAAAACGTCAACAGTAGTCTATGTCATTGACTTCCAACTATGAGTGAGTGAGTGTCCAGTCAACTTGTCAACTCCACAGAACATTCCATCATTCGCGTACCCTGCACTCTCACTCCATGTATACACAACCCTGCGTCGGTCTGAGTTGACCGTAGACAACATGTATCCAGTCTTCATCACTACTAGTATATACACTTGCAACACACCATCTTCATTGCAACAGGGTCGTATACAACACGCTTGTTACCAGGCGCACCAGTCGTCACTTACGACATGTTCAGAATGCAGTAATGAATATTGAGATGGACCAGTTGCGAGGTGGTGGTTTATTCTCATTAAGGAGAGTATTTGTTGTACATATAGTTGAATATTATTTTATGTCCAGTTGATTATTATTTAATCATTGTAATGTGAAGAATGGTTTGTGAGAGCACGTGGGCTCACTTGGAGATATATATTTCTCTTCTCTGCTCCTGTGGGAGCATGGGGCCACCAGTGTAGTTTGCCTCCGCATGAAGTATTCATATGCTCGTGCAGTAGTGGTTTCGGTAGCAATCTGTGTTACATGGTGAGATTGCCAGCCTCATGCACAACACCATACTAGCCTCATTGACGACATGCATGAGTATGTGTGTGTGATAGTTGAGTGTGCCCTTGCAGTAGTGGTTTCGGTAGCAATCTGTGTTACATGGTGAGATTGCCAGCCTCATGCACAACACCGTACTAGTCTCATTGGATGACATGCATGAGTGTGTGTGTGTCTGTGTATGATAGCTGAGCGTGTGAGGTTGCAGTTGTGGTTTTGGTAGCAACCGATGTTACACGGTGAGATTGCCAGCCTCATGCACAACACCTTACCAGTCGCATTGGACGACACGCATGAGTGTGTGCATGTGTGATAGTTGAGGGTGTCAGGTGGCATGGAAGGACTGTTTGACAGGTGAGAGTATCGTTATTCAACAATGATTTTAACTAGTTCGTTGCTTTGTTTGCTTCTTCAGATTAGCAACTGAGCACTAGCTGAGTGTTTTGTTTGCTGGTTTATTTGTTTAATGTTTGTTTCAGTGTGCTCTTAGTCACTGAATAGGTTGTAAAAATAAATACAGCCCCTGCCTCAGAATCAAGAGTTTTATTGTTGTTCGGGTCGGTGCGAGTGTGAAAAGAGAGTGATCAAACATCACAACATCAATATCATCATCACCATCTCGCCCACCCTATCACAATTGGCGTCGTCGACAGGATAAGGCAGACAGTGACACTGAGCAAATAGCAAACGAACAAATGTTGTAAACACCCAGCAGTGCAGTCTTGCATCAAGATGGCTTCGATCAATGCGCCTGTGAAGGTATTGTACGTGAAGGGGCCAGAGATAAGATTATTTAGTGGAGAGGGGAGTCCCACTTGGCAAGAGTTTGTGGAAGATGTAGAAGCCGCGTGGAAGGTGGCGCCTTTTTGGGCAAAAGACAAGTTAGACATGATCTGGAACAACGTTACACCATGGGTATCTAGAGAATTACGGATACGTGGTGGAGCCAAAGCCAGCCCTGAGAAGTTACTGGAATTAGTGGAGGAAGCCTACAGCGAGCAACCACCAGTCGGTGAGATGACCAGGAATTTCCAGGCCGGCAGTCAGGGTCTATGGAATGTTCTGTTTTCTTGGGAGGCAAAAAGCCAGAGAAACTGGTGCAGATAGCAAGTCCAGAAGCCCACAGTGAAGAGGAAGCACTCAAAGCAGAATTATCTCTCCTAAAGGCCCAGCTAGCACAGATGTCACAGGCCAGTTCGCCAGCACAAGAGGAGGTGCAGAGAAAGAGAGCACCATGCCAACCGCGGGAACAGGCAACGCAAGACGAAGTGTGTCCGCAGGAACCGAAACTAGCCCTTCTTGTATGTGAGAGTCAGGCTGTTGTCAAGGAAAGCTGTGAGCTGACAGCACCAACAAACGCAGTAGCACAGACAAGGCGAAAAGGGATGTGCAAGTGGTATAGTGTCCACAGGGGATGAGGGTTCATCACGCCAGATGATGGGGGTATTGATGTATTCGTACATCAGACCAAGATCTTCAGAAAGGGATTCCGGAGTCTGGAGAGGAATGAACGAGTAGAGTTTGACAGCAAACCATCGGCCCAGGGCATGGAAGCAATTTATGTATGCGGCATTGGCGGTCAAGAGTGTAAGGGCAGCAGGAAGCGACCCATGGCACAGAGGAAGCCCAGAAAGATAAGATGCTTTAATTGTGGAGACCTGTCAGACAACATGGCAGCCAAGTGCCCCCAAGGCCCGCTTCCGAAGAGATGTTTTCAATGCAAGTCCACTGAACACTTGATATCTACCTGTCCCTCAAGGAGCTCTTTCCTGAAGCGTACTGTCACAACTAGGTGGCCTTTAGGGTGCAAGCCAAGAGAAGGCCGTGACAACTGTCACCATAAGGGCGCCGAGAAAATTGGTCTTCGTCTAGGGGAAGAAACCCGTCCTAAGCAGATAGGAGGGAGTGCAAATCAAGGTTCAGCAGAGGAGACTCAACAAAAGCAGATTGTGGGGAACATAAGCCACCGTCCACACAAAATGAGTGGAAAACACGTCAAGAGCGATCTCCCTACAAAGTCGACAGCTGCATGCACTGACAGGCAGATGTCATGGGCATGCAGCGACGCGGCACAGGTGAGCGAGTCTTCTAGACCACAGCAACTGCCAGCCCAACAACGTAGGGACAAGACGACCAAGAGAGTCCCCAGCCGGGCTGTACTTATTACAGAAGCTCAGCCCAAAGCATCGCCGCTCAGAAAGAGTCCTGCGCAGCATCAACGATCTGAGGGGTTACAATTGAAGCACCAGAGGTAGCGATGTTGTCGGGACGACAACAAAATCAGGAGGGAGATATGTGATGGGGCCGTAAAGTCACCCTGGAGGCCCCCCTCATTGTTCATGGCAGATTTATCGCCCATATATTTTCGATGTGCGCGCAGCACTCTGGGATGTAAAAAGGCTTCAAGAAGATATATTAATTTAGGCCATAATAAAGCCTAAACTATAATTGTGTGTTATATTTGGTAGTCGTGTGTTATATTTGATAATTGTGAGCCATATCTGTGTTTTCGTGCCTGATAAAGCAAATATCGCGAGTGTTGTTTAAGTGGCGCAATTACTGCGCGCGCGGACTAAGTTGAGTGTTTAGGCTTAGCGGTTTATTTAAAGAAATAGCGAGCGGCAAACAGGCCTATTTTGCAAGAGTCGCCAAGAAAAAACGAAGTTAGGCTAGCCCTGTATCGGTAGAAGAGGAACGAAGACATGACACGTGAGTTTGATTTAAAAGCAGATTATATTATTTCCTAGTGAAATTACCATTATTTCCCTGTAGCTTTAGAATTATATTGAGCGTGTCTATTGTAATGTTTAAGAAAATAAATAGATTGGTGTGTTTCCAGGACCTGATAATTTAGTCTTGAAATATAATTGAGTGGAAATAATGTGTGGATATATTTCACTAGTGTTAAGCCCAAATCACATATGTAAGAGTTTAGTATCAAGTATTTCATCCATCAGACCCGGCAAATTTAGTAGGAGAGTGTTTTATTCATGAAAATGGGATAGAGAAGCAGCTATTTCACGTGAATTTAGATAATATCAACCTGGTAGCAAAAATATCAAGATGGCAGTCGGGAGACCACGTGGTGATGACTTAAGTTTTAGTGTTAAGTCAAGAGTAGTTATATTTTATTCCTTAATGTAAGAGTAATTTTATTTTATTCTTTGATATTGTAATTAAGTGTATTTCACGATTATTGATTGTTCTACTGTATATCTTTGGTGGGTTACTTTGAGGTGAGAATATATATTTAGATTTCTGGAGAGCGTGCGTAAGGCGTAAGGCACGTTGAGACAGGTGTTTCTCTGTTTGCTCCCGGCGGAGCATGGAAACACCAATGCAGCTGGTGTCCATTACAGGCCCACAATAAGCATTTTGATGCTATGGCTGTGGTTGTTTCGGTGACGGTAACGCTGTGTTTCATGTGATGAGTTCCCAATCTCACCAGGGGTCGTATACGACACGCTTGTTACCAGGCTCACCAGTCGTCACTTACGACATGTTCAGAATGCAGTAATGAATATTGAGATGGACCAGTTGCGAGGTGGTGGTTTATTCTCATTAAGGAGAGTATTTGTTGTACACATAGTTGAATATTATTTTATGTCCAGTTGATTATTATTTAATCATTGTAATGTGAAGAATGGTTTGTGAGAGCACGTGGGCTCACTTGGAGATATATATTTCTCTTCTCCGCTCCTGTGGGAGCATGGGGCCACCAGTGTGGTTTGCTTCCGCATTAAGTATTCATATGCTCGTGCAGTAGTGGTTTCGGTAGCAATCTGTGTTACATGGTGAGATTGCCAGCCTCACACATGTGGTAAACTTCTAAATACAATATCTAAATTAGAATATAACAGTATAGTGCATAAAGTCAAAGATAGGATAGTACTACAAATTTTCATTGTTGGCGTCGCCTACGCCTTCAGCTTATTATTTGATAACACATTAGCCGAACAAAAAGGGTACCCAAATTTTCAAATTCGTCCTTGACGACAAACGTAACACTTCCTTAGGTCAACTAAGTATTTGCCTAAAAATACATTGTGGAAGGGAGGAGGACGGATAGATAACCAACGCAAATCACGTCTCACATTGTTTCTAAAAATAAAACCGACTTGCTAGTAGTACCCTTAGGAGGTTTTCACAATACGATGAAAAAGTTAGAAAATTGGACACTATGGTCATGAAAACACGCTTAGCTCTTGATGCGAATGACTTAAACTCTCGTATTTAACTTGGAATTACATGGAAAAAGAAGTGAACAGGAGGTAGTTTAAAAATAAACCACTAACATAGAAAAAAAGATAGAATTTTGAACCAAGCCACGTAACCCCATAAAAATTATATATTCGTGTACCTGAAGACTTACTGACCAAGAATATGTTGTTAGTTATCTAAATAGTCCATTAGATAATCAAATATTGGTAATAATACATAGAGAATCGGAGATACTGTCAGGTCAAGTCATATCTGCTTAGGTTGGATAGCATATTTTTTTGGGGAAAAAATTAGGTGAAAGAAAGGCTAAGATAGTACGATGAAGGGGATTGGATGAAATTTGAAGGAAGCCGAAATATTATTGGCTGACCTAAATATATAAATCTAGTTGGTAATAGTAACACATAGAGGTTTGAGATAATTTAAAAAAAAAAAAATTTCATTCAAAAATAGATGCTTGGTCTCATTGGCCAAAGCATTTTACTTTAACGAAATAGTCAGCTGCTCGCTGCCATTTTTTCAAAAATATTCAGAGGAGCAAGAAGCGATGAGCAGACTTGTGCTTTTTATTAATAATACTACCATCTGAAAGCATTCCGAACAGAGGCAGTGACGAAAGTGTGCTAAAATCGATTGCCTAATTCATCGTTACTTGTTTATATTCCCTTGATATGTGGTAAGATTGATTTTATTGACTTTTCATTAAACACAGGTTTGTGTGTAAGAAAAGGCCATGTAAAAGATTGTAATTAAATGGTTCCATGGCAGATTTAGGCATGACCTAGATGTTGATCCATCATATAAGGGACTATCTAAGGAGTTTAGAACTACAGGACTATATATATGATGGTCATATAGGAACATTACACCTATCTTATTGCATGGAAAAGATTACTGCAGGGATGACAGGGGCGTAGCATCCATTAGGGAAGAGAAAAAGAAAACTGGTAAAATTTGTTCCATCAAACTAAAGTGGAGAAGCAGGGTTGTCAGAGAGAGCTGACCATGTTCTTTTGTATTGACTATATGTTTACATGTAAATTAGGAGGAATTAGTTTGATATTAAGACCAAACCATAACTTGCATCGACAGGGGTTCCTGCTGGCACTTGTCTGGTGCTAGTACTCGCTCATAGAAGAAGTGTGCACGATTTCAAAGAGCCTCTGGCACCTGCTTGTATTGACGAAGTTCAAGTCCAGAGGAGACTGAAGTGTTTGGCCAAACCGACTACAACTGCGGCTTATTCCATGATCCAGATAAGTTGAATATCTGGCCTGGAACAACGTATCACGATTAAAGAATAATCTCCTGTGCTTACAAAAACATTCATCCTAAAGACTATAATAAACCATCATAGTGAAACAAAAGACAGTAGGATAATGACAATCCTCAACCTGCTTCCTATCACCAGTATTTAAATAGAGTAAATAACATCAAAGTGAACATTTGTAACAATGTACTATGGACATATTGTCTGTTGTATGTAAATATCTTTATATATATATATATATATATATATATATATATATATATATATATATATATATATATATATATATATATATATATATATATATATATATTTGTAAATATACCTATCAATCTAAATTTATTCTCATTGAACTATAGTCCTGACCAAAGCAACTTTAGGCTCGGGACCAATAAAGTTTAACAAACGATATATTTAAATATAAAATTTAACAGCTGGAGTTAGTTGAGTTTATCATAGTAATTAGTATATGTTTGTTTATGTTTTTGTATTGAGATTCTTTAACAACACTCTTACAATACCCTAGACACTTTATGTAGCTTTCAGTCACGCTAGTCAATAAAAATATAACTTAGAGTGAGATCGTAGGGTGGTAACAAGAAAGGTACTCTGTAACACAGTTGTCCATTGTTTACCTCAGAGACCTTCACAGTTGATCTCACTCAAGTACAACTATATGCACACCATTCTTCTTAACATCTAAACCCACCACATATATTGGGGTCTCTAAGTCCGAGATTTGAATTTGGCACATATATAGATGAATGTTTGAAATAGGAATCTCATACAGCATATATTAACTAACTCCAGAAAAAAAAATTAGCAGTAGAAACACCCCCTAAGAAGATAAAAATAATTAAGAGGAGATTACAGTGATAAGTTGTCACAGCCAGTAGTAATTAGTTAATTATAGTCAGTAATTAGTTTAGTTAAGTTTAAGATTGTCTTGGAACTTTAGTAGACCTACTTGCGTTAGAATGGCTGATTTAGCCAAGTTCAGATCTGCCGCTGTGCAGACTTCTAAAGAGATGGGCATGGATGGACCAGAACTGGTCCAGTATGTATCTTCAGAAGTGGACAAATTTATTGCCCGAGAAAATAAAAGATTAGAGAAAGAAGCAGAAAGAAAGTTAGGGGCTGACAAAGAACTTAAGAGGCTGCAGATTGAGACTGACAAGGAGGCTAGGGCATTGGAGGCAGATAGGGAGGCGGAGATTAAAAGGCTCCAATTAGAAGAAAAAAAGGCTGAAAGAGAAACAGAGGAAAGAAGATTTTTCGTCAAATGTGTACTGATTTTTACCTGTGCAGCGGTCTCACAGGGATGTAAAGGATATTCATGAGAGGTGAGTGGTTCCTTTTTCATCTCCATTGCAACAGACAAGGTCAGTAGGTGTGTCTCCTCCTGGTTTTCTCTGTCCAGATATTTTTTCAGGAGATTCACATGATAGATTTTCTCTTTCCCCTTCTTATCTATCTTATAATTTGTTCTAGACACCTTCTCTAGAAATGTATATGGACCTTGCCATCCAATTTGCAATTTATTATGGCTGCCGGGCAGTAGAAGGAGCACCTTCTCTCCCACAGCTAATTCTCTGTCCTTCGCTTTCTTATTGTAATAGGCAGCATGCTTTTTCCTGGCTTGTCTCAAATTTTCATTGGCAAGTTTCCAGCCAGTTTTAAGACGAGTGGTCAGCTCGTTCACATATTGATATGATGAGGTAATATTTTCTTCTGCCTTTTCATCGGTCCATGTCCTTAACAAGGCTTCCAATGGACCTTTTATTGGCCTTCTAAATAACAAGGTTGCCGGGGCCATACCGTTTGAACTATGGGGTACCTCCCGATAGGCAAACAGGGCGGCAGGAATGTATTGGTCCCATGTATCTGGTTTTTCATGTGCCAACTTTCTCAGGATCGACATGATTGTCCCGTTAAATCTTTCCACTTGGCCATTTCCTTGGGGAGTGTACGGGTTACAATGAAAGTGTTTGGCTTGAAAGATCCTGAATACTTCTTCCGTTAGTTTCCCCTTGAACTGAGAGCTATTTTCAGTCAAGATTTGGTTGGGAAAGCCTAACCTGGTGAAGATTGTGAGTAATGCCTCTGCCACATGTTTCGAATCGATTGATGACAGGGCTACCGCCTCTCCCCACATAGAACAAGTGTCCACCAGAGTCAGAATGTCACTGTTCCTCCTCTTGGTTCGAGTGAGAGGTCCTACAATGTCCACTGCAACTCTGTCAAAGGGTGTTCACACTATGGGTATTTCCCCTAAAGTTGCTGGAGCAGTCCAATGCTTTGGAGCTACCCGTTGGCATTCTGGACAGGATTTTACATATGTCTTTATGTCTTAACTTATCCCTGGCCAGAAATAATGACAAGCTATACGTTGTCCTGTTGCGTTGATCCCCATATGACCACTGAAGGGAATCGCATGCCCTAGTTCCAACACTTTAGTCCTATATGAAATAGGAAGGACCAGCTGTCCGTGACCATGGGATCCAGTTCCAGCCTTCCTATAAATCAATTTGTTCTTCATATAGAAGTCTCCCTTGCCTGGAGGTGTATGACATTTGGGCAATTTCTTAAAACAAGGCTTGAGGGTCTTATCCTCCGCCTGTGTCTTCCTCATCTCATCAGGATGGATATTTATGGGATGATTATCCTCCTCCTTTTTGAACTGTGATCTTGTCTGCACTGTTGCCATGATCACAGGTCTCTTGGGATTCCCCAAGAAGACATATCTACACCTCAATATCAGAGGGTAGATTGGTTCATTTAGCACTGCTGCTTTGATGATTCCTTCCACATATCGCGTTTTCACATTTATCCTGGCGATGGGAAGTGTCATGGTCGCTACGTCCTTGGTTGCAGCTTGAATCCAAGATGTTGCACTGAAGTGGCCCTGTTTTCCTAGGCAGAAGAAAAGAGATTGATCGACTTGCCGAAAGGGAAGCAGCAAAGGAGGAGAAATCAGATTAATGATTGAGAATCATAGAGCTGCACTCAGGAGTTAGTCGACAATTCATCAAGGCCGATAGCTCTGCTGAAATGGTGCCAGAAACACCTTTGCCTAATTCAGCCGTGCATGCCACCACTTGTTATAATCATATCTCTCTTAACCACCTCGCCTATAGCCTCCTCAACTCCACACACTTTTGCGCCAACTAGACTTACAATACTTGACACCGGAAAGGACATGGGTAATGCAAACGGGTTGAACTGAGGAGCACTAACTTACCAAGACATAATTTGTTACTCTCCTAGAGAGCGAGAATAGAGAGAAGCTTGGAGAGCACCTTTGTATACTCCCAGACGCGTCTTGGATGACACAACTGCCCTTACACTCACCAGTTTTGCACAACGCCATCCACAAGGACAGAATGATCCCAAACACAACACCTGTCAGGACTCCGTATGGGCAAGTCCAATCCCGACCAACCTCCATTATTGATTACACCTATCCCATCAATTTTCCTGTCACCCTGTCTGGCAACATTAGAATTCGATGAACTGTGAGGACTCACGCGGTCATAACAAAAGTAGTCATTTGAATGGGCCTTGAATGTTCAAGCCTACTGTTTGCCTAGAATACCTTTTGATCAAAGTTCTCAAACTACATAACCTTAATAAATACCCATAACCAAACTAACGTCTACCATAATCTAATTTCATATTACAGAGAGACCAACTAGACAATACTGTCTACAAACGGGCGCATTACAAAGCAAACCTCTATAGATCGCGTAAATGATCTATTAGCAGCCTACACACAGTACACATACAGCTCTACACATGACCAGTGAGAACACCTTTCTCATAAGTGACCAAGTAAAGGAACAAACATTATGATTAGGCTACACAGTCTAGAGAACCATTACCTATATGTCTATGCAGAAAATAGCTCGGGTTTAGACCATTCCCAGAGCAGGTAACCATACTAATACAGATGTAGTAGTTACATAAAGCATAAACATACGATACTAACATGGACTGAGAGAAATTTATAAGAAACTTCTAATACACAGTAAGACTAGCATTCCATAAGCGAAATATCTCAGGATCTAGAGAGAAACGTTCATAGTCGAGGTACATGTAGAAGGTACTAATCAACTTTTGAGTACCAGTTTGATATGCGGACTATTATAGAGTACCAATGAGTACATGCGAAAAGACTGGCTCTAGATAAAACCCCACTAATCTTAAATAGAAATGAGAAATTGAGTCAAAGAAAAATGTACTATGGCTCCAAATAACCATAGACCCGACCTCATGAACAAGGAGTGATAAAAAGCTTGTTTTTAAGATGTTTTTTCACCCATCAACACCGACGCAAGATCCCTCAGTATTACCCAGTTGGCCCAAAGCGACCCGACCCTAATTTTGCTGTTAATACCAAAGTAGAGTTTAAAACCCAGGTAACCAATTTATCTTATATGCAACACAAAACTTATATATACCTACATAACAAACAGTCACAGAACAAAGGTAATGCACAGTTCCTAATGTGGAAACCACCAACCGCAATGACTACAGAAATGAATAAATCCCCAACAACTGTTACAAACCCATTCAGGATAATGTGTTGTAGATCACCCACCCAACCCATTATACCAAACTTGTTAATTTTCCAGTTTGTTTATGGTTAAATTATGAGTAACGATTTTACGACTCATTACCTTGAGCAAACACCTCGACTACATGGTACACATACAAGGACAACACAGTCGCAGAATTTCAAGCTGCACATGGAACAATGCAACTCCATGATTGGGGGAGTTTAAACGATCACAAACACTACAATTTGGCGAAACTCTATTTACCCAACTACATGACCAGTTTACACGTACAGATTAATAACAATACATATTATTATACACTATAATACATAAAGTATATTTATACGCTTGCGGAAATATTAGCAGCTGTATTCAGATTGTAAGCAGAGCAGATTCTCACCTAGGGAGCATGGCTATATTATCAATACTACCTGACATGAAGAAGCATTTATGGATGTTGAGATTAGTAATAGTACACCTTTCAAGTTGTACTTGAGCAGTCGGCGATCCCCTTTGAGATTGATATATTGTATCGGCTAGTATGCAGGGTAAGAGACGTTCAAATGTGAATAGAGATATATTTTGAAATTATGAAGAGTCATGATGATGTAACATAATGCATTTCCTACAATGAACACACTATACTACCCACTCTCAAATTACAGACTAGTATATGAGTTTTATATGAGTAGTAGAGCAAAGTGTTCTTAACGAAGATGACCAGTGGAGGGATAAGCTCAGTTTCAGACATGTTTATCACTGAGAGTAATGTGAGTGAGAAAAATCCCAATAAATACCTCCATGCAAGAGAGACTGATGTATAATTGAAGATGAACGAGGTGAGAGCTAAGTTACCCTGGAAGCCTGCAGCATGCAATTGGCTAGCGGAGTACTGGATCGCCATGTAGTCACGACTACCTCGCAAACAGAGCACTCAAACCGTCCTTTTCAGGGCGATACTTCCTATAGAAGATACTCAACGTGATTCAATACATTAATATAGCTTTACACACATACATAGATCCCTATGCGTTACATTAGGATATCAGTTGTATGTATACATTTCATTATCTAACGTACATTTCAGATTTGGAACAAGGGCAATATCATTCCCTTCATGTCATCAGTTTCTGGGAACCATTATAAAATAGCAATGCATAAGCATAATACAAACCCTTGATCCATTTTTCTGTGTAAAATCACAGTCGATGAGAATGATCATATAGAGGAAGTGCAAAATTACTAGGGTCCTATATTAGTGGAAAGAAGCCAATGCTGAGTAGATGCTCTACTAGATATGACCTCCAGCAATGTGTTTTTATGTTGGTCATCCTGAAATGCACGCCCATTAGAATGCAGTACCTAAATTATTTTTTTGGAATCGAGTTTATTGTCAGCTTTGAAAGCACCTGTCACGTGGACATTGTATGACCGTCTCACTCGTACCAATGAAGGAGGAGCACAGTTGACATTCTGACTCTGGTGAACACACTTTGTTCTATGTGGCGATCCTTCTGGCGGTAGCCCTGTCATCAATCGATTCGAAACATGTGGCAGAGGCATTACTCACAATCTTCACCAGGTTAGGCTTTCCCAACCAAATCTTGACTGGTAATGGCTCTCAGTTCAAGGGAAAACAAACGGAAGAAGTATTCAGGATCTTTCAAGCCAAACACTTTCATTGTAGCCCGTACACTCCCCAAGGAAATGGCCAAGTGGAAAGATTTAACTGGACAATCATGTCGATCCTGAGAAAGTTGGCACATGAAAAACCAGATACATGGGACCAATACCTTCCCGCCGCCCTGTTTGCCTATCGGGAGGTACCCCATAGTTCAACCGGTATGGCCCCGGCAACCTTGTTATTTAGAAGGACAATAAAAGGTCCATTGGAAGCCTTGTTAAGGACATGGACCGATGAAAAGGCAGAAGAAAATATTACCTCATCATATCAGTATGTGAACGAGCTGACCACTCGTCTTAAAACTGGCTGGAAACTTGCCAATGAAAATTTGAGACAAGCCAAGAAAAAGCATGCTGCCTATTACAATAAGAAAGCGAAGGACAGAGAATTAGCTGTGGGAGAGAAGGTGCTCCTTCTACTGCCCGGCAGCCATAATAAATTGCAAATTGGATGGCAAGGTCCATATACAGTTCTAGAGAAGGTGTCTAGAACAAATTATAAGATAGATAAGAAGGGGAAAGATAAAATCTATCATGTGAATCTCCTGAAAAAATATCTGGACAGAGAAAACCAGGAGGAGACACACCTACTGACCTTGTCTGTTGCAATGGAGATGAAAAAGGAACCACTCACCTCTCATGAATATCCTTTACATCCCTGTGAGACCGCTGCACAGGTAAAAATCAGTACACATTTGACGAAAAATCAGAGGGAGAGAGTTCAACAGGTTCTGAATGATCATCATCATGTGACGTATTCTTTCCAGAACGTTGTCTCCATTACAGCTGATCTGAACGCATCACGATTCTGGGCAAGTCGACCTGCATCAGCCAAAGACAAGTTCAGACTCTCTGTGATGTCCTGGGTCCACCGTCGTCTAGGTCGAACCTTCCCATTTTTCCAGGGACCATGCATTCCATCACTGTTTTTTCCAGACTATTATGTCTTTTTATGTGACCGAAAAATTTCAGCTTCCTTATTGCGATGGTATTTAGGAGCCAATGTTCCTGTACGTTTAGTGAGTATGCAATAAGATAGGTGTATTGTTCCTGTATGACCATCATATATAGTCCTGTAGTTCTAAACTCCTTAGATAGTCCCTTATATGATGGATCAACATCTAGGTCATGCCTAAATCTGCCATTGAACCATTTAATTACAATCTTTTACACGGCCTTTTCTTACACACAAACCTTTGTTTAATGAAAAGTCAATAAAATCATTCTTACCACATATCAAGGAAATATAAACAAGTAACGATGAATTAGGCAATCGATTTTAGCACACTTTCGTCACTGCCTCTGTTCAGACTGCTTTCAGATGGTAGTATTATTAATAAAAAGCACAAGTCTGCTCATCGCTTCTTGCTCCTCTGAATATTTTTGAAAAAATGGCAGCGAGCAGCTGACTATTTCGTTAAAGTAAAATGCTTTGGCCAATGAGACCAAGCATCTCTTTTTGAATGAAATTTTATTTTTTTAAAAATTATCTCAAACCTCTATGTGTTACTATATGATCATACAGATGTGTTAACGAACCGACCGGGGCATACAAATTTATTAGAGTATGATATGAAACTCATAGACCCAACACCAATCTGTATGAGAGCCTATTCGATTCCGTTCGCTAAGGAAAAAGCTTTGAAGGAGGAGATAGATTATCTGTTGAGAGAAGGAATTATCTCGCACAGTGAATCTCCCTACAGCTCCAGTGTGGTTCTGTTAAGAAAACCCTCTGGAGAACACAGACTGTGTATAGATTACAGGAAACTGAATGCTGTCACAAAAAGGTCAGGTGGATCCATTACCTGATACAAATCAGCTGTTTGCCAGGCTGAATAAAGCTAAATATTTCTCTAAAGTGGATCTGAGCAAAGGCTACTATCAGATTCCAGTAAGGCCGGAGGTTAGACCTTATTTAGCCTTTAGCACCTCGGAAGGACATTATGAATTTAACATGTTGCCATTCGGGCTGAAAAATGCACCGAGTGTGTTTTCGAGAATGATGAGAAAGTTACTGGATCCCCTGAAAAATCCATGCATCACCAACTTCATGGATGATATTGTCATAGCGACTGAAACATTTGAGGAACACATTAACTCTCTGGATATGCTGTTTAATCGACTTAGAGAGACAAATTTGACTGCTAGACCGACGAAATGCTGTGTTGGATGTTAAGAGCTGGAATTCTTGGGACATACAGTACATCAGGGACACATGACCCCTGACCCCAAGAACCTGGAGAAGTTAAAAAGAGCACCAAGACCACAGACAAAGAAAGATGTGCGATCTTTTCTCTCATTATGTGGTTTCTACCAAAAGTATATTAAAAACTTTAACTCCATATGTGCTCCATTGACTGATTTAACGCGCAAAGGAAATCCTGATAGAATTACTTGGTCAGCGCAGTGTGAATTAGCCTACCAAGAGTTGAAGGAAAAGCTCACAAGCAGACCTATTTTGAAATTACCTGACTTGAGTCAAGAATTCATTGTGAGAACGGATGCTAGTAATATAGGTCTGGGTGCAGCTCTATTACAAAGGTCAAATTCACTTGATGGGGAATTAACCCCAGTAGCTTATGCTAGTCGTAAGTTGAACTCAGGAGAACAAAAATATTCAACAAGTGAAAAAGAATGTTTAGCTGTCATATGGGCTATAAAAAAGTTCCAGATTTATCTCTATGGTAAATCATTTAAGATCCAAACAGATCATAAACCACTCGTGTGTCTGTCACAAGCAAGGCATGAAAATGCTAGATTATTACGTTTGTCGTTGCTCTTACAGCCATACCAGTTTACCATAGAATATATTCCAGGCAAAACCAATGTAGGTGCCGATTTTTTAAGCAGACATCCGTACGACGAACATCAGAGTAGTCACCAGGCATAGGTAATATGTTTATCTATGTGTATTTAGAAGTAGGACTGACATATGATAATATGTTCTAAGTGGGGAGATATGTGGTAAACTTCTAAATACAATATCTAAATTAGAATATAACAGTATAGTGCATAAAGTCAAAGATAGGACAGTACTACACATTTTCATTATTGGCGTAGCCTACGCCTTCAGCTTATTATTTGATAACACATTAGCCGAACAAAAAGGGTACCCAAATTTTCAAATTCGTCCTTGACGACAAACGTAACACTTCCCTAGGTCAACTAAGTATTTGCCTAAAAATACATTGTGGAAGGGAGGAGGACGGACAGATAACCAACGCAAATCACGTCTCACATTGTTTCTAAAAATAAAACCGACTTGCTAGTAGTGCCCTTAGTCGGTTTTCACAATACGATGAAAAAGTTAGAAAATTGGACACTATGGTCATGAAAACACTCTTAGCTCTTATTGCGAATGACTTAAACTCTCGTATTTAACTTGGAATTACATGGAAAAAGAAGTGAACAGGAGGTAGTTTAAAAATAAACCACTAACATTAAAAAAAGATAGAATTTTGAACCAAGCCACGTAGCCCCATAAAAATCATATATTCGTGTACCTGAAGACTTACTGACCAAGAATATGTTGTTAGTTATCTAAATAGTCCAATAGATAATCAAATATTGGTAATAATACATAGAGAATCGGAGATACTGTCAGGTCAAGTCATATCTGCTTAGATTGGATAGCATATTTTTGGGGGGAAAAAAATTAGGTGAAAGAAAGGCTAAGATAGTACGATGAAGGGGATTGGATGAAATTTGAAGGAAGCCGAAATATTATTGGCTGACCTAAATATACAAATCTAGTTGGTAATAGTAACACATAGAGGTTTGAGATAATTTTTAAAAAAATAAAATTTCATTCAAAAAGAGATGCTTTGTCTCATTGGCCAAAGCATTTTACTTTAACGAAATAGTCAGCTGCTCGCTGCCATTTTTTCAAAAATATTCAGAGGAGCAAGAAGCGATGAGCAGACTTGTGCTTTTTATTAATAATACTACCATCTGAAAGCAGTCTGAACAGAGGCAGTGACGAAAGTGTGCTAAAATCGATTGCCTAATTCATCGTTACTTGTTTATATTTCCTTGATATGTGGTAAGATTGATTTTATTGACTTTTCATTAAACACGGGTTTGTGTGTAAGAAAAGGCCATGTAAAAGATTGTAATTAAATGGTTCCATGGCAGATTTAGGCATGACCTAGATGTTGATCCATCATATAAGGGACTATCTAAGGAGTTTAGAACTACAGGACTATATATATGATTGTCATACAGGAACATTACATCTATCTTATTGCATGGAAAAGATTACTGCAGGAATGACAGAGGCGTAGCATCCATTAGGGAAGAGAAAAAAAAAACTGGTAAAATTTGTTCCATCAAACTAAAGTGGAGAAGCAGGGTTGTCAGAGAGAGCTGACAATGTTTTTTTGTATTGACTATATGTTTACATGTAAATTAGGAGGAATTAGTTTGATATTAAGACTGAACCATCACTTGCATCGACAGGGGTTCCTGCTGGCACTTGTCTGGTGCTAGTACTCGCTCATTGAAGAAGTGTGCACGATTTCAAAGAGTCTCTGGCACCTGCTTGTATTGACGAAGTTCAAGTCCAGAGGAGACTGAAGTGTTTGGCCAAACCGACTACAACTGCGGCTTATTCCATGATCCAGATAAGTTGAATATCTGGCCTGGGACAACCTATCACGATTAAAGAATAATCTCCTGTGCTTACAAAAACATTCATCCTAAAGACTATAATAAACCATCATAGTGAAACAAAAGACAGTGGGATGATGACAATCCTCAACCTGCTTCCCATCACCAGTATTTAAATAGAGTAAATAACATCAAAGTGAACATTTGTAACAATGTACTATGGACATATTGTCTGTTGTATGTAAATATCTTTATATATATATATTTGTAAATATACCTATCCATCTAAATTTATTCTCATTGAACTATAGTCCTGACCAAAACAACTTTAGGCTCAGGACCAATAAAGTTTAACAAAAGATATATTTAAATATAAAATTTAACAGCTGGAGTTAGTTGAGTTTATCATAGTAATTAGTATATGTTTGTATATGTTTTTGTATTGAGATTCTTTAACAACACTCTTACAATACCCTAGACACTTTATGTAGCTTTCAGTCACGCTAGTCAATAAAAATATAACTTTAAACCCACCACAATGCACAACACCATACTAGCCTCATTGACGACATGCATTAGTATGTGTGTGTGATAGTTGAGTGTGCCCTTGCAGTAGTGGTTTCGGTAGCAATCTGTGTTACATGGTGAGATTGCCAGCCTCATGCACAACACCGTACTAGTCTCATTGGACGACATGCATGAGTGTGTGTGTGTGTGTGTGTGTATGATAGCTGAGCGTGTGCTGTTGCAGTAGTGCTTTCGGTAGCAATCTGTGTTACATGGTTAGATTGCCAGCCTCATGCACAACACCATACTAGTCTCATTGGACGACATGCATGAGTGTGTGTGTGTGTGTGTGGGATAGCTGAGTGTGTGCTCTTGCAGTTGTGGTTTTGGTAGCAACCGATGTTACACGTTGAGATTGCCAGCCTCATGCACAACACCTTACCAGTCGCATTGGACGACACGCATGAGTGTGTGCGTGTGTGATAGTTGAGGGTGTCAGGTGGCATGGAAGTACTGTTTGACAGGTGAGAGTATCGTTATTCAACAATGATTTTAACTAGTTCGTTGCTTTGTTTGCTTCTTCAGATTAGCAACTGAGCACTAGCTGGGTGTTTTGTTTGCTGGTTTATTTGTTTAATGTTTGTTTCAGTGTGCTCTTAGTCACTGAATGGGTTGTAAAAATAAATACAGCCCCTGCCTCAGAATCAAGAGTTTTATTGTTGTTCGGGTCGGTGCGAGTGTGAAAAGATAGTGATCAAACATCACAACATCAATATCATCATCACCATCTCGCCCACCCTATCACAGCTGGATAACCTTGCCTGTAGACTCTGCGTCCATGCTCGTCCCACTGATGTTCTATAGGGGACATGTCTGGTGATAGGGCAGGCCAATCAATCGTCACAATGTTCTGCTGCTGTAAATATTGCTGCGTAATGCATGCGGTGTGCGCACGTGCGTTATCCTGCTGAAGAAGCTGCAAGTCTGAATAATTTGTGAACGCAGGAGCAACCAATGCATCCAGAATCTCATCTCGATATGTCAAAGCATTAACATTTCCACGGAAGACGTGAAGAGGCAAGCGATGGTGAAAACTGAATCCTCCCCAAATGTGAATACTGCCACCTCCAAATCGGTTGTGCTGACGAACACAGCAATCTGCAAAGCGCTCTCCACACCGTCGCCAAATCCGCATACGTCCATCAGCAAAGGATATGTTGAATCTGCTCTCGTCTGTGAATAGGACAGCATTCCACTGCAGTCTAGTCCATCTGACATATTGCTCTGCCCATTGCAGGCGCTGCTGACGATGTCTGTAAGTCAAGTTTGGCCCAACATAAGGTCGTCTTGCAGTAAGGCCTGCATCTCTGAGTCGTCGTATGACTGTCATTCGAGAGACTTGCCCACGTGTACCCACTATTGCTCTTGCTGTTTGACTTGCCGGGAGAGAACGATTCCTTAGGTGACTCAGCACAATATGACGATCTTGCGCAGGGGTAGTAACTCGTGGTTGGCCACTCCGAATCTATCCCGGGCACTGCCAGTGGTTCCGTAACGTTCATTGCAACGTACAATAGTGCTGTGGTGGCAATTCATCCTTCTGGCAATGCCCCGCGAGCTCATTCCGGTCTCCAACATACCAATGGCTCGTTGGCGGTCGTTTTCAGATAGTCGTGGCATTTCAATCACATGTACTGGGAGTTTTGTCTCAACGGCCTTTTTATACCGAGTATACACCCACACCGCGTACACATTTTCAGGGTCATAGCTGTTGAGAATCGTGTTGCACGTGTAACTTTCATTGTTTTCATTAGTCTGTACACAAACCCGTGGGTTGAATCATGCACTTTCCATTCCAGCAGATATTCGCTCCCTACCTCAGGACAAACACGGTGAAAATCCATTCCCACACTTTTTTTTCCAGCTTCTCGGCATCAGTATATATAATAGTGGTGCGTTTTTAATGTGCTTCAGTAATTATTGCCCGGAACGATGTCACGTGATCTCCCCTTGCTCTTTAGTGTTAATGTGACACATCATTTTACAACATAAAATAACAAGTAGGTCGCTGTATTGTGATGTTTATTTCATATAAAGTTATTTGATGACATGAACAACTAACAAATTAAAAATAACAAGTCTTCTTCGTACACTCTCAGACGTCCACTTGAATGTTCTCAAAAAAAGCAGTAGTCAGTTTGAGGCTATTTGAATCCCCGTAATGCTTTTCCACGAAATTAGCTGGCGTCGGCCATATGCACTTTCTCTGTACCACATATAAGGGGCAACTTTGAAGCAGATGTTCAGCAGTCATTTTATCAGTGCCACAGTTACACTGATCGGTAGTTCCTATCTTTAGCTTGTTGAATAGATGGTATCTCAATCTCTTGTGGCCAGTGCGGAGTCTGAAGATTACCACTCGTTCTCTTTTGTGGAGCTGGTAGTATGCATTATTCTGTGTGTGCCCTGGATGTTCTACATTCCATTTGTTTCTGTATCTGATTCTGATAAAACTCTTTGCTTCCTCAAACGTTATGCTTGCATCAGGCTGAGGTAGATGTGAACCTTCTTTTGCCATTTTATCAGCCTTTTCATTGCCGGTGATGTTACAATGAGATGGGATCCATTTGATCATAACACTTTTGAATCGTTGACAAAGTTTGTGGAGCACTATTCTGGGATCATCCAGGTCTGTATTATTTTGGCTTTTGAACGTTGCAATTACTGACTGTGCATCAGTAAAGAAAGCATCTTGTCTCTCTGTGCTTTCTTCTGCCAATATAACATCTGCTGCAGTTGTCAAGGCCTCTGCCTCTGCTCTGAAGTTGCTGTAGAATCGTCCTGTCGCCACTGACAGCCTTTTTTCTGCACCAGGGCTTAAGGTCAGAAAGACACCCCACCCTCCATTTTCTGTAGCATTTGTTGCTGATCCATTTGTGTATGCATGGGTTCAGGTGTTGCGTGGGTAATGTTTCTCTGTGTATTTTGTCGCTATAGATTTTCTATCTGTTGCAGTTTTGCTTTTTTTTTCTTTCAATTCCAGGAATGTTTTCTATAATTTTAGGGAAACGATTTTGTGTCCGAACTGGAAGCTTGTGTGCAATGTAGATTGGTTTAACATTGGATATTTCATCTATGGAAACTGCTCTCATTTGTGGTTTGGTTTATTCTACAAAATTGCTACGTTTGAGTCTCTGCCTTCTAAGAGCATTCATTCTATGGCACATTGGGTGGTCTGTTAGTCTTTTGAATTTTTCCGCCTGTTGCTGAGCCCTTTAGTCTCTTCTATCCGTCATTGGGTTGAGGCATGTAATCTTTTCGAGTTCTTTTATAGGTGTTGACTTCATGCCTCCCGTTATAATTCTCATTGCTTGATTTTAGAGTCTGCTAATTTTATCGAAGTTTGTCTTAGCTGCTGTTGCCCATGCTTCTTCTTCTTCTTCCATCCTTAGCCACCAACCGGCAAAGCAGTATGTGGCCAGTACGCCTAGTGGCGTCTTAGGGCAACAACAAATTGATCAATCTATCGCTGTTTCCACCACGCCTAGTGGCGTCTTTGTGGAACAAAAACAGACCAAACAATCTATCATTGTTTCCGTAATCAGGTTGTTGCCCATGCTGCCATGCCATATTCAAGGACTGGCCTTACTTGCCCTGTGTACAACGTCTTAAGCACTTTCTCATCTGCACCCCAAGTTGTTCCAGCAAGTTTTTTTCATAATTGCCATTCGTTGTCTTGCTCTCATTCGATGTCTGTCAACCTGTTTTTTCCAAGTCAGACGGCGATCAAAAATGATGCCTAGGTAGTTTGGATTTTTATTTAAATGAAGATTTTCTCCGTTTAGTACTATTTTGAAGCTCTGAGGTCTAGTTGAGAGGGAAAATACAGTGTACGTAGTTTTCTCTTCATTAATCTTCATGAGCCATGTTCTGGCCCACTCTTCCAGTGATGTTAGAGTTTGCTGCATCATAATGTTTGCAGTAGTGATACGTTCTTCAGAGATCCACAAGGCTAAGTCATCTGCGAAGGATGCATTGTGTGCTATTTGTTGAATATTGTCAGTTATGTCATTTATATATGCAAGGAACAGTGTAGGTGACAGGACTCCCCCTTGTGGGACCCCCTGCTCTAATATAAACTCTTTACTAGTCTGTCCTTGCAGCTGTACTCTGGCGGTTCTATTTTCAAGGCAGTGACCAATCTATGTGTACATTCGCCCGCATACATCACTTCTCTGCAGTTTGACTTTCAATCCCTCTTTCCATACTCTATCGAAAGCTTTTTCTAAATCTACCCAAAGAACTAGCGTGTGTTTTTTTTCGTGGAAGGCATCTTCGATTTCCTGAGCTATATATGTGATTTGATCCTCAGTGGATCTAGTCACTTTACAATTACCCAGTATAATCACGTGAATTGTGTAGACTCCGTATTTGTTATCAATAATCTAGGTCACGTGGCGTAAAATTCACGGATGTTTTTGAAGTAGTAAAGAAGGAATAGGACAACTCCACATACAGACATATCGTTGAAGGTCACTAATACAAGGTCAAGGTCGTGGATAGGGGTGGTACCCTCATTACGTAAAACACATTTCTACAAGGACCACCACTACCAGACAACCTCATTATGTAAAACACATTTCTACAAGGACAACTACTACCAGACAACCTCATCATGTAAAACTCATTTCTACAAGGACCAGTACTACCAGACAACCTCATCATGTAAAACACATTTCTACAAGGACAACTACTAGCAGACAACCTCATCATGTAAAACACATTTCTACAAGGACACCTACTATCAGAAAACCCCATTATGTAAAACACATTTCTACAAGGACAACTACTACCAGACAACCTCATCATGTAAAACACATTTCTACAAGGACACCTACTACCAGACAACCTCATCATGGAAAACACATTTTTACAAGGACAACTACTAGCAGACAACCTCATCATGTAAAACACATTTCTACAAGGACCACTACTACCAGGCAACCTCATCATGTAAAACACATTTCTACAAAGACCACTACTACCAGACAACCTCATTATGTAAAACACATTTCTACAAGGACAACTACTAGCAGACAACCTCATCATGTAAAACACATTTCTACAAGGACCACTACTACCAGGCAACCTCATTATGTAAAACACATTTCTGCATGAACCACTACTACGAGACAACCTCATTATGTAAAACACATTTCTACAAGGACAACTACTACCAGGCAACCTCATTATGTAAAACACATTTCTACAATGACAACTACTACCAGACAACCTCATCATGTAAAACACATTTCTACAAGGACAACTACTACCAGACAACCTCATCATGTAAAACACATTTCTACAAGGACCACTACTACCAGACAACCTCATCATGTAAAACACATTTCTACAAAGACCACTACTACCAGACAACCTCATTATGTAAAACACATTTCTACAAGGACAACTACTAGCAGACAACCTCATCATGTAAAACACATTTCTACAAGGACCACTACTACCAGGCAACCTCATTATGTAAAACACATTTCTGCATGAACCACTACTACCAGATGACCTCATTATGTAAAACACATTTCTACAAGGACAACTACTACCAGACAACCTCATCATGTATAACACATTTCTACAAGAACAACTACTACCAGACAACCTCATTATGTAAAACACATTTCTACAATGACAACTACTACCAGACAACCTCATCACGTAAAACACATTTCTACAAGGACAACTACTACCAGACAACCTCATCATGTAAAACACATTTCTACAAGACCCACTACTACGAGACTACCTCATCATGTAAAACACATTTCTACAAGGGCCACTACTACCAGACAACCTCATCATGTAAAACACATTTCTACAAGGACAACTACTAGCAGACAACCTCATCATGTAAAACACATTTCTACAAGGACCACTACTACCAGGCAACCTCATTATGTAAAACACATTTCTGCATGAACCACTACTACCAGATGACCTCATTATGTAAAACACATTTCTACAAGGACAACTACTACCAGACAACCTCATCATGTATAACACATTTCTACAAGAACAACTACTACCAGACAACCTCATTATGTAAAACACATTTCTACAAGGACAACTACTACCAGACAACCTCATTATGTAAAACACATTTCTACAAGGACAACTACTAGCAGACAACCTCATCATGTAAAACACATTTCTACAAGACCCACTACTACCAGACTACCTCATCATGTAAAACACATTTCTACAAGGGCCACTACTACCAGACAACCTCATCATGTAAAACACATTTCTACAAGGACCACTCTTACAAGACAACCTCATTATGTAAAACACATTTCTACAAGGACCACTACTACCAGACAACCTCATCATGTAAAACACATTTCTACAAGGACCACTACTACCAGACAACCTCATTATGTAAAACACATTTCTACAAGGACCACTACTACAAGACAACCTCATCATGTTAAACACATTTCCACAAGAACCACTACTACCAGACAACCTTATCATGTAAAACACATTTCTACAAGAACCACTACTACCAGACAACCTCATCATGTAAAACACATTTATACAAGAACCACTACTACTAGACAACCTCATCATGTAAAACACATTTCTACAAGGGCCACTACTACCAGACAACCTCATCATGTAAAACACATTTCTACAAGGGCCACTCTTACAAGACAACCTCATTATGTAAAACATATTTCTACAAGGATCACTACTACAAGACAACCTCATCATGTAAAACACATTTCTACAAGAACCACTACTGACAGAGCTTGTGACTGTTTCATGCAGGCTTGACTGTGTGACTTGTTGTGGTGATTAATCCATGCTACATAAGAAGCGCAAAGAAAAATGATGATGATGTCGAGTATATAACAATTATTTTATATTTAGTTAATGGAGTCAGTGTTGTAGTTGAAACATTGATGTCGAGTATATAACAATTATTATATATTTAGTTAATGGAGTCAATGTTGTAGTTGAAACATTGATGTCGAGTATATAACGATTATTTTATATTTAGTTAATGGAGTCAATGTTAAAGTTGAAACATTGATGTCGAGTATAAAACGATGTTAAATTTAGTTAATGGAGTCAATGTTAAAGTTGAAACATTGATGTCGAGTATATAACGATTATTTTATATTTAGTTAATGGAGTCAGTGTTATTGTTGAAACATTGATGTCGAGTATATAACGATTATTTTATATTTAGTTAATGGAGTCAATGTTAAATTTGAAACATTGATGTCGAGTATAAAACGATTATTTTATATTTAGTTAATGGAGTCAGTGTTATAGTTGAAACATTGATGTCGAGTATATAACGATTATTTTATATTTAGTTAATGGAATCAGTGTCATAGTTGAAACACTGATGTCGAGTATATACCGATTATTTTATATGGAGCGAATGGAGAATGTTATTGTTAAATACATTCATATCGAGTATATGACAATTATTTTATTTGGAATGAATGGATTCAGTGTTATTGTTAAAACATTGATGTCGAGTATATAACTGTCACAGATGGTTAGAATTGTCTGCCCTTGTCTGAAGTTAACATGTCTGTTATTTTCCTGATTCGTGTTTTCGCCCACTTATTCTGTCATTTTTTTATATTTTAACAGCTCCTATTTTCTCTCCGATTCTGCCAATCTTGCTAGAGTCCAGTTTAGACACACCTCTTTGAACGTGCACAGCGGCTGGATGTCTAACAATCTTTTCATGTTGACATTCAGGGAAGCTAAAAGGGCCTTGGTCTTTTTGGTGTGTAGGGGAAAACAATTAACTCTTTGCTTCTCTAAGTTTTTCAGCTGCATTTCTTGCCGAAGAAGTCTCTATGTAGCAACCAGCTAGTTTCTGTGACCCCGGTCGCTCGGAGAACTCTCGTTCTTTCATGCCCAGCCGCCTTCGACCCTTCATCCTGAACAGTGGCGAGCATCGAACAGTAGATCGTAATCACCGTTACGACTTTCTTACGATTCATTCGCACACGTGTGAGAAAACGTTTGTCGAACACCGGCATTCTTTCTCACTATTTAAGTTCATGTCTCTATCATTCACCACCATTTGTCGATTCTTGGATTTTGTCGTATAGTGACGTTGTTGAGATGAAAGCTAACAATTGTTAGAGAGTGTAAATTGGAATTATTTGTTTTGGTAAGCACGTTTGCTTAGTCGATTTTTTTTCTCTGGGGTTTGGTTTTCCTTTTAATAATAGAGTGCCAGGAGACTTAATTACTTTAATTCTTAAAATATATAAACGGGCAGATAAATAATAAACAGTTAGGAGACTTAATTACTGTATTTCTCTGAATATACTTGTATATGGCTTAATATAAAGTAATTGCTAGACATAACCAGGGAGGTATAACTTCATTTCACTAGCTACCAATTTTAACTTCACAAAGAAGTACGGCAAGACTGAAGAGATATTTGACAGATATATACATTGATATACATTGAAGACAGAAAGTGGGAGTGGATTTTTTTTTTTTTTTTTTTTTGGTGTTGTATGTTCCATTTCTAACAGATGTATAAATAATTTTGTATAGAGTTTTGATAGTAGTGTGTGTCATCGCCACATTAATTTTATAACGTCCTGTACAGTCCCAATTACCAATGTTGATGTGGGAGCTTGTATTTTTCAATTTCACGTTGTGAACGAGTACCCTGGATGTGTTTATAATGTCGGCATAATACATGGGCAGGCCAGCCGTCACGCCTGGGTAAAGTTACTTGTACTATTCTCTAGGCTTATCAGAGAGAAAGGGGGGGGGGGGGGGCTACTATAGTGAGTTGTGATTTATGTAATGAATGAGTGAGAGAAGGGAAAGACGTGGGGTGGACGTGTTTGTTATTGTGATAAAGTGAGAGAAAGTGCTGTGTAATGCGCGCTAGTAATTACTATATTATGGTATACACATTTTCTTGACTGCCTGTTTATTTCAGCTCTGGTCAAAGGTATTGTGTTTTTTTTCCTTGGATCGGGCACTGCGCAACCATCCAGAATTATTAGTGGCATGTAAATGCATGTGCCCTAAGTCTACGAGTACTGCAGTCTTCAGTTAATAGCCAATAGCCAGTCCATAATGCATAATTTACTCACGGCATTTTACAAATCACTAGCACCTTTGGCTGATGCCATTGCCTTTATTTTTTTAGAGCAACCGTTACCTACACACTTACGCCCCCGTCATCGTGGAGTATTTTTACGCCAATACCAAGCAAAAGCCAGCGATTATTCCAGTCGTCATTATCTTTAGAAGAGGTGCCTACGCCTAGCATTGTTGCTGGATAACCTGATTTCCTAGCTGAAAGTCACTGATTCGCTTTTGGAGTATATATTTAAATCAGTGAAATAAATTCGCTCCAGCCAGGGATACGGGTAGCTCGCTGAATTAGTGGTGGCCACACGGATATTAATTGTGATTCATGGGATTTATTTACCTGTTTCCAGTGGGAGCTTAACTCCGTTTTCCGAGGATCTAATACCCGGAACAGAATTATTTTTCCCAGCAGAATAGGAGAGGCACTGACAAGCTTTAGTGCCCTAAAAGGATTTGGCCTCTGTCATTGTTTTGATAGCTGGGGCCTAACCCTTTTATTTGGACATTTTAAGCGTGCCAGTAAGAGTGTGCGTGGAGAGGTATCGAGGCGAGGTTGGCGTGTGTGCGTTTGAGACTAGTCATGTGATAATGAGTGTGTACTTTAATTTCTGTACTTGAGGATTTTTATGTAATTCTGTTGCCGTCAGACATTGTGAAGGCATACAGGTGGGGTTTTCTTTTGTCCATGCTATGGTATCGTATTTTTGTGTGTTGTTTAATAAACATAAAAACCTATCCTGTGGTCAGGATCTCTTCGTTTTATAACTGCCACTGTATGTCATAACGTTGTCCCCTACTGCTATTAGGAGCATAGGAGGGAAAGAAGCAGATTGCCTTTGTAAAATAAGTCACAGTAGGCTGACGACGTAGCCCAACCACGCTTCCGAAGTCATATATCTTCTCATAATTTCATAAGTGACTTTATTCTCATCTATTTTCACACCTTTGCATTCACACTCTGTCTGAACGCAGACATAATCTATTCTAAAATTATAGCCTACTGTGACAAAAACCATTATTTTATATGGAGTGAATGTAGTCAGTGTTAAGGTTAAAATATTGATGTGAGTATATAACAATTATTTTATATGGAGTGAAAGGAGTCATTGTTTTTGTTAAAACATTGATGTCGAGTGTATATCGATTATTTTATGTGGAGTTATTGTAGTCAGTGATATTGTTAAAACATTATCTAAACGTTTATTTGTGAGCGAAAAATATTATATTCTAGACTACAATAAAAGCACATGTAATGAAATACTATGGAGTGGAAAGATGAATATAACAATTCTTTGGTGTTGGGAGCGGGTTTAACTAATTGTGTGCAGACTGGGAGAGCGCTGTCAGTGTAGCGGGTTTAACTGATTGAATCCAGGCTGTGAGAGGGCTGTCAGTGTAGCGGGTTTAACTAATTGTATCCACGCTGGGAGAGGACTGTCAGTGTAGCAGGTTTAACTGATTGTATCCAGGCTGGGAGAGGGCTGTCAGTGTAGCGGGTTTGACTGATTATATCCCGGCTGGGAGAGGACTGTCCGTGTAGCACGTTTAACGGCTGGGAGAAGACTGACAGTGTAGCGGATTTAATTAATTATTTTTAAGCGCGTGTGTTATATGGATGCAAATCATGGACAATAAAAAAAACAAAGCTAATTGAAAGGATAAGCGGTAGCCTATATTGTGTGGTGTTACGGAACACTATCACAGATCGTATGGGCATCTAAATACTGTAATGAATAATAAACTTTTGCAATGACCAGATTCTGGGAGGAAACAGTAGTACCATGGATCTACCGACAGCATCGTAGCACACTAGGAAGACTTTATACTGATGTATCACAACATCGTAACACACTAGGAAGACTTTATACTGATGTATCACAACATCGTAGCACACTAGAAAGACATTATACTGAAGAATCACCACATCGTAGCACACTAGAAAGACATTATACTGATGAATCACAACATCGTAGTACACTAGGAAGACATTATACTGATGTATCACAACATCGTAGCACACTAGGAAGACATTATACTGATGTATCACAACATCGTAGCACACTAGGAAGAAATTATACTGATATATCACAACATCAATTTTGTGCCGGTGGAAAGTAAAGCATTTATCATTTTTGAGAAGCTACAACCCTGATAAAACATAAGAATATAAATATTCACTACATAGCGCTAATGTTTGTTGTATAATTTTACTTCATTTATGGTTATGTATATAACTTTTGTATTGCATTTGTAAACATATGCAAAACTTTGTGCATCAGCCAAAAACGTAGTTTCCTTTCATTAATAAAACAAAAACAATTAAAACATTAGAAATCAAATGTGATTCATGTAATTTATGTATTTTTCCTGTTCAAAATAAATTGTGTCCCTTGGTAATTACAAAAGACATCTTGCCCCGAGTTACAAGCAATGTTGTATGTATGTACAATTAATCTATCCTATGTTGCTATATATGTGACCGTTGGTGGCGTAAAATCATCAGCGGTCCGGGATCTTAAGTTGTGTGGTGTAGTGAGAAGAGACGGTGACTTCAGCGCCTGTTTGCTTACCAGCACCTAGTGCAAGTGTGAACTAAGACGGAGCTAAATTTCATGCTTTTCAACTAATGGAAATATTTGTCCGGTTCTTGAGTTTATCTCCACAATGGTGACTGTCATACCATCTCAATGTTGTTTCCCTTTGTTATTCAATGTTTTCTTACCCCAACGTATAGCCAATATGATGAGAAATTGTGCCAAGAGGCATCGTTTCACATCCAGTTCTTATCCTAAACGGTTATACAAGTTGTCCTTAAGATGTCCTTTCTGGAGAAATCTGTATCTCACTTCTTCATACGTTTTCTTTGTTAAGTTAATGATCTTCATTGGAACTCCATACTGCCTCATTAATTTCCATGTGATTCTTTACCTACACTGCCAAATGCCTTTTTATAGTTCACAAATCCAATGTAAAGAGCTAAGTTCCATTCTAGTAAATGTTCGGGACCCGAGGGGGAGCAAAATATAGTAACACTGTGACCTGCTATCAACTCTTAAAAAGCGAATGAGAAGGGTTAGGTATGGGGTGATTACTCAGTTCTGTAAAAATTGTAAACCACAAAAATATGAATATATAATACTTGATTGATGGCGACTTTTGTTGCCTCAGAAAGATTCCGCGTTTGACCAAACTGTGGAGGTGAAGATAAGTTCAATAGGACGAATTTTAAAAAAAAGTATTTAGGAGAAAAAAAGAGAAGGTACGTCTTTCTCGGTGAAAGAAGGAGATCTAGGAAAGTTCTGCAGATATATTTTAAGTATCCAGCGCAACAACTCTCCTAACTAACACATTACTAACGTGTTCCCTTAGATAACAGAATATAAATTACAACACATGAAACAATGACACATTTTTTTTTTGGAAAGCTTAAACTGGTTTGTAAAACTATTATTCTATTAACATACTGTGGATCTAGATATCAGGTTGAGAAGTGAACACCAAGTCTATAACCCATCACTCCTATAGTACTATTACCCTGATGTTGAACTACACTTCTAGTGTTATAGTACGTCTACTAGTACACTTAACTTAGTGACTGGACTTAGTTTTTGAGTGATGGAGCTGGCTTGTCTACTGGGTCAGGATGACTCGATACTGTTGCCCATGTCTGACACTTCCAATTTTAAGGAGTAACTGAAAGCTGAGACTGTGGGTTTCTGAGATAGCCAAAGTCACTTCCTCGTTTGAGGTGAGAAGACATGACGTGAGACAGGACACACATTAAGACAATCTGTTGATAGCAATATCTTCTTCTTCCTCGTTGGTCCTGAAAAGGACGTTGGTTGCGTTGTGTCAGTTTACAGCAAAGCTGTGATATCTGCGCCTTTCGGCCAGCACATCCGACTTCAGCACGGCATTTTTTGGGACCGGGTTTGCCTTCCCTCTTCGATCCCTACTCTCTCAGCCAGACTGCAGTGATGCAGCCTGTTTCCAGGACCACCACGTGGAGGTGGAGTAGGGTCTTGGTAATCTCTGGTTCGCTTACCCTGACGCAAGCAGTCAAGCTATGAGTCGCTGACTGCATTCTCTATTGCTGCGTCTTTGGGTCCCAGATAGCAATATAAGGCAGTTCCTGTGCTAAAATCTCCGTGTAAGAAAAAGTAAACAGACATGTTATCACGGTTAAGACAAATATAGACAGACATTAAAGAGACATAGTAGACAAAGAAAAACCTTGAAAGGATGACATAGAACAGACGGAGTGGAGTTAGTGTGTGTTTGTTGAGGACATTCAAGGGAGCATAAAATACGAGTATATTGATGATGATAAAAGCTTTATTTAATTTTATCTAAATATTTTCTTAACTAGTTCCGTATCGTATCCCAACCTGCTACACAAGTTCTATCTACACACGACAAGGCAGTCCTTGTTCTGAAAACCCACAGTTATCAGATCTGGAAGGAGAACCTAAAACACATTGAGAAAGGTACAAGACACACCCACGAGCGCAACCGGCTAGGACCGACGTGAAGACGTCTTGAACAAATAACCCAGGACAGGCAGAGTAAACGTAAACTGAAAGTAATAAATATGTAATATGGTAGAGAAGTATAGACAATGATTAAGTTCAGAATGTTTAGAGGCTAAAATATGTAGTTGTGGTATTTAAGGTATAGACCAATATTACCAAAACTTATGGAATCTAATAAAAAGGTGAAGCTTACCCCATAAAATAAGTTGACGTAGGGTAATAAAGTGTTACAGACTTCACCATACTACGTCTAGCTTTTTTATTAGTTGGTAGTGATCAGTTCCTTCCTTGCTGCCTTTGCTGTCATAATAAAAAAGAAAAGCCAGGTACCCATTTACCACTAGATTTCATGGTGCATGACCCTGCTAGGTTTCCATCTCGGAATCCGGTAACTGTGCTGCGAGAAGAAAGCGCTTTTAACTGTCACGTAATTGCCTCCCCTTACGTTGCAGTAGTGGTCCACTAATGGTCACAACTCAAGCGTATCTAAAAGTAGGTCGTCCAAGACATCTATCTTCGCTCAAGATTGCTCTTAGCAATATAAGATGAATGGTGTTTCTATCTTAGGGGAGCCTTCACAAGATATTCCCAGAAGTAAAGAACAAACGCTGCTTAAGGGCTGAGCAAATTTGTTAACTTAGTATCTGGTCCGTCGCCTTTTGTGAAGGGGTTATGCAATGGTTCTGGCCCGTCAAGCCACCAGTTAGAGTAATCCAACGAATACCCTCTTATAAGTAATGGCTCTATCTATATATATATATATATATATATATATACTCATTGACGAAAGTAAGTGTGCACCACTTTATAGGGCACTGTGCGTGATTTCATGGACGAAATGAAATAAAGGTTTGCACACAATGTGGTTGAATATTGAATAAAAGACCAAGTGATCACTTTGATTTTAGTGAAAGTGTCTGGCCCAGGCGAAGCGCGCTTGTCTATGGCGAACTGTCAGTGCTGGTCTAACTGCAGGTCTGTAAGGTAAGAGATTTGCCTCTCTGAGCCTATTCCGCACTGTTCTGCACGACACTGGTCTTAAACCTGGAATGTTCCTGGCAGTCCATATTGCGTGAATAAACCTGTCACGCAAGTGCATAAGGCGTATGTAATGGTCTTGTGCAGGGGTGGTAACTCGTGGTCGGCCACTTCTATGGCGATCAGCAGTGGATCCAGTTTGGTGGAAACGAGCTTGAATGCGTGATATAGTGTTCCTGTGAACATTGAAATGTTGTGATACAGCTAATATAGTAGCTCCAGCAGCTAACATCCCTATAGCTATTGCTCGCTGTTGTTGGTTCAATTTTTGCATTGTCAAAAACGATGTTTCTGTTGGACTGTTGGTACTCTCTATTTCAACGATTACGTTTTCACATGCTTGTGATTAGAGCTAAACACTTATCTTCCTTTTATCTGTGATAAATTCTCCCCTACGGCACTTTTCACGTGATTTATCTTGCACCGTGATTATCTCCCCATGAATAGTGCGATCCAATTGTAATTGCACGGGTAAGTGAACAACACTCACACATAAATGTGTGCCAACGTGCATTTGAGTTCACCCAAGAACACACGCACAGTGCCCTGTTGAGTGCTGCACACTTACTTTTTTCCATAAGTATATATATATATATATATATATATATATATATATATATATATATATATATATATATATATATATATATATATATATATATATATATATCTTGCAGTAGTGGTTCATGCATATACTATTTTCATATGTTGAGGTTGCCAACCTCGTATAACCACTTAGCAAGAAAACCACTCGTACATATAATCTGAATCAACTATCATTGTTTAGTTTAAAATAACATACAACAAATTTAATAGTCAATTAGTTCAACAAGTTAAAATAAGGATTAAATGTGGTGAAAGTTATATGTAATTTTTCTCATTGAGGTTTTGGTATGGCGTTAATGTCCAGATTTATGCTGTAGCCTGTTACACACAACTCAACTCCAGATGTGTCCTACAGCCGTGGTTTCCGTCACTTCTGTTTGGTGCTGAGTACACTTCTTCACATAATTCGTCCACTGTAGGCGATTGGTGGTGACAATCTTCTCTCACACTAGTGGCGTAGGAACTTCAGTACTTAAGTCAGTTGTTTTGTAACACCCCAAATTTTGTTGCTTTCACGTGCGCAAACATGAGCTGTGATCAAAAATTGCGTCATAAACACTATTGACCACTGCCTTGTAACGATTACAAAAACGAACGCAATTCAGGTCAACACGTGCATTTGACACTGTTAAGAACATTTGAGGATGGTTTTTATATACCCTTGCACCAAATTTTACTTACAAACTCATAAAAACGCGCCGTCGGATAGCTATGCGTTTCTTTTTTTGAAAAGTATATACACACACACACACACATATATATATATATATATATATATATATATATATATATATATATATATATATAATAATAATAATAATAATAATAATAGCCCCTTCAGTCATAACTGACTATGGGACTGCGCCCCTGATTTTGGGATGCGACCATCTTCCATGTGGCGAACATGGCCAAGCCAGCGAAGTCTGCGCTGTCTAAGCAGCGTATACATACTTTGAAGGCCAGCACGTGACAACACCTCGACATTTGTCGCTTTATCTTTCCACGAGATGCCGAGGATGCGGCGTAGACACCGCAAATGGAAGGTATTGAGTCTTCTTTCTTGCTTAGCATAGGTCGTCCAGGTCTCACTGCCATATAGGAGTGTGCTGGTGACGCAGGCATTATATACCGCAGCTTTGGTCTTCATTGTGAGTTTAGAGTTCCCCCAAACACGCGATGTGAGGCGGGCAAAGGTAGCTGCAGCTTTGCCAATGCGGCTGTCGATTTCTGTATCCAGTGAGAGTTTGTCATTGATGGTAGACCCTAGGTATGTGAAGTGGTGCACCACTGCCAATTCATAGTTATCGATAGTGATAATTGGTGCAGCACCCACATCCTGACTCAGCACATTCGTTTTCTTTAGACTTATTGTGAGGCCAAAGTCCTTGCATGCTTTAGTGAAGCGATTCATCAAGCTCTGAAGCTCCTGTTGGCTTTGAGTGACGACTGCAGCATCATCAGCGAACAACAAGTCTCTTATAGTGACCCTTCTGATTTTTGTTTTTGCTTTCAGCCTTGAAAGATTAAACAGACGGCCATCTGACCTAGTGTGAAGGCATATTCCTTCAGTTGCATCTCTGAATGCATGTTTCAAGAGTAAGGCAAAGTGTGACGTGCTTCCAGAATATTGGACTGTTCCCTTCATGTCGTCATGGAATGACTTTATCGTTTCCAGCATTTTAGAAGGGCAGCCTATTTTCAGGAGGATTTTAAAGAGTCCATCCCTACTAACCAGGTCGAATGCTTTTGTGAGGTCTATAAAGGCGATATATAATGGTCTTTTCTGCTCTCTTGATTTTTTATGTATATATATCAAGAAAAACTGGATCATACGTTTGCTTTCGTACATAGAAACTGAATCAACTATTATTGTTTAGTTTAAAACAATATGCAACAAATTTATTAGTCAATTAGTTCAAGAAGTTAAAATAAGGATTAAATGGGGTGAAAGTTACATTAAATGTTTCCTCATTGAGGTTTAGGGAGGGCGTTAATAATAATGTCCGCATTTTTGCTGTAGCCTGTTACACACAACTTAACTCCAGATGTGTCCTGTAGCCGTGGTTTCCGTCACTTCTTTTTGGTGATGAGTACCCCTCCCCACATAATTCGTCTACTGTAGGCGGTTGGTGGTGATACTCTTCTCTCACACTAGTGGCATAGGAACTTCAGTACTTAAGTCAGTTGTCTTGTAACCACGAACTGTAACAAATGAAACAAATGTCTTCTGCTGAGTACATTTGTTTTCCGCAAACTAACGGCCCCATTTTCATGCGCTCCACCCATGAAAGTTAACCTCTGATAATAATTAAATTTCCGAGCACACAATGTAACTCAGCGAATACGATGAAAATTCACCAATATCCTTCTGGGTGTCAAGTAGGAAAATGCGTCTGGAGTGCGTGAATAATGATCTGCCTGAATTACAATTTAAACAAAAGGTATATACATCTCACAACATGATTCTATACATTTAAGCACGTGTGATGTAATCATCACTCATTACTCGTCGCTTCTCCCGTCGGGGTCTTGGATCGCTCTGCTTTCGTGTTTCCCGCACGACCAATCAGAAACAATCACCAGCTCCTGCAGTAGTGGTTCATGCATATACTATTTTCATATTTTGAGGTTGCCAGCGTCATATATATATATATGTGACAGCGCCATATTGAGATCTGTCGTTCTCGGCGCCAGCGCCATCTTGTCACTACGATTGCCCCCGTGGTTCACTGCCTGATTACCACATTATCTTCAAGAAGAAGATTTATTACAAGGCCACAATAAAGCCTACAAATTAATTGTGTATATTTGTGTTTTTGTTCTAGAAATAGTTGTGTATATCTGTGTTTTCGTGCCTTCTAAACCAATAATCGCGAGTGTTACTTAAGTGGCCAAATTAATACGTGCAGCGCACTAAAGTCAAGTGATTAGCCTATTGCCTATATAAAGAATGCGATGGCCAGCAGCGGCCTTTTTCAGTATCAGTCCAGACAAGAGAAAACGAAACGAGGCGCCCTGTGTGGGTAGCAGAGGAACAAAGACATGACACATTAGAAATCGAGCACAGGCTGGGTGTTTGTTTGGTGTTTGGTTTTGTTCGCTTTGTTATTTGTTTAATGTTTGCTTCGTGTGTTTAAATGTCACTGATAGGGTTGTAGAAGTAAATACAGCCCCTGCCTTAAGAATCAGAGATTTATTGTTGAATTGTGTCGGTTGCGAGTGTGCAAGAGAGTGGTCACATATCACAACAGCATCATCATCATCTCGCCCACCCTATCATATATATATATATATAACACCACTTAGCAAGAAACCTGTAATATTTACATTAGCAAATAATTTCTTTACAGTTACCCAAAAATTTTGGGAATACACACTTCCCCTTGCACAGACTAGAATGGACCGACAGCCATGTAGTTAGACGGTGTTCGAATCACTTAAGTCTGGAAATGTAAGTTAATTCCTCTGACGGCTCGTGTTCTGTAAATTCCTGGCGTGGGAAAACTGTTTAAATAATTCCTCTTATGACTTCTTCTTCTTTGATCCTTAGCCGCCGACCGTCAAAGCTGTCAATGGCCATCACGCCTAGTGGCGTCTTGTAGGGCAACATCAAATTGATTGATCTTTGATCGGTCGGTGGCCATCCTTTGTACAGTGCCCCAACTCTGGTTCATTCTTTGCATCTCAGCCTCCACAGTCCTCCTCCAGGTTGTTTTTGGTCGGCCTCTCTTTCGTTTTTCTCCAGGGGTCCAAAGCATAGCTGTTCTTGTGATGGCATCGAGGTCTCTTCTGAGGACATGGCCAACCCAGCTCCATCGTCTGCCAGCTATGATAGTGTGCATGTCCTCTTGCTTGCTCCGAGTAAGCAGATCTTGGTTGGTGATGGTATTCGGCCAAAAGATTCGGTGAATTTTTCTTAGGCATGTGTGAAAAAAAGGAGAATTTCGACATTTCCTTCTCTGTAACTCTCCAGCTTTCCGCACCATAGAGAAGCACAGAAAGTACACAGCTCTGATAAAATCGTAATTTTGTGCTTGTGCTGTATTGAGAGGACTTCTAGATGTTGTTTAGACTAAAAAAGGCTGTTCTTGCCTTATTCGTTCTGATGTTGATGTCTTTGCCTGCCCCGCCGTCTGGTGTTACTATGCATCTTAGGTATGTGAAGGTGTCTGTCTGTACCAGTTGCTGATTCCTTACTGATATGGGCTCAGGGTTGCTCACATTGAGCATTATGACAATCTGACTTCTTTAAATTGATGTTCAAGCTCTTATGACTTGGTCTGGGAAATATGAGTTAATTCCTCTGACGGCTGGTGTTCTATGAATTCTGCTTGGGAAAATGTGTGGTATAATTCCCCTTATGACTGGGTCTGGGAAATATGAGTTAATTCCTTTGGTGGCTGGTGTTCTATGAATCCTGCCTGGGAACACTTTTTTGTATAAATTCCTCTTATGACTTCTTGTGGTAAAATTCCCAAATTTCCAGTCTTGAATGTTAACATTGCAGGTTTACTTGTAAATTTAAAAGTTGTCCAATACTCGATCTGGTACTTACAATTGTGGAATGAAATGTCATATCCTCTTTCCTCTTACTTGTAGGGGGTGTTTAGTTGACGCTGCGATGCAGTCTGTCTGTGTCTCCGAGTGTGTTAGATTATATCTCACAATCCTTAGTTTCCAATCCCAACTGTGTTTCCGCCGAAAGTTATAATCACTGTTTGGGTGGGGAAGTTTATCATTTCTCATCCCACGCGTACATAAAATAATACTTTTAATATTTAAGCGTGACCTCTTACAACAGTGATGTCAAATCGTTACATAAGATTTCCAGCGCACCTCTGTCTATCACAATATTGTGACCTGTGTTCTTGGCGTAATGTTTTCCGACCAGATATCTGTCCCGACAGATTATTTATATATCCGCTTCATCTGTGTGCCTCAGCCAGAAAGATGTCTGGTCAGACCTTGTTGTCTTCTTTCACACTAGCTTGTGTCAACATGATCAACCGCTTTCCAATGGGGTCAAATGTTTGACGGACACGTTTCGCCAGGTGGTCAGACAGATTATGCAATAAGCGGATGACCGGTCTGACGACTGGGTGTTGTTACGATAATACGTCTGACGACTGGGTATTGTTACGATAATACGTCTGACGACTGGGTATTGTTACGATAATACGTCTGAGGACTGGGTATTGTTACGATAATACGACTGAGGAGTGGTAAACAATAAGACACGCATTACTCCCGTAGCATATACTGCCAAAGGGGAGTGACGTGTTAGAGACTTCACCATGCTATGTCCAGCATAGAGCAAAAATAGTGAAAATAACGAATGAAAAGGCATATAATTTATGCCAAATAAAAGCGGTGAGAGAAAAATTAAGACAAATAAAGGATACTGCCGGATGCTGAAGGTGTGAGAGATCACACAAAAGAGCATGTTCAGACATTTTGTCACACTAACCACTTAGCCAATCGATCACTACTTTGACATCAGAAGAAATGAACAATGATATCCTGGTGGAGACCAGCGATTGTCAGCAATATAACTCTTGAAAGTGAAGACATACTTGACAGTTTATTACTATGTGGTGGACAAATCTGAACTAAACTGACAGTAGACTGAGATAGGGGAGTGGAGTTGAATTACAAACCACAGTTTGGAAGAGAAGTCAATCACTGCTGACCTTCAGAGTTATGGAGGCGGCATATACGCGAGTCACCATTTTAGATTAAACGTCACTTTATGTGGGTCTGAAATAAAGATTTATAGTCGTTAAACAACAGACATAGAGTGGACTGACTGCCCAATAACAGAGTGTGTAAAATCAATTAAATTCCGAAAAAAAGAAATGTATATTTAAAATAAAGCATACCCTGCAAAATGTGTAGATAAAAGTAAAGAATATTTTCTACCTTAAGATTTTTTGCAGATTATTTCGAGATTTTCTAAAGGACACAAAATAATTTTCTAAAATAATAAAAAATGTTATTTATTACTAGTCATAGTCTTCAGTTAATCGAGAACCACATATTATCTAGCCTATGGACATACTGTTTAAGCCATTTGTTATGTGGCGAGTAGGGCGTAAACATTTTTTTTATGATGTCTAGTGCATAATGTACATCATCAAGTGACGTATTCTTTCCAGAACGTTGTCTCCATAACAGCTGCTCTGAACGCATCACGATTCTGGGCAAGTCGACCTGCATCACCCAAAAACAAGTTCAGACTCTCTGGGATGTCCTAGATTCACCATCGTCTAGGTCGTCACCTTCCCCTTTTTCCAGGGACTATGCCTTCCATTACTATTTTTTCCAGACTATTAAGTTTTTTTTATATGATCGAAAAATGTCAGCTTCCTTTTTGCGAGGGTATTTAGGAGCCAATTTTCCTCTACATTTAGTGAGTGCAGTACTTCTCTGTTTGTCTTTTTTTCTGACCAGGGTATTCTCAACATTCTTCTGTAGCATTTCATTTCAAATAATGTAATCTTTTTTTGCAACTGTTTTATTGAGTGTCCAAGTCTCGCAGCCGTATGTTGCTACTGGGAATATACATGCTCTGATCAGTTGTAACTTTGTTTCTTTGCTTGTGCCTTGCCATGGGTTTTTCATCTGTACTAGGTTATGGGAGACAATTGTAAGTCTTCTTTTCATTTCTACTGTACAGTCGCCAGAGCTGTTGATGATTGATCCTAAGTATTCGAATTCATTAACGCTTTCCAGTTCTTCGTTATCAATTTCAATTTCTGGTTTGATCTTTACTTTGTCTGTTGTCAATACTTTGGTCTTCTTGGTGTTTAGGTATAGATTCCGGGCCTCGCTGTGTTTATTGGTGGACATAATTAATTGTTCAAGTCCTTCTGGGCTGGTCAATAGGAGGACTGTGTCGTCAGCAAATCTGATTTCCGAGATCTGGTACCTGCCGATGTTAAAAGGGTCAAACTCTGTATGTTCTTGGTAATCTCTTACGTTTCTCATAATATTCTCGGCATAAATGTTAACAGGTAGGGGGAAAGGGTACAGCGTTGTCTTACTCCTTTCTGTACTTCAAACCATTCTGATGCATAATGTACACACCTTTAAAAAATTTGCAGTGTAAGCGGTGCAATATTTCTGTTAATCGTTTAGAGCACAATATTGTACTTGAGTTAGATAATATGACTAGAAGGAGTTTGTATAACGGTTCAAAAACCTACACAGCAAGTAGCTATATAATGAGGTACACTTTTTCTATATTATAAATAGTCATGAGTCCGTATGTTACCGCTGGTGACGGCACTATGTGAAGTAGGTGACCGTTACAGCAATCTGTCAAGTTTATAAGCCAAACCTTGACACCATGAACAATCTTCTGTGACAGGTATTAAATATTTCATCTGAGTTCATTGTTATTAAATTTTCCCAAGGGATCGTAGAGTTTACTGGTTTACAGATTTATCTTATGAGTGTTAACTGGCGACTGCCAGAGATGTGATTACTCAAATGAAGGTTGCTCAGGGCCAGATCTTTTCTACTTACCGCAGGTTGTCATTGATCAGTTGTATCCTATTAGGGCTTCCATACTCACCATACATGATGTAAGTAATAGCTACAAATCATGAAAACCTGTTTAATGAAGGAGTCCAAGGGACTAATTGCAAAGTTCAATTACACAACCCAATATCCTGGCTACCAGCGGCCAGATCGCTTGTTGTTTACATAAATCAGGATGCCTTTGTAAAAGGACATCGTCATAAATAACATGTCTGCTTGAGCTCTTCTATAAATGTCGATAGGCTTCTCCTATAGTCTAAATCATACATAACTTAGTAGAGTAATTATTCTATTATAAATCGAGATCATACTAATCGTATAAATACTTGCTAAATAACTGGAAAACACAAGCACCTAGAATAATATATCTTGTGATAACATGAAGTTTTCAGTTTTGTTTTTTCTCGCCCAGAGGTTAATCATACAACCTTTAAAAAACACGGGGCCCGCACTAAGGTTGAAACCTCTTTCCTGGTCACGTCTGCTGTAGTGGTTTTTGATGTTATTGCGTGGTTGCTATGTTACCTAGTGTACTGGATGAGGTCAGCTGTGAAGGCTCCTGAAGATAACAGTTTATGTGAGTTACAGAATGCCTTTCTGCTACCACTTATGACCTCAAACAGACTTATTCTGCTATTATGTATGTTAGCTACGTTTAATGTCTAGGGTAATGAAATGTGATGTGTAGGTAATTAAATACACAGACACACACATGTAAACACTAAGTCTAATAATAATAAGTTCTATGATCAACTCAACTAACACTGGCTTTAGAATTTAAATTTTACAATTTTTTTTTATATTTATTTAGTCCTGAACCAAATTTTCTTGTGGTCAGGACGTATGAAACAATATGTATTTATCAATAAAAGTGCATATATATTGAATAATCAAAATGAAAATTTTTGTACATAGACATATGGTTACATTGTGTCGTGGAATATTCTAATCCACATATATAAATTATTAGGTAAATATGAAGCCTAATAAATACATATAATAAATAAAGGAAGAAGAATGGTAAAGAACAGTGCTGTCACAATGACAGTACTCGAAATCCCCCTTGTTTTCTGCTTCGTCTGCAAATTGTAACGCTTTCACGTTGATAGTAAAAGCTTACTGTATTATACCCGCTTTCTTCAATGAAACGTGTGCTGTATTTCTTGGAAAAACATTGAGAGGCACCCTGCGTAATGACCTAAATTAATCCTAACATTAATTATACTGCGTTACCAAAACGAACGAACAGATGGACTAAAGGATAAAGAGAGAGGGAGGGCTGAAAATCAGGAACGCATGCAACACGCGTCGCGCGATACACAAATGCTGCCATCACGCGTGTAAGACTACATGCACTAACTTTTTTTTCAGACGGACAGTGATAAATTCACTACCCTTCCCAGAGTTAGGTTTTAAAATCATAAAAAAAACGCTTATTAGGAAAGATAACATTATATGGGTTTACGTTTGAAAACAGTACAGTACCCAGACAGCACATCTTCGAAACAGGAGGTAGAAGGAATTGCATATTTTGAACGCAGCCACGTAGCTCTTTTAAATTTGGATATTTGGGTTCCTTAGGGCTTGCTGACAAAGAATATGTAAAACGTTACGCAAATAGTCCAGGAATTAATAAATTATAACCAAAATAAAATAGTGGGGATGCCTGACAACATAAAATCATTTCTGCTCATAAAATTTTTTTATAACGTGTTTGAAAAAACCTTACGTTACAGAAATAGCCTACCATGTAAACTCCAAATTGATTGGAGCGCAACAAATGAAAGACTAACCACGATTGGTCGGGCTATAAATACTATCTTTCGTTGTTAGGGGAGACGTGAAAAGGTAACATTTTTTCAAACACTTGTCGAAACGGGGCTCGATTGGCTAGACTCGCTGATATACTCACTTAGGAGCGTTAGTTCGAGACCACTTGTTTAAATAAGCTTGATAAAGCAACAGTGCGTTGAAGCCAGCTCATATTTGTGTTAAATAAAAGCCTGGAACATAAGCAGATGGGAATTTGTGCCAGTAAATGTGCCAGAATTCATTGCTAATCAACGTATCTGTGTTTATTCTATGAATTGTGGTAAGCTTGAACCATTCAGTATCTTTTAATGAAAATTGAATGTAAATTGTTAATTTATGCCTGTATATATATGTGTAGTTCAGTGGCAAACAGGAGATAAAGCCTATAATGCTCCAGCCTGAACAGAGGGTGTCGGAGGGAAGTAAAACGGCATGGAATGGCCAAATAGTACACTGACACCTGGATAATTGACTAGAAAGAAATAATGCTGGAAGTGCAGAGGCGTGGTAACCATTAAGGAGGTAAATACTGGTATAAAGTATTTCAGATGAAGCTGACAGTTGGCCTAACGCTCTGAACTCAATGTTTGTGATGTGTTGTGATCAGTGTAAAAGGAGAGTATAAGTTAGTTATGAAGTAGAAGGTACATCCTTCTTGATTTCAGGGACCGTGGTCTTGATGGTACTGAGCAGCACCTGGTCAGAGCTTTGCTGAATCCAGAGTCGGACAGCATACTCCTTGGTCTTTTTAGCTATCAGTGAGGTGTCTCCAGAGCCCAGGGGAGAATTCGAGCAGAGGAGTCCTTTCCTGCCGCCATCACGCAAGATAAGCTGATTTGGCCAGCTGAGCTCAACATTATTCCCCTCATCTTGAAATGACTTTGTAAAAATAACATTCAGAGGGGAATTTAATTGTCTTAATATCAGGAACTGAGAACATCTCCAATACTAGTCCCAAAAGACAAACTATTGAAGTCATGATGACAAATACCAACAGAGCTTTAACAAAACAAAACCAGTATTACCTCATTTTACTACTACACAACTGACACACATAGGATATTTGTAATAATATATGTCACTACAATATTCATATTGATAAAGTCTGTACATATACTTGTAATTAAAATTGATTGTGATTCCTGGTTCCTTTGTATTTGAATCAGGACACATATACCTTTATGACAAAAATGAATACATATTGTTATTTGAAAAGTTATCAGTGACTCCTTAAGATATTCTCATAGAGTGTTATATGTATGTGAGTGTCACAGTGTTGTCAAGAGTAGTGGATTAAATTAAATTGTTTATCTGTCTGTTGTTGTGACTTACACTTCATCATACACATACCCTAGACACATAACGTAGTCATCACACTATTCCAGAATAATTCTGACTGAGATATATATATATATATGTGGCAGCAAGTAAGGTTATCTATAATACACTACTCTCATTAGATATAGATACCTTCACAGCTGATCTCAGTCAGTACACTAAGTCCCCTATAAATATTTATAACATCCCACTTCACCACATATATTGGGGTCTCGCTCTTGGGATTTTGAATCTTTCCCTATTAAAAATATTGGGGGTAATTCACTTCAGGGAATATAAGAATTAAAAGGTATCCTTGGGTGGAATTGAATAAGGTTGAGCTCACGGTGCCTGTGTTGTCCATTAGATATATTTAGAGATTAAATTGTTGGTTAGACATTGTAGAAATTTACCTGATAGACAATGGCGGACCTGGCCAAGTTTCGATCTGCTGCTGTACAGACTGCAAAAGAGTTAGGATTAGATGGGCAAGTTATGGTTGCCTATGTCACTACGGAATGTGACAAATTTATTGAACGCGAAGAAAGAAGATTAGAAAAAGAGGCCGAAAGAAAGTTAGAGGCTGAGACTAAGAGGTTGCAGATTGAGGCTGACAAAGAGGCTAAGAAATTGGAAGCAGAAAGGGAAGAGAAGAAATTAGCTGCAGAAAGGGAAGAGAAGAAATTAGCTGCAGAAAGGGAAGACAAGAGATTAGCTGCAGAAAGGGAAGCAGAAAAGGAGGAGAAGAGATTACAAAGAGAACATGAGTTAAGACTAAGGGAGTTTGAGTTTCAGGGCCATGCTCCTGAAAATGGTGCCAGTCCCTTTGCCTCTGATGCCACTGCTAGCCAAGGAGCCTCAACCTCAGCTATGAATTTTCATTTAGATCATTTTGTTGAGAAAGACGATGATATAGAGAGCTACCTAAATAGGTATGAACTATTAGCTACCACGTATGGGTTAGAGAGAGAAAGGTGGAGCTTAAAGTTATCTCAGGGACTTCGTGGGGCAGCTTATGAAGTTTTTGCAAAAATGAGCAGAGGTGATCAGGAAAATTATGACATTCTAAAGCAGGCTCTTTTGTTAAGGTATGAAAAGAATGCAGAATTTTATAGGAAAAAATTTAGGAATGCTAAACTACTGTCAGGTGAAACCTATCACCAGTTCTCTGCACGAATAGAGACATACTTGGAGAAATGGACTTCTCTGGGGAAAACCCAAGATCTTAAGGAAATGGTCCTTATAGAGCAATTAAGAGAGTCCATGGCTCCAGACCTGAGAAAGTTTCTCATGGAACAAGGTGCAGAGAGGCTGGATGAGTTGCTAAATGTTGCTGAAAGGTATCAAGCAGCTCAAGCAGAGGTAACAGGTAATAAAAAGAAACAAGTGGATAACTTTAGGGCACCACAGAACTTTAATAAATTTGATCCTAAGGATCAAAATAAAGGTAAGCACCAATTTGATAGGCCACGGTATGAAAATAAAAATAAATTCCCACAATTCGATGAAAGGAAATATGATGAAAGAAAATCTTTCAACCAAGGAAAAAGGTGGTGTAAAAATTGTAAGATGAACAATCATGACACTGACCATTGTAGAAGGAAACCTGTGTATATGGCAACACTTCAGGTCAGGTCGACCTCAAGACAGGAGGAGGATATTATGTTAGATACCACTCCAGAAGAGATGAGGAAGGCACAGGCTGGGGATAAAACACTCAAGCCTTGTTTCAGAAAATTGTCAACTTGTCATACAACTCCAGGCAAGGGAGATTTTTACATGAAAAACAAGTTGATGTATAGGAAGACTGGAGCTAGATCCAATGGGCACGGACAACTGGTACTTCCTAAAAGATATAGGGCAGACTTAATAAGGAGCATACATGTGAAACCAGATGGGGACCATGAGAAGATAGGTACCATCATTCAAAAGGTGGCTCACAATTATTATTGGCCCAAAGCAAGATGGGACATTGAGAATTTTGTATAAAGGTGTAGCATAGCACATGAGGGAACACCCACAAGTGGGAACATGGATCAGGACCTGGACACGCCACGGGGCAAAATTAGGCCTGATAATAAAAAGAAAAATAGATTTGATAAAGTGGACCAAATGGAATGGGAAGCCCCTTTTCACGGACAAGCTTCACTTAACTGTTTTACAATGGCCACTATGCGGAGAGTGCAAAAAGATGTCTTACCCCAGGATAAGCCGAAAATCCCTCAATCGGACTTAAACAAACTGGAGGAAGAAGATGTAGAGAGGAAATCTCTCATCAAGAATTTTAAGAGGGGAGACAGCCCCAAAAGAAAAATTGGTAGCGGTCGTTTTGTGAATGATAATTGTGGGAGGAAAAATCATCACTATAAAGCTTCGAGTGGAAGAGACCATACCGGTGCATGGACAAATAGGTCCACACAATTAAAGGTCCATATGTAGCTATGTAAAGAACGTGGACTGATGAAAAGGCAGAGGAAAACATTACATCTTCATACCAATATGTGAATGAGCTGACCACTCGGTTAAAAACTGGCTGGAAACTTGCCAATGAAAATTTGAAACAAGCCAGGAAGAAACATGCTGCCTATTATAACAGGAAGGCGAAAGACAGAAATTTGGCTGTGGGAGAGAAAGTACTGCTTCTTTTGCCGGGAGTCAGAATAAGTTACAAATTGGATGGCAGGGTCCATATACAGTTCTAGAGAAGGTGTCTAGAACAAATTATAAGATAGATAAGAAGGGGAAAGAAAAAATCTATCATGTGAATCTCCTGAAGAAATATTTGGAAAGAGAACATCAGGAAGAGACACACTTGTTGACCTTGTCCATCGCCATGGAGATGAAAAAGGAACCACTTTCATCATTTGAATATCCATTACACCCCTGTGAGACAGCAGCACAGGTGAAAATCAGTACACATTTAACGAAAACTCAGAAAGAGAGAGTGCAACAGGTTCTAAATAATCATGCAGAGGTGTTAACAGACCGACCAGGGCATACAAACCTATTGGAATATGATATGAAACTAATAGACTTCACACCTGTCTGTATGAAACCATATTCGATTCCGTTTGCTAAGGAGAAAGCTTTGAAGGAAGAGATAGACTATCTATTGAAGGAAGGAATTATTTCGCACAGTGAGTCTTCGTATAGTTCCGGTGTTGTACTCTTAAGGAAGCCCTCTGGAGAACATAGACTCTGTATAGATTACAGGAGACTGAATGCTATTACAGAAGGACAGGTGGATCCATTGCCGGATACAAATCAGCTGTTTGCCAGACTAAATAAAGCTAAATATTTCTCAAAAGTGGATCGGAGTAAAGGATACGATCAGATTCCAGTAAAGCCTGAGGTTAGACCATACCTAGCTTTTAGTACCTCAGAAGGACACTATGAGTTTAATAGATTGCCATTTTGGATTGAAGAATGCGCCTAGTGTCTTCGCTAGAATGATGAGAACATTATTGGATCCTCTGAATAATCCCTGTATAACAAATTTTATGGATGATATCCTTATAGCAACAGAAACATTTGAGGAACACATTGACTCTCTGAACATGCTGTTTGATCGACTTAGGGAGGCAAATTTAACAGCCCGACCAACCAAATGTTGCGTTGGATGTAAAGAATTGGAATTTTTGGGACACACAGTTTATCAGGGAAACATGACCCCTGACCCAAAGAATTTAGAGAAACTACAGAAAGCCCCGAGACCACAAACCAAGAAGGACGTGAGATCCTTTGTCTCATTATGTGGTTTCTACCAGAAGTATATCAAAAACTTTAATTCCATATGTGCACCGTTAACTGAATTGACACGTAAAGGACATCCAGATCGCATTACATGGACACCACAATGTGAAATGACTTACCAAGAATTGAAGGAAAAGCTCACAAGTAAACCCATTTTGAAATTACCTGACTTAAGTCAAGAATTCATAGTAAGGACGGATGCAAGTAATATTGGGTTAGGTGCAAACTCTACTACAGAAATCAGATGCATTGGATGGGGAATTAAGCCCAGTGGCATATGCTAGCAGAAAGTTGAATAAAGCTGAAATCAACTACTCAACTAGCGAAAAAGAATGTCTTGCAGTAATATGGGCGATAAAGAAATTCAATATTTATCTATATGGGAAGGCATTTAAGTTGCAAACAGATCACAAACCTTTATCGTTTCTAGCACAGGCTAGGCATGAGAACTCCAGGTTACTCCGATGGTCTTTACTTTTGGCTCCATATAATTTTAGCATTGAGTATATATCTGGAAAAACCAATTTGGGAGCGGATTTTTTAAGCCGCCATCCGTGTGATGAGAATCACCGTAAACCCCAGAAATAATAATAAATTTCTCTATGTGAATATAGAATAAAGGACTGACATATAATGTCTGTTTTAAGAGGGGAGGTGTCGTGGAATATTCTAATCCACATATATAAATTATCAAGTAAATATAAAGCCTAATAAATACATATTTTTTTCAGACGGACAGTGTAAATTCACTACCCTTCCCAGAGTTAGGTTTTAAAATCATAAAAAACGCTTATTAGGAAAGATAACATTATATGGGTTTACGTTTGAAAACATTACAGTACCCAGACAGCACATCTTCGAAACAGGAGGTAGAAGGAATTGCATATTTTGAACGCAGCCACGTAGCTCTTTTAAATTTGGATATTTGGGTTCCTTAGGGCTTGCTGACAAAGAATATGTAAAACGTTACGCAAATAGTCCAGGAATTAATAAATTATAACCAAAATAAAATAGTGGGGATGCCTGACAACATAAAATCATTTCTGCTCATAAAATTTTTTTATAACGTGTTTGAAAAAACCTTACGTTACAGAAATAGCCTACCATGTAAACTCCAAATTGATTGGAGCGCAACAAATGAAAGACTAACCACGATTGGTCGGGCTATAAATACTATCTTTCGTTGTTAGGGGAGACGTGAAAAGGTAACATTTTTTCAAACACTTGTCGAAACGGGGCTCGATTGGCTAGACTCGCTGATATACTCACTTAGGAGCGTTAGTTCGAGACCACTTGTTTAAATAAGCTTGATAAAGCAACAGTGCGTTGAAGCCAGCTCATATTTGTGTTAAATAAAAGCCTGGAACATAAGCAGATGGGAATTTGTGCCAGTAATTGTGCCAGAATTCATTGCTAATCAACGTATCTGTGTTTATTTCCATGAAATTGTGGTAAGCTTGAACCATTCAGTATCTTTTAATGAAAATGAATGTAAATTGTTAATTTATGCCTGTATATATATGTGTAGTTCAGTGGCAAACAGGAGATAAAGCCTATAATGCTCCAGCCTGAACAGAGGGTGTCGGAGGGAAGTAAAACGGCATGGAATGGACAAATAGTACACTGACACCTGGATGATTGACTAGAAAGAAATAATGCTGGAAGTGCAGAGGCGTAGTAACCATTAGGGAGGGAAATACTGGTATAAAGTATTTCAGATGAGCTGACAGTTGGCCTAACGCTCTGAACTCAATGTTTGTGATGTATTGTGATCAGTGTAAAAAGAGAGTATAAGTTAGTTATGAAGTAGAAGGTACATCCTTCTTGATTTCAGGGACCGTGGTCTTGATGGTACTGAGCAGCACCTGGTCAGAGCTTTGCTGAATCCAGAGTCGGACAGCATACTCCTTGGTCTTTTTAGCTATCAGTGAGGTGTCTCCAGAACCCAGGGGAGAATTCGAGCAGAGGAGTCCTTTCCTGCCGCCATCACGCAAGATAAGCTGATTTGGCCAGCTGAGCTCAACATTATGTCCCCTCATCTTGAAATGACTTTGTAAAAATAACATTCAGAGGGGAATTTAATTGTCTTAATATCAGGAACTGAGAACATCTCCAATACTAGTTTCCTTAAGACAAACTATTGAAGTCATGATGACAAATACCAACAGAGCTTGAACAAAACAAAACCAGTATTACCTCATATTACTACTACACAACTGACACACATAGGATATTTTTAATAATATATGTCACTACAATATTCATATTGATAACGTCTGTACATATACTTGTAATTAAAATTGATTGTGATTCCTGGTTCCTTTGTATTTGAATCAGGACACATATACCTTTATGACAAAAATGAATACATATTGTTATTTGAAAAGTTATCAGTGACTCCTTAAGATATTCTCATAGAGTGTTATATGTATGTGAGTGTAACAGTGTTGTCAAGAGTAGTGGATTAAATTAAATTGTTTATCTGTCTGTTGTTGTGACTTACACTTCATCATACACATACCCTAGACACATAACGTAGTCATCACACTATTCCAGAATAATTCTGACTGAGATATATAGATATGTGGCAGCAAGTAAGGTTATCTATAATACACTACTCTCATTAGATATAGATACCTTCACAGCTGATCTCAGTCAGTACACTAAGTCCCCTATAAATATTTATAACATCCCACTTCACCACACATTGGTTAATATTAACACTAACTACAGAGTCTTTGGAAAACTAGCACTGGATGTCTGGTCGTGGTGGTGTCATCATGCCCGATCTCTGTTTACAATAGTCATTGTCTTTGAAATATGGAACTGAGGTATAGTTTTTATACACAAGGATTTTTATTTATTTTAGTGTGGACAAATTTGATGAATCAACAGCAGGCCAGGTTTTCAACTTATCTGGCCTGTGACGATGTAGTAAAGAATTCAAGTGGCCCACTCCTCACAGGTGCTGAGGTAAAATGGTAGGCTTATTAGTCATACACTCTTGGATCTCTTCAAAGCATCTGGGCACTAGCGCAGTGCCAGACCAGAAATCACAATTCAACAATTGAAAACACAGTTACGTTGTACTAGCAAAATCAGCTGAGCTGCTGGCTAGACTATGGCGTCCCATGGTAATATATAGTTTTCATGGACGTCACACTCTAACATTAACGATCTGACCGTATATGGACAGTCTTCAACAAAATGGCACTTGCCGCTAATGTTTTTCTATATATGAACTCTTTCGTCCAATCAGCGGACTTCCCCTCTACCGTTCAAATATTTAAACTACAATGTCCAATCTTAGTTCTAGTTTCGGTCTAGTTGTGAAATGTACTTATGTCGGTCTGTCTGTCCGAACTTGGTTTTTCCCAAAATTACACTTGGTTTTAGACCAAACTACAAAAAAAACTACACAATTTATTCTCCTAAACTTATTATTAAGAAAAAACATACTTTTTTCAAGGTTAGTTTTGAAATTTGCTTTTGTACCATCGTTCACGGCGTTTGCCCGCTATATTCAAACTTAAACGACTATTACCGTTTAAAACGCCTAAGATACGTCTGTTTCTGACAAGAGCTCAGGTCGTTTTCAAGTCCAAGTTCTCACATGGTGTCACTAGTGTCGTAATTATTTTTTTTTAAACTACAAATTGCGTCTGCTAGGCTTTTAGATTCAAGCACGCATGCAGACTGCATCATTTTTTTTTCTTTTCTTTCCTCTCCGTTCTTGCCCCCGTCTAAAAACAAATATGCCGGTTTTTGTGTCTTCATTTTATAACTAGTTGGTTTTTCAATTGGCGCTAGAAAAACTCTGGCGTGGGCGAGAATGTTCTCAGCTAATCTTACCTATATTTTTAACCCCTACATGTTATTATACCTGATATCTTTATAAATGGAGGAATTTTAAAGCGTGTGTATTACTGTAATCTCACACACATCTCCCCACCTGATAAACATGCACTAATGCAAGTTCCAAAACCAGTGATACACCATAGCTAAAATTAACTCCTTAAAACGCCTGCCATACTACTTCCCCTAAATTGTGATCACAGGGGTGCCTACTGAGAAATCAGCACCACATTCAGTGAGCCCCCGGGATATATAAAAAGATTAAACTGAATATGTTTGTACCAATTAAATACCCAACGAAACAATCATGCATTTTTCATGCTTGCCTGAGATACGAATACAAAGCAGGTGGAGATCTGTTTGGACCACACAAGTCCTCTGCCACAACAGATAGATTTTGAACGTTTTTATTGCCCAGTATTAACGCTAAACACTCTTTTTTCGTGTGTGGAAATATACCTTGTTCCGCTTTGTTCAACTTGCGGCTAGCATAAGCGACTGGGTTCAGTTCCCCATTGGGTGAAGAAGACCTTTGCAAAAAAGTAGCCCCAGGCCCACATTGCTTGCGTCCGTTCTCACCACAAAGTCCTGAGTCAAATCAGGCAATTTGAGAATCGGCTTGCTAGTGAGTTTTTCCTTTAACTCTTGGAAATGCCAATTCACATTGCGCTGACCCAAATAATTTTATCTGGAAGTCCCTTGCGAGTCAAATCAGTCAGAGGAGCACAAATAGCGTTAAAATTCTTGATGTATTTCTGATAAAATCCGCATAACGACACGAATGATCGCACGTCCTTTTTTGTTTGTGGTCTAGGTGCTCTCTGCAGTTTTTCCAAGTTCTTAGCATCAGGGGTCATGTTACCCTGATACACAGTATGCCCCACGAATTCCTACTCTTTGCCTCGAATACAACATTTTGTTCGCCTAGCAGTCAAGTTCGCTTCTCTGATCCTATCAAATAGCATACATTCAGAGAGTTAATGTGTTCTTCAAATGTTTCTGTGGCGATGAGGATATCATCCATGAAATTCGTGATACATGGATTATTCAAGGGATCCAACAATTTGCGCATCATCCTAGAAAATACACTCGGAGCATTTTTCAGTCCGATGAATGGTAACATGTTGAATTCATAATGTCCTTACCGAGGTGCTAAAAAGCTAAATAAGGTCGAACTTCAGGCTTCACTGGGATCTGGTAATAGCTTTGCTAAGATCCACCTTCGAAAAATATTTTGCCTTGTTCAGTCTGGCAAATAACTGTTTTTGTGTCTGGCAATGGATAAACCTGACCTTCTGTGACAGCATTCAGTTTCCTGTAATCTATGCACAGTCTGAATGTTCCCCAGACGGTTTCCTCAACAAAACTACACTGGAGCTAAAAAAAGATTCACTGTGAGAAATAAATTCCTTCTTTCAAACAAATACTATATCTCCTCTTTCAATGCTTTCTCCTTACGCGAACGGAATAGAATAGGCTCTCATACAGATTGGGTTTGAGTCTACCAGTTTCATGTCATACTGTAGCAAATTAGTATGTCCTGGTTTATCTGTTAATACATCTGTATGTTCCTCCAGAACCTGTTGAACTCTCTCCCTCTGGTTTTTAGTCAGGTGCTTACTGACTTTTACCTGTGCTGCTGTTTCACAAGGATGTAATGAGTATTCATGTGAGGTGAGTGGTTCCTTTTGCATCTGGGTTGCAATAGCCAAGGTCAATAAGGGGGTGCTTTCCTGGAGTGGTCTGTCCAGATACTTCTTTAAAAGGTTCACATGATATATCTTTTCCTTCCCCTTTTTGTCAATTTTATAGTTTGTTCTAGACACCTTCTCTAGAACCGTATATGGACCTTGCCAACCAATTTGTAATTTATTCTGGCTTCCGGGTAGTAGAAGCAGCACCTTCTCTCCGACTGCCAGTTCCCTGTCCTTTGCCTTCCTATTAAAATATGCTGCATGTTTCTTCCTGGCTTGCTTCAAATTATCATTTGAGAGTTTTTATCCAGCTTTCAGACGAGTGGTCAGCTCGTTAACACATCACCATGATGAGATAACAGTCTATTCTGCCTTCAAATCCGACACGGTCCTCAACAAAGCCTCTAATCGACCTTTTATTGGCCTCCCAAATAGCAGAGTTGCGGGAGCCATCCCGGTTGAACTATGTGGTACCTCCCGATACGCAAACAATGCGGCGGGCAGGAATTGATCCCACAGATCCGGTTTTTCTCACGTGCCAGCTTTCTCAGGATAGAAATGAGAGTCCCGTTGAACCTCTCTACCTGGCCGTTCCCTTGTGGATGGTACGGACTACAATGAAAGTGACTGGCTTGAAATAGCTTAAAAACTTCTTCCGTTAGTTTCCCCTTGAACTGAGAACCATTATCAGTCAAGATTTGATGCGGGAATCCTAATCGGGTAAATATTGTAAGTAGTGCCTCTGCCACATGTTTTGAATCAATTGATGGCAGGGCTACCGCCTCTCCCCACATAGAACAAGTGTCCACCAGAGTAAGGATGTAACTGTTCCTCCTCTTGGTCCGAGTGAGAGGTCCCACAATATCCACTGCAACCCTCTCAAAAGGTGTTCCCACTATGGGCATTTCCCCTAGAGTTGCAGGAGCAGTCCAATGCTTTGGAGCTACCCTTTGACATTCTGGACAGGATTTGACATATCTTTTTATATCCTCCGTTATCCCTGGCCAGAAGTAATGACAAGCTATACGCTGTCCTGTTGCGCTGATCCCCATGTGACCACTGAAGGGAATCGCATGCCCGAGTTCCATCACTTTATCTCTATATGAAGTCGGAAGAACCAGCTGGTTGTGACCATTTGTTCCAGTTCCGGCCTTCCTGTATAAGAGTTTGTTCTTCATGAAATATTCCCCCTTGCTTGGAGGTGTGTGGCATTTGGGCAATTTTTTAAAACATGGCTTGAGTGTCCTATCCTCAGCCTGCGCCTTCCTCATCTCCTCTGGATGAGCATTTATAGGTTCACCTTCTTCCTCCTTTTTCTGTGACCTGGTCTGCACTGTCGCCATGATCACAGGTCTCTCGGGATTCCCCAAGAAGACGTATCTACACCCCAATATCAGAGGGTAGATTGGTTCATCTATCACTGCTGCTCTGATTTCTCCTTCCACATAGCGAGTTTTCACCGTTATCCTTGCGATGGGAAGTGTCATGAGTGGTATGTCCTTAGTCGCCCCTTGTATTTCCACTGTTTCTGTGGTATACTGACTTGGGTCCACTAGGCTAGCCTTCACAACTGAATCATAATCCAAACCTGTATCATAAAGGCACCTTATGGTGACCCCATTACAAATAACATCCTCACAAACTGGGGGGTGATAAGGTTCCTGTTGTCCATTAGGTTTAACCTTTAATCTTTGCGTCCCCGACTTCATTGCAGCAATGTTTGAAGGTTTCCTTCTACAAAATTCGGTGTTATGGTTGTCCTTCTTGCACCATTTACACCATCTTTTTCCTTGGTTCAACGGTTTTCTTTCATTGAACTTTTGGTCATTGAACTGTGAGTTTCTGTCGCGATAGTCATTTCTTGGCCGCTCAAAGTTTGTCCTACCTTTATTTCCCTGCTCTCTATTATCAAATTTATTAAAGTGCTGTGGAGCTTTAAAATTGTCTATGTGCTTCTTTTTAGCACCACTTACCTCTGCCTGGGCTGCCTGATACCTCTCAGCAACATTTAAAATTTCCCCCAACTTCTCTGCACCTTGTTCCATGAGAAATTTTCTCATGTCTGGAGCCATGGACTCTCTCAATTGCTCAATCATGATCATTTCTTTAAGATCTTGGGTCTTCCCCAGAGCCGTCCATTTCTTCCTTTTCGTACCTTAGATAACAAAGCATGCTTTAGGCATGTCATAATTGTGTTGGTGCTCTTCTCAATGTCATTTTGGCAAAACGATTATAAGATCAGTACCCTAGGTTCAAGTCCTGGGTATGGATAGCATGAGATGGCTGTCATGGAGATCTCTCACCTCTCTTTCTCTCTCTTCTAACCCATACTGGGTGTAGAGCTACATAACGTTACGAACGTACTTAAGTACCTCCTCTAATGTCATCGATGTGGGTCAACAAAATGGATCTCTAAGGATAGCAATGGGTTTGGCATAAAAAGGGGGGGGGGGCTGGAGGTGGAGCATTCACTAGACGTGGGCCGTGGTCCACTGAATCAAAACGCGAGATTGCTGGCACACGTAATAGTTTGTAGGAGCATGGCCTTAGTATATTGGTCAACTGCCTCTGGAGCGCGGTACCCAGCTCGTGGTCTTTTGGCAATCACTATGTTCTGCTTCCCTGTCGGCAGTATCTCTGGATTCTTCTGCACTCCCTTCCCCAGTACCTCTCATTTTCTTCTGCACCCTGGACGGCATTTTTTTCTTCTAATTGGAGCCTTTTAATCTCCCTATCTGCCTCCAATGCCCTAGCCTCTTTGTCAGCCTCAAATCTTGCAGCCTCTTAAGTTCTTTGTCAGCTTCAATTTGTAACCTCTTCTCTTCAGCTAACCTCCTATGTTCTCTTTCAATATACTTGTCACATTTTGACGTTTACATATTGAAACCAAAACCTGACCATCTATGTTCATTTCCTTCGCCGTCAGCACAGCAGCCGATCTGAATTTGGCTAGATCTGCCATACTATTACACACAATTTAACAATGACTAAGGTAAAATTATACAATCTAATTACTAAGGTAATATATTAATTAATTAATTACCACTGGCTGTGAAGATTCATCAACTTTTACTTTCCACTTTTAATTTTAGGGGACACTGTTAAATTTATACAACTTATGCCCCCAATAGTTTAATTCCCGGACCAGGAGAACCTAATATCTTTGGTAAATCTAAATCCCGGACAAGAGCTACCCAATATTTTGTAGTGGTTTTTGATGTTATTGCGTGGTTGCTATGTTTACCTAGTGTACTGGATGAGGTCAGCTGTGAAGGCTCCTGAAGATAACAGTTTATGTGAGTTACAGAATGCCTTTCTGCTACCACTTATGACCTCAAACAGACTTATTCTGCTATTATGTATGTTAGCTACGTTTTACTGTCTAGGGTAATGAAATGTGATGTGTAGGTAATTAAATACACAGACACACACATGTAAACACTAAGTCTAATAATAATAAGTTCTATGATCAACTCAACTAACACTGGCTTTAGAAATTTAAATTTACAATAATTTTTTTAAAAATTTATTTAGTCCTGAACCAAATTTTCTTCTGGTCAGGACGTATGAAACAATATGTATTTATCAATAAAAGTGCATATATATTGAAATAATCAAAATGAAAATTTTTTGTACATAGACATATGGTTACAATTGGTTAATATTAAACACTAACTACAGTGTCTTTGGAAAAACTAGCACTGGATGTCTGGTCGTGGTGGTGTCATCATGCCCGATCTTGTTTACATATGTCATTGTCTTTGAAAATATGGGAATGAGGTACAGTTTTTATAACAAGGACTTTTTATTTATTTTAGTGTGGACAAATTTGCTGAATCAACTGCAGGCCACGGTTTTCATTAATCTGGGCTGTGACGATGTAGTAAAGAATTCAAGTGGCCCATCCTCACAGGTGCTGAGGTAAAATGAGTAGGCTTCTTAGTATCCTCTTGGATCTCCTTCAAAGATCTGGCACTAGCGCAGTGCCAGACCAGAAAACTACAATTCAAAAATTGAAAAACACAGTTACCGTTTTGTTACTAGCAAAAATCAGCTGAGTGCTGGCTAGAATATAGCGTCCCCACTGGTAATATATAGTTTCATGGACGTCCACACTTCTAACATTAACGATCTGGCGTATATGGACAGTCTTCAAACAAAATGAACTTGCGGCTAATGTTTTTCTATAAATCTGACTCTTTGTCCAATCAGCGGACTTCCCTTACCGTTCAACTATTTAAACTACATGTCCAATCTTAGTCTAGTTTCGGTTTAGTTGTGAAATGTACTTATGTCGGTCTGTCTGTCCGACTTGGTTGTTTTTTCCAAAAATTTACACTTGGGTTTAGAACCAAACTATCAAAAAAAAACTACACAATTTATTCTCCGAAAACTTATTATTAAGAAAAAAACATACTTTTTTCAAGGTTAGTTTGAAATTTGTTTTGTCCCATCGTTTCAGGCGTTTGCGCTAATATTCAAACTAAAACGTCTAATTACCGTAAAACGCTAGATACGTTGTTTTTGACAAGAGTAAGGTCGTTTTTCAAGTCAAGTTCTCACATGGTGTCATGTGTTCGTAATTATTTTTTTTAAAACTACAAATTGCGTCTGCTAGGCTTTTAGGATTAAGCACCGCATGCAGACTGCATATTTTTTTTCTTTTCTTTCTCTCCGTTCTTGCCCCGTCTAAAATAATATGCGGTTTTGTGTTCTTAATGTTTTTAACTAGGTGGTTTTCATGGCGCTAGAAAACGCTGGGGACGTGGGCGAGAATGTATCAGAGTATCTTACCTATATTTTTATCCCTATGTTATTTTATGTTTCGATATAAATGGAGGATTTTTAGCGTTGTATTACTGTAATTACCCACACATCTCCCCAACCTGAGAACATGCATAATTGCAGTTCCAAAAACCAGTAGATACAACATAGTATAAAATTAACTCCTTAGCCATGCCAACTATCTAATTTGATACAGGGGTGCTACTGAGAAATCAGCACCGACATTCTGTGAGCCCGGGCTATATTAATATTAACTGATATGGGTTTTAACAATAAAAGACCAAAGTAACAAATTTGCATTTTTATGCTTGGCTGAGATAAGAATCAAGAGGCTGGTGATTCTGTTTGGACCAAAAAGTCCTGCCCACAAGATAGATTTGGGAACTTTTTTAATGCCCAGATTTAACGCTAAACACTCTTTTTCGGCTTGTGGAATACCTTGTTCCGCTTTGTTCAAACTTGCGGCTAAGCATAAGCGACTGTTGGTTCAGTTTCCCCATTGGGTGAAAGAGACTTTGCAACAAAAGTAGCCCGGCCACATTGCTTGCGTCCGTTCTCAAACCACACAGTCCTGAGTCAAATCAGGCAATATGAGAATCGGTTGTAGAGAGTTTTTCCTTTAATCTTGGAATGCAATCACATTGCGTGGACCAAACAATTTTTATTGGATTTCCCTTGCGAGTCAAAATCAGTCAGAGGGAGCACATATTAGAGTTAAAATTTTTGATATATTTTTGATAAAACCCACACACGACACGAAGAATGATCGCAGCCTTTTGTTGTTTGCGGTAGATGTGCTTCTGGCAGTTTTTCAAGTTTTGGGGTCAGGGGTCATGTTACCCTGATACACAGTATGCCCAAGAATTCCAATCTTTGATCCAATACAACATGTTATTGGTCTAGACAGTCAAGTTAGCTTCTCTGAGCCTATAAATAGCATATTCAGAGAGTTAATGTGTTTTCAAATGTTTTGCTGTGGCCGATGAGTCTGTTATCATCATGAAATTCGTTGATTACATGGATTATTAAGGGTTCCACATTTGGCATCATCTGAACATACATCGGAGCATTTTTTTCAGTCAGAATGGTCATGTTGAATTCATTATGTCTTGCTGTGCTAAAGCTAAATAAGGTCGAACTTCAGGCTTCACTGGGATTGGTCATAGCCGTTTGCTAGATACTCTTTTCGGAAAAATATTTTGCTTGTTTGTCTGGCACATAAAACTGTTTGTGTTCTGGCAATGGATAAACTGACTTCTGTGAAAGCATTTCGTTCCTGTAATTAGGCACAGTCTATGGTCCCCAGACGGTTTCTCAAACAAATACTATGGAGCTAAAAAAAGATTCACTGTGAGAAATAATTCTTTTTCAACAATACTATATCTCTCTTTCAATGCTTTCTCCTTAGCGAACGGAACAGAATAACCCTTCTCATACAGATTGGGGTTGAGTTTACTGCTTCATGTATACTGTAGCAATTAGTATGTTCCTGGTTTACTCTGTTTAACACATCCGTATGTTCGTCCAGAACTCTGTTGAACTCTCTCCTTTTGATTTTTAATCAGGTGCTTACTGACTTTTACCTGTGCGGCTTGTTCACAGGGATGTAATGAGTATTATGTGAGGTGAAGTGTTTCCTTTTTCATTTCAGTTGCGATAGCCTAGGTTAGTAAAATGGGAGTGTGACCTTACTGGATTTGTTCTGTCCAGTACTTCTTTAAATGGTTCACATGATATATTTTTCCTTCACCTTTTTGTCAATTTTATAGTTTGTTCTAGACACCTTCTCCTAGAACCGTTATATGGACCTTGCCATCCAATTTGCCAACTTTTTATTGCTGACGTGTGTAGATGAAGCACTTTCTCTCCACAGCTAATTTTCTGTCCTTTTGCCTTTCGATTAAAATAGCTGCTTGTTCTTCCTGGCTTGTCTCAAAATATCTTTGAGAGTTTTTATCAGCCTTTCAGACGAGTGGTCACGCTCGTTTAACATATTGGTATGATGAGGGTAACAGTCTTTCTGCCCTTCTCATCTGTTCACAGGTCTCAACAAGCTTTAATGGACTTTTATTGGCCTACCAAATAACAGGTTGCGGGGCCATCTGGTTGAATATGTGGTTACCTCCGATACGCAAAACATCGCAGCGGGCAGAATGTGATCCCACATATAGGTTTCTCAGTGCCAGCTTCCAGGATAGAAATGAGAGTCCCGTTGAACCTCTCTACCTGGCTGTTCCCTTGTGGATGGTACGGACTACAATGAAAGTGTCTGGCTTGAAATAGCTTAAAAACTTCTTCCGTTAGTTTCCCCTTGAACTGAGAACCATTATCCGTCAAGATTTGATGCGGGAATCCTAATCGGGTAAATATTGTAAGTAGTGCCTTTCTGCCACATGTTTAGATTCAATTGATGCAGGGTACTGCCTCTCCCCACATAGAACAAGTGTCCACCAGAGTAAGGATGTAACTGTTCCTCCTCTTGGTCCGAGTGAGAGGTCCTACAATATCCATGCAACCCTCTCAAAAGGTGTTCCCACTATGGGCATTTCCCCTAGAGTTGCAGGAGCAGTCCAAAGTTTGGAGCTACCTTTGAATTTGGGACAGGATTTGACATATCTTATTATATCTTCGTTATCTGGCAGCAGTAATGAAAGCTATCCGCTGTCTGTTGCGTCTGCTCCCAAGTGACCACTGAAGGAATCGATGGCCCTCGTTCCATCACTTTCTTCTCTATGGAAGAGGGGAAGAACCAGTTCTGGTAGTGACATTTTGTCGAGTTCAGGCCTTTCCTGTTAGCATTTTGTTCTT
>JAMPIV010011041.1:0-27205 GCA_024509875.1 Oreohelix idahoensis
ACTAGACTACAGGAAATTATATCAACATCAGAATGAATAAGGCAAGAACAGCCTTTTTTAGCCTAAACAACATCTGGAAGTCCTCTCAATACAGCACAAGCACATAATTAAGACTATATCAGAGCTGTATGCTTTCTGTGCTTCTCTATGGTGCAGAATGCTGGAGAGTTATAGAGAAGGAAATGTCGAAATTGTCCTCTTTTCACACAACATGCCTAAGAAAAATTATCCGAATCTTTTGGCCGAATACCATCACCAACCAAGATCTGCTTACTCGGAGCAAGCAAGAGGACATGCACACCATCATAGCTGGCAGACGCTGGAGCTGGGTTGGCCATGTCCTCAGAAGAGACCCCGATGCCATCACAAGAACAGCTATGCTTTGGACCCCTGAAGGAAAACGAAAGAGAGGCCGACCAAAAACAACCTGGCGGAGGACTATGGAGGCTGAGATGCAAAGAATGAACTAGAGTTGGGGCACTGTACGAAGGATGGCTGCCGACCGAGCAAAGTGGAATCAATTTGTTGTTGCCATACAAGACGCGACTAGGCGTGATGGCCACTGACTGCTTTGACGGTCGGCGGCTAAGGAACAAAGAAGAAGACAGGAAATTATGGATAAAGTAAAACGAAGAGACATCACAATTTTGATGAGTGACATAAATGCAAAGATAGTTACAGTCAACACCGGATTTGAAGAAGTCATGGAAAAACATGGGCTAGAAATAATGAATGAAAATGGGGAACTATTCGCAAACTTCTGTGCTTTAAACCAACTGGCTATAGGAGGAAGCATGTTTCCGCATAAGAGAATACACAAGGCAACATGGATATCACCAGACCATAGAATAGAAAATCAGATTGATCATATATGCATAAACAAGAAGTTTAGATCATCATTGCAGGATGTAAAGGTATATAGAGGAGCAAATGTGGCATCAGATCACCATCTTCTGATAGCCAAAGTAAAAATGAAGCTCAAGAGATATGCAACAATGAAAAATTATAGACAACAGTTTAATGTAGGACAGCTAAGAAATCAAGAAACAAGAGACAAATTTGCGGTCACAGTATCCAACAAATTCCAAGTGCTCCAACAGCTGGAAGATGTAGAGAATACAGAAGACTATTGGCAGCAGGTCAAAACTGTATGCAAGGAGACATGTCAAGAAATACTGGGGAAAAGGGAAAGACAACAAAAAGCATGGATAACAGCAGAAACCATCAATAAGATAAAAGGCAGAAAAAACAAGAAAGCAGATTCAAACACAAGCAAAACCAGAAGTTCCAAAGCCAAGGCTCAAGAAGTGTACACAGAAGCAAACAAAGAAGTAAAAAGAAGTATCAAAAGAGACAAGAGGAAGTATATTGAGGAGTTGGCAAGAGAGGCAGAAGATGCTGCAGCCAAAAGAAATATGAGAGAACTGTATAGCAGCACAAAGAAGCTAACAGGGAAATACAAGCAAACAAGTTGCCTCATAAAAGACAAGAATGGGAAACTGCTCAGCAATATACAAGAGCAAATGAAGAGGTGGACAGAATATTTTGGGGACCTTCTCAATAGACCAGCTCCACAAAACCCCTCGGACATCCAGCCAGCAGAAGAAGAGCTACAAATTAACGGTGAAAGACCAACGAAGGAAGAAATAAAGAAAGCCATAAAGCTTCTAAGAGATGGAAAAGCGTCTGGACCTGATGGCATTCCAGCAGAGGCCATCAAAGCAGATATCGACACTGCTACAGAGATGTTATATAAATTACTTGGCAAAGTCTGGGAAAAAGAAGAGATACCAGCAGAATGGAAGGAAGGATATCTGGTTAAGTTGCCTAAGAAGGGAAATTTACAAGAGTGCACAAATTATAGAGGAATAATGTTACTATCAGTGCCAGGAAAAGTATTAAACAGGATTATCCTTCAGAGATTAAAAGAGTCCATAGACAAGAAACTGAGAGATGAACAAGCAGGTTTTCGACAAAACAGATCATGTGCAGACCAGATAGCCACTTTGAGAATAATAGTTGAACAAAGTCTGGAATGGAATTCACCACTATACAAGGTACATCGGATTTGTGGACTACGAAAAGGCATTTGACAGTGTAGACAGAGAATCACTTTGGAAATTGATGAGGCATTATGGAGTTCCCTGAAGATCATTAATTTAATAAAGAAAACATAAGAAGACATGACATGCAGAGTTCTTCACGAAGGACAGCTTACTGAACCGTTTGGGATAAGAACAGGAGTGCGACAGGGATGCCTCTTGTCTCCATTTCTTTTCTTGCTGGCAATAAATTTGGTTATGAGATCATCGACAGCACACAACAGAAATGGAATCCAGTGGACTCTGACGAAGTAGTTGGATGATCTGGATTTTGCTGATGACTTAGCCCTTCTGTCCCATAACCGTAATCAGATGCAGGACAAATTAAAAACACTCGATGAGAGGTCACAGCAATTAGGTCTGAAAATACACATAGAAAAGACAAAAATAATGAGAATAAATGCAGGTAATGATAACAGGGTTGAACTTGAAGAAACGCCAATACAAGATGTAGAACCGTACACATATCTTGGCAGTAGTATCGACAAAGTTGGAGGGACAGACCGCGATATCAAAATAAGAATACAAAAAGCAAGAGGAGCTTTCATTGCATTGGGAAATATATGGAGATCAAGAGAAATAAGATCCAACACGAAAATAAGAATCTTCAACTCAAATGTGAAGTCAGTCCTATTGTATGGCTCTGAGACATGGAGAACAACAAAGACAACAACCAAAAAGCTACAGACTTTCATAAATGGGTGCTTGCAAAGAATAGAGGGTTTAAAATGGTATGACAAGGTTAAAAACGTGGAACTGATGACAAGAACTAGACAAGTGCCAGTGGAACAAGAGATGATAAGAAGACGATGGCGATGGATAGGACACACACTGAGGAAACCTGTTGATAGCATTACAAGGCAGTCCTTGTTCTGGAACCCCCAGGGCAAGGGAGGCAGAGGTAGACCAAGAAGCACTTGGAGAAGAGAGCTGGAAACAGAGGTGAAAATGATGAGGAGAACATGGAAAGAACTTGAGATGATGGCACGTGACAGGAAGACTTGGCATGTGTTTGTTGAAGGCATATGCTCCTTTGGGAGTGGAGGGTTATGAATGAAGTGTATGGTGTAGAAACATGGACAATGAATAAGCAATTGGAAGGGGTAGTCCTGGAAACAGGCTGCATCACTGCAGACTGGCTGAGAGAATAGGGATCGAAGAGGGAAGGCAAACCCGGTCCCAAAAAATGCCGTGCGGAAGTCGGATGTGTAGGGCCGAAAGGCGCAAATATCGCATCTTCGCTGTAAACGGCGACACAACGCAACCAACGTAATTTTCAGGACGAACGAGGAAGAAGAAGAAGGAAACACGAACTTAGACTCTTGCATGCCTGTCAACCTCCTGAGACTAGAAACTGTACGCCGGACCAGTAAAAATCTTACAAACACCAAAAAACCTTACAAAAAATATATTAAACGCGATATGGTTTTAAAAAGACAAATGACATATACTAATTAGTTTAACATTTGAAATAGTGCGATATAAAACAAACTAATAAAGTCTCGTGCTGTTCTTCATATGTATTAGAAATACTGCAAGTGATAATCATTTAAAATGTAAGTTATGTCCCATAATTTTATCACAGCCGTCATTGTGACGAAATCAGTCTTGCACTTTTTATAACTCTCGTCAGCTCCGGTAGTATCACGTCATTTCTTCATTTTTCTCACTCCTCGTCCTATTATTCGGCATATTTATTGCCCTTACGTTCTTTTTGCTGTGACTGCCCCCAGACTTGTTTACGTTTCACCAGGTGAACTGGAACAATACCAGGTCGATTACACAGGTCAGTGGTTATACGTTTATCATGTAAGTCGCCTGGCCACCCCTTTGTTAGACACGCTCTCTATTGATACAGATGGTCGCGCACGATCGTTGAAAGGAAACAATATTGTCAGTCGGAGAGAACCGTCTGCGCGATGGGCGAAACACAGATGATAATGAGATAATAGCTTCCGAGGGACCATTCCTGGAAAAGGAGGCACCAAAGAAGTTGGCCAATCGAAAAGCAGCAGATGGGAGACTTTTTCGGGCCATAAATCGAGGATTTCTCACTAAGAGAGAGGTTGGTAAGAAAGCGAAGATGGCTGTATACCGCTCCACCTATGTCCCAGTCTTGACATATAGATGCGAGTCATAGGCAATGACTACAACCCAAAAAAGCCAGATCCAAACCTCAGAAATGAGGTATCTGAGGAAGGTGGTTGAAGTAACAAGAAGAGACATGGTCCGCAAGCAGACGGTACGTCAAGACCTAAAATCCCACCCCCTGCAGACCCAAGTAGAACAGTCCCAACTAAGATGGTTTGGCCATGTCTGCAGAATGGGAGAAGATCGGATACACAACAAGCATGGGAAACAAAGAGCCAGGGATCCAGACCCACAGGACGACCCAGAGTTTGCTGGGAGGACAACACTAGATAATCTTTGAAGGACCGAGGACTAGAATGGAACCAAGCCAGGAAGAAGACAGCCGATAGGATAGTCTGGCGCTCTCTCTTCCAAACTTCTACACCTCACAGTAGAAGGGGAACGACTAAGTAAGCAAGGGATCATCCCTGTATCAAGATTATTACAGACAATCTGTCTGGCAAGTAAATACTGGCAGAAAGCATATTGACAGGGAATGAATTCACAGATTTTTGTGCGAATCTGGGCAGAAAGTATTACAGCATTATTAGAAAGAGGTCTCGCGATGGAATCTTAAAAGTGAATATTTTAAAGTACACGGGGGAAATTAAACACCCCGGCCCATATAGTTTAAAATAAATTGGATTGGTGTAAAGTGGGAGCCGCAGTACACAATAATTCTCATTGGCAAATTCGCCCGAAGTACAATCTGGGATTTGAACTAAGAAATGAGAGATATAATCAAGCGAAATCGGAGTCACAGATCAGACTGCATCGCACGTCAAGCCAGCAATTCACCAGAGACAGGAAGAGAAGGATCTGACAAAGGATTCCAAAATTATAAGTGACAGATCAGAGTATTTGGGCAACTTTGAAACTTAAAAAAATAAACCCACATATTTTAAATAGACTGGAAACTTAAAGGACCCGGACATATCGAAGTTTATGGGCAACTGTAAACTGTAAAAGTAACTCGCATTTTAAATACGAAGACTGGAGTCCTAGAGAATCAGACCATCCGTCTGTCGTAAATTTATTTTGAGAAAAAAGTCTTAGAAATAGTGGTCCCGTTTAGAGTGAAGAATGATGGTGAAGGCTCTGTGATAATAAGGGTTTTGGAAGTAAATAGTTGATTCACAGAGTGCTGGGGAGAGTAAGGACAGACTCTTTTACGACAATCTTTTCTCTCAATCTACTCCTTAAACTCTCCTGGCTAAACAATTATTTGCCAGTTTTTAAACACACATGCGCTCACACCAATTTGGTGTTTCAAACACACGGACGCTACGTGAATACAAACTATGGTAAACAAATATGGGTAATTTGGGCTTGGGCCTTACACTACAGCACTAAAAGTTTTATGATGTTTATTTATCATTTAATCACAATCACAACATCTATCCAATTACAGGCAAAAATCATAGGTACAGAAAATACAAATACCAAGGTGGAAAGAGGGGAGGGGAGGGGTGAATAGGAGTAATTCAATATGCCCTTCCCGCTTGAAATAGACACAGACAAAAAAAACCAGTCCAAAAGAAAGGGGGGGGTTATCAGAGATAGATAATTTAACCCAACAGTAAAGTTATTACTCTGATAAGAGGTGTTACAATATTATGTATGTGGGGTAGGAAGCAGGTCTATTAGTTTCTCAAAAACAATGTTTTCCCTTGACTAAGCAGAGTTACGGGAGGGGAAATAACCAAAGTTAAGAGATCCCACTTAAAAAGGACAAATATAATGAATACGGTAAAAGAAAATATTACTATGTAGGACCAATTATAATGTTTACAAATAACTCTCATTCATTCATGCACGCTCGTGATGGCCAGCACTCAGTTTCTCACACACACTTACCGACCATGGATTCTGGCACTCCATAGAAATATTACAACACCAATTAAACACTCGACAAAATAGAAATGTCTTTTTTTTCTTCGAAATCCAGCCCCAGATTAGCGAGTTTGGCTTGTAGCAAATAGTCTCGTAATCGCTGGACGTTGAAGCACTTGTGTTTCTGTTGGTTTTAGATAAAGTTTCTAAGGGATGGCACAGTCACAGATAGGGGGGGGGGGTGAAATCGGTGTGGTCTCATGTATTTTCACCGCTGGTGGTAGGAAAACTTCTCTAGCGTGATGACAAAAAAACTGTCAGTGTTCTTAAATGATATTTCTTCTCCACAGTAGAACAGTAATTATATATTAATTTCTGGCAATGTTCTTCTCCAGTTAATCTTAATTTTATTGATGACGTGTTAAATTGTTCGTTGGTGTGCTTTCCTTCTGGTAAATTCAGTTAGCTGGACCCCACACAGGATCGCCACAAGATTAAAATTTAAACTGTTCATCAAAATATCTGGAGGGTTTTAAGAACAGAGTCTGGAGGACTCTATAAAATGTTTTTATGAAATCTCTGAATGTAGAACCGAGTCTGGAGGACTCTATATATATTATTGCTGGGACGCAAAAGGTTGTATGATCATTCTATAGGAAAAGATAGAAAAACATGACAACATAATTTCCAATATTAATCATATTCTAGCGCGTGATAAATTTACAGTTAAAACCATTTTATACACTCTAATCTTTGATTATATAAATTCAAGAAAAAACTCCCCGCGAGTCTAATAGTTAAAAACACACATCTATATATATATACAGAACTAAACTGTATTAAATAGTTAAACATCCCTTAACGGCTTCACAATTACTTTAAGCATCTATTGTATTGGAAAATAACTTATAGATATATCATTTAGTTTGCAACTGGAACTTTGAAATGGGTTTAATTTAATAGATTTAAACTAACACATAATCCCGTGAAATAAAATGAAAGCACTAGACCACTGATAACTTTAACGAATATATTGTACCGTGCACAGAAAAAGAATACACTCCAATATAGCCGACAAATTCAGATGAGGTCTAGCAGGATTCAACTATACGCTAGTGGTTCTTTAAATCTCTGGCAAACGAAGGATAAATGCATTTTTCAGAGGTCTTTATTTATATTAAATGGAATGACAGATCTGGGGGACATGTTAGAATTTCACACTTTTTAAGAACTCAGGGAAAATTTGAGATACTGGCCGCCAGACTAAAGAGAGATGCCGCCCCTGATTTCCGTATCTCCGTTCGCTGCATCCGCTTCGTCTTTCTCGTTCGTGTCCGTCTTGCGAGCGGTTCTGTGGTTAACACAGAGATGTGAAATCCCGGCGAGACGCTGCTTCGTCTGTTCTGAGATTCCTCAGTGCCTTAGATCGAATGCCGCTACTTTCGTTTGATTCTGGCAACGCTTTTAAGGCAGGTACGAAAGAAAGGTGTAGCAAAATGCTTGCTTATAATCGCTCTAGAACTTGGCAGAGGCGTGGCTTAACCTCTCCCAAGACAAGCGATGTCCTGGATCCTCGCGTGATAAACTGTCTACATATTTAATTAGCAAACGTGGTGACAAGTCCACTCTGCTCTGCTGCATACTAATAAGTCCAGGTGGTGTTCCCCGTTTCCATCGTGCATGTTAATGAGCCCACGTGGAAGAGTTCAATTTTTGTCGAAAAATACCATCAGTATTCGAGGGTGCTACCATATCATCTAACAATTCAGGGCCAGCTGAGTTTCATCGTCACACCGTCATAAGAGGAATAATAAAATTTCCAGACCAAGTGATTCGAAGCATCAAATAAAATTCTGTGTCCATTCTAAACTGTGCGAGGAGATTGTGTTCCCAAAAGTTACTTTGGGGTAAGTGTAAACATTTATTTTACAAATGTGAATTTGACATGTTTTTCTTATTAAGTGGTTATATATGAGGTTGGCACCCTCAACCTATGAAAATAGTATATTCATAAACCACTACAGCAAGCGCTGGATATCGCTTCTTGCTAGTCGTACAAAAAACCGACAGCAGAGGTGACCCCAGACACCGACTGGAGCAGTGACGACAGCTTCCACGACTTTCAGACAAAATTTTTTAAAAATGCCTCTGCTAAGTACATTTGTGGGCTGCAAATTAACACTCGCAATGTCTCGCTGTCCACCCACCGATGTTAGTCTGTCTGAATAATTAAATTATTTTTTGAGTATACACAGCGTAACTCAGGGAAGATGATTAGATATCACCAATATTCTTCTGGGTATTAAACTGGGAAAATATGTGCTTGGAAAGCGCGAAATCAATGATTTGCCTGAATTAAAATTAGCAAGGTACAAATATCTCACAAAATGATATGTTACACTTGAGGCACATGTGATGTAATCTTCACTCTCACTCACAGCGGGTCACAAAGTCAAATTCTTACCTGCGTTCTGCAATTCCAGTCCCAGTGCTCTAGACATTCGATATGAGATAATTAAACCTTCGCTGCAAATTTATTGTTGGCAACTCCAGTTTTTAAGTAGCGTTTAGTCATAGTTGGTATGTTACTACTAGTTGCTGTTTAAAAACGAACATTGTACTGTAATTACAACAAAAGATATGAGAGCCTGAACAAGTGCAAAAAGTAGTATTTTTTTCAAGTTTTAATATGTCATCATTGTTACGCAATGGCATTAACAGTATACAAAAACTGTACTCAATTCATACATCAATATAAAACTAGCAATAACCCGCCAATAATGACGGAAGTAAATCAAAAGCTGTAATATATTTTTAAAATATTTTTAAATTAAATATAAAAGTTCTTTGATGACAACATTTATTTGTGAAAGTGCGTGGATTTGTTTCAAAGAATACTCCCTGGTATAAAGTGTTTTTAACAAAATCGTTCAAGTTTTCATGATTTGTTCCTCGGGTGAGGGCGACAAAGAGCTGGCTGTGTCCGAAAACAGGTTCAGGAAGACTACTCCTACGTGATCAAAAGATTGTCCTTGCGCCTTATTGATCGTCATTGCAAATGCTAAAATCACTGGGAATTGACGACGTAGCATCCTAAATGGCAAACTGCGCTCGCTCGTTTCTAAATCAATGTGAGGAATTAAGACTCGTTCTCCATTATTACTGCAAGTGATAATTTCTGCATCACTCAGACTAATTTGCTCGTTGTGACTGACGCTGTGCTTGTCTTTGTGTCGCTTCCTGTTGTGAAACTGGGTTCTAACTTTCAACCACAGTTGCATCTCTTAGATGTGACCGACGTACAAACGGCGAGAATTGTGGATTTTGATGATAAACATGTTATAGAAAATGGACATAGGAGAAACTTTTTTGCAGCATGCTTCAAATAGGAGTTATCAAAAGATGAATTGACAAGTAGTTAATCTTGGTTAAATTTGCATTACTTGTACTATACAGAGTGCGAAAGCATATAGTGATACTGAGAGTTTTTAAAAAGAAACACTGTTGATGCCGCGCATTCTAAATAAAAATGTGGAAATGTTGTGTTAAAACAGTAAAATGATTTAATTTATTATATGAAAACGCAAACATTATCAGAGATATGGTTATTAACATTCCCGATACAAACGCAGTTTATAATATCTGCCCTAGCACACTGACCCGCAAACTGAAGTTGGACCATTCTATCTTACACATTTGCAAATTTAACTTCAAACCTAACTATCTCCTCCTCATCTTCACAAAGTTCAGTACATGTCTAGAAATTTTGGCTTCTAATTCTTCTGAATTTTCCAGTTGCTACTAAACCTCTTAACTTGTTTTACATAATGGAGGAAACCTGAGCCCTGTGAATAAATACAAAAAAAAAAAAATAAAGGTTATAATGAGGTACTCGTTGGACATAAAGAATGACTGTGACGTATAAAGGAAATATAGCCTACAGTAATCTGACAGCCTTTGTAATCCCATTAGCGTTCTATGATTTGCTAGCAAAACCACGCATTTTTCTGCCTGTCTTACTCACACACGCTTATTTTTCATCCACGCCTCTTTTCTTTGAACGTAATCAAACGAAGTTGTTTACAAACATTCGTGACCTGCCAGTCATAATAGGGAGCGAATCACGTTTGCTTTCAGGTTTATCACGCGAGCTGATCTGTCAATCAACGGATACCTGACAGACCGCACGTGAATAACACTGAACCTTTTGAAGTAAACTCACGGGCAAAAATATTTCCCCGAGTACCTTTTGAAGTTCGTACACAGAGGGAAATCCCCGAGCTTTGATCTTCAGATACGGGCAAAATCTACGAGAACCTGTTACACGGATTTAAGTCTTTGATGGCGGTCTAACGCTGAGACAGAGCGACCGTAAAACTTTTATCTGGGGGACTCATGTTTCTGATTCTCTGCTATACACAAGAGTGTGAAAAGTAGCATCATCTATAGATCAGGGAACCATGATGATATATAAACTGTAGTCTCTTAAACCTGCTATCAATTGTCAGAATTTTTGGATAGTCTAAGCACGCAGGGACTAGATCCATTTTCGCTAAATGTGTTAATAGCATTGGTGGGGATAATTTCATTCTGATGTTCTGGTAATAGAAATTAGTGCTTACGTGTTAAAATGTTAAAGCTTTTACCATTATAATTCACTTAGAGTTCTACCTGTTAAAACCAGTTAAATAAAATAACGCGTAGCTGTTTTATACCAGATGTTTCAGTTATAATGTTAATTTTAACCACCCGCTTTCTCACAAAAGAAGAGACGGCTTTGTTGACGATATTTATGTAAGTGCGCGTATGGATAATTAAATAATAATTGACATTGTACGCTGATCGTTAACGCGCGCGTAAGGGACGGGGAGGTTGCATACCTTCACCCGACCTAGAAAACACAGCGCTAGCGAAAAGCTGACCCTGTAGGTGTAAAAGAAAGTCGCCGTGTGCCTTTTAAATTTAATCAGGACTGACGGAGTGGATAAAAGATCGTCTTGTCCCCGTCCGTGTGCGTATATGTAGCTATATAGAATAGTAGCATTTTTCCATAATGTTTCTTTATTCCTCGCAGACCTGATCAAGGGCGACCAGCGGTTTTTTCTTCATTTACTGATGAGTTAATGTTGTCTTTTTCTTGGCTGTGCGTCACTAATTGCATTTGTGAGCCAACGATAAACAAGAAACATTTTAACTTGTAAAGTTAACTGGACTTACAAAACCCAGCAATATTTTTTTCCAATTTTATCAGCCCACTGGGGTTGTGCAGAAAAATAACATTATCTGACGACTGACAGTCGTATTCAAGTGTATCATCCAGAATTTACGCTGTTTCAGAATCGGCACTCACCATAGAGCCAGCCGATAGGATTACCATCATTTATCGATTGTAACAGTTTTAGCAACCAGATGTTTCCCAATACTGGAAATATGTTCCTCTGTTTAATGGGAACCCCAAGATCTCGGTTTATACACTAACTATTCGAGGTGACATTTGTTCATCCAGGAATAAACTACCAAATTCGGCGCCCCCCTCCTTAATCTTATTTGTTAGGGGATGAACTGGGGCCAATTTGGAAGATAAAAATAACCGGCAATTTTATATTCAGGATAATATTATTTCCAAGGGATATCACCAAGAGTAGGTAAGCGGGATTGAGTGGCCACGTATGACAGAGAGAGTGAATATTTTTCTTTGTTACAGGAAAGAAAAAGAGTCACTGGACTAAGAAATTTTACAACTATAAGTAACAGATCTAGTATTTGACAACTTTGGAATTCACAAGTAAACCCGCATTGTTAATACAAAACTGGAAACTTAAGGGACCACGACTTAAAATAACAAGACTGGAAACCTAGGAATTTGATCACACGTCATACGGGAATTAAACAAAAGTTACCCAGGCCAGTGATTTCGCAGAACATCCACCGTCAGAGGAATTAACTCTAACGTCCCAGACCAAGTCATAGAGGAATTAAACAAACGTTTTCCCAGGCCAGTGATTTCGCAGAACACCCTCCGTCAGAGGAATTAACTCTAATTTCCAGACCTAAGTGATTCGAAGCATCTAATACAGAGCTGTGTCCAGTCTAAATCTGTGCAAGGAGATTGTGTATTCCCAAACATTTTGGGGTAAGTGTTAACAATTTATTTACTAATGTAAATTTTACAGGTTTCTTGTTAAGTGGTTATAAATGAGGCTGGCAACCACAACATATGAAAAGAGTACATGCAAGAGCCCCTACAGCACGCGCTGGTGATTGTTTCTTGCTAATCGGGCAGGGAAACCCGACAGCAGAGGTGACCCCAGACCCCAGACTCCAGCTGGGATCAGTAATTACTACATCGTATGTGCCTCAAGTGTAGCATATCGTTTTGTGAGATTTATGTAACTTGTTAATGTTAACTCAGGCACATATCATTATTCACGCTGTCCATACACATTTCCCAGTTAATACAAAGAAGAATATTGGTGAATTTTAATCATATTCATTGAGCTACGTTATGTGCTCAAAAATTTAATTCTTCTGAGAGATTAACATTGGTGGATGGACAACGGAAGAGTGAGCCTGTCAGAGTGCTTCAAACAAATGTACTAAGCAGAGGCATTTGTTTCCTATATTGTCCAATAGTTTGTGGAACGAAGCTATAAGACCGTTCGAGGACGAAGCGGCAAGGCTGACGTTTCTACGCCTTTAGTTGTGAGAGCAGGGAAGCAACACTGACCACCTACATAAGACGACGTAGGCAATGAAGTGCCCGCATCACCAGGTAAGTGACGATACAACGGTGGCAGAACTAGCGTAGACAAGCTAGGTGCTTATTAACAGGCGAAAGCAACGGACATTGATTTTTTTTTCTTAACCAGCGGCACTTGGGCTTTCAGCCCTTCGGCCCAATGACATGTCATTGCGAGGCTGGGGAACCTGAGGACTTTCCTTCCACCCCGGTCAGGAGCTTCGCTCCTTCCCATCCACAGAGGGTTTAAATGGACATTGATAAAACCATCTATTTAATCCACGCGTGGAGAAAATTTGAATCCAACATACAAGTTTCACCAAATTGTCCATATTTATTTTAACTGTTAAAGACTAATTCATTATTAACATTGTTACATGTTGTTTTAAAACTAAACAATCATAGTCGCTCCACTATTTTATATGTATGAAAGCAAACGTATGAGCCAAAATATTATATATATATATATATATATATATATATATATATATATATATATATATATATATATATATATATATATATATATATATATTCATTCATAACCCTCCACTCCCAAAGGAGCATAGGTCTTCAACAAACACATGCCAAGTCCTCTTGTCATGTGCCATCATCTCAAGTTCTTCCCACGTTCTCCTTATCATTTTCACCTCTGTTTCCAGCTCTCTTTTCCTTGTGCTTCTTGGTCTATCTCTGCTTCTCTTGCCCTTTGGATTCGAGAACAAGGACTGCCTTGTAATGCTATCAACAGGTTTCCTCAGTGTGTGTAATATCCATCGCTATCGTCTTCTTCTCATCTCTTGTTCCACTGGCACTTGTCTAGTTCTTGTCATCAGTTCTACGTTGGTAACCTTGTCTTACCATTATAATCCCCCTATTCTATGCAAGCACCCATTTATGAAAGTATGTAGCTTTTTGGTTGTTGTCTTTGTTGTTCTCCATGTCTCAGAGCCATACAATAGGACTGACTTCACATTTGAGTTAAAGATTCTTATTTTCGTGTTGGATCCGATTTCTCTTGATCTCCATATATTTCACAATGCAATGAAAGCTCCTCTTGCTTTTTGTATTCTTATTTTGATATCACTGTCTGTCCCTCCAACTTTGTCTATATTGCTGCCAAGATATGTGTACCATTCTACATCTTGTATTGGTGCTTCTCCAAGTTCAACCCTGTTATCATTACCTGCATTTATTCTCATTATCTTTGTCTTCTAACTGTGTATTTTCATACCCAATTGCTGTGACCTCTCATCGAGTGTTTTCAATTTGTCCTGCATCTGATTACGGTTATGGAACAGAAGAGCTAAGTCATCAGCAAAATCCAGATCATCCAACTGCTTCGTCAGAGTCCACTGGATTCTATTTCTGTTGTGTGTTGTCGATGATCTCATAAGCCAATCTATTGCCAGCAAGAAAAGAAATGGAGACAAGAGGCATCCCTGTCGCACTCCTGTTCTTATCCCAAACGGTTCTGTAAGCTGTCCGTCATGAAGAACTCTGCATGTCATGTCTTCATATGTTTTTTTAATTAAATTAATGATCTTCAGGGGAACTCCATAATGCCTCATCAATTTCCAAAGTGATTCTCTGTCTGCACTGTCAAATGCCTTTTCGTAGTCCACAAATCCAAAGTATAGTGGTGAATTCTATTCCAGACTTTGTTCAACTATTATTCTCAAAGTGGCTATCTGGTCTGTACAGGATCCGTTTTGTCGAAAACCTGCTTGTTCATCTCTCAGTTTCTTGTCTATGGACTCTTTTAATCTCTGAAGGATAATCCTGTTTAATACTTTTCCTGGAAATGAAAGTAACATTATTCCTCTATAATTTGTGAACTCTTGTAAATTTCCCTTCTTAGGCAACTTAACCAGACATCCTTCCTTCCATTCTGCTGGTATCTCTTCCTTATATATATATATATATATATATATATATATATATATATATATATATATATATATATATATATATATATATATATATATATATATATATATATATATATATATATATATATATATATATATACCTAGACATATATTTACCTCTAAACAGAGCTATACCATTATAAGAGAGAATTCGCTGAATTAACTCAGCTGGGGGCTTGAACGGACTAAAAATCATTGCTTAAATCCTTTACAAAAGGCGACAGACCGTTATAAGTTAACCATTGCTCAGCGCTACGCCGCATGGTTCTTGACTTCTGAATTCGTGAATACACCCTTCGGATAGAAGCGCCATTACACTTCTATCTACATCTCTGCCAAGAGTAATCTTGTGCAAAGGTAAACATCTTTGACGACCCATTTAGATCTTCTTGAGTTTTGGCCATTGTTGGACAACTACTGCAAAGCAGGGGAGGCAATCTGTAACAACGGGGAGAAATTGTTTACCAAGTCAGCTGAATAAATTAAGGAAGCAGCAGGCTAGGTAGATGAACTGGAAAATTCTGATTATTTTATTAGTAATGTTTTATTGTTTCTTTTATTCTTTACTTTTTGTGTCATACCTGTAGTTAAATGCCTTTCTTGTACACCTTAGGGCTCCTGAATTGTGTTGAATGAAATAGAATTTAATCTATATTACATTTGATTGAAATGATTTTTGTTTCTGTATTTTAAAACATATTTTAGATTGTTTGTCTGCCGCTTTATTCTTCTTCATGCTGTGATTTCACCCGTAATAATGTGTATGACCTTGTTTATTGTACATTGTTGTAACTTTTGTAAATAAATCTTTGTTCTTGTACTTTAAGGAAACTTGGTCAGTTAATTAACAAATTATGTTTTTAATTTGCTTTTTTTTCCTCCATTTTTTTTTCCTTTGTTAACTCTGAGAATTAATAAATACCTTTGCTAGCAAATTAACAATATCCAGCATTAATTTCTTTTAGTTTTTGCAAAACTGATTAATATTAACAATACATTTTTAACAAAATCTGTGTAGTATCAAATTTGCAAGAACATATTGCATCATTTTGATTTCAATCTATTTCTTTCCTCTTACTTACTTACTTAGTCGTTCCCCTTCTACCGTGAGGTGTAGAGGTTTGGAAGAGAGAGCGCCAGACTATCCTATCGGCTGTCTTCCTCCTGGCCTGGTTCCATTCTAGTCCTCAGTCCTTCAAAGATTGTCTAATGTTGTCCTCCCAGCGGACTCTGGGTCGTCCTGGGGGTCTGGATCCCTGGCTCTTTGTTTCCCATGCTTGTTGTGGTAGCCGATCTTCTACCATTCTGCAGACATGGCCAAACCATCTTAGTTGGGACTGTTCTACTTGGGTCTGCAGGGGATGGGATTTTAGGCCTTGACGTATCGTCTGGTTGCGGACCATGTCTCTTCTTGGTACTTCAACCACCTTCCCCAGATACCTCATTTCTGAGGTTTGGATCTGGCTTTTGTGGGTTGTAGTCATTGCCCATGACTCGCATCCATATGTCAAGACTGGGACAAAGGAGGAGCGGTATACAGCCATCTTCGTTTTCTTACCAACCTCTTTCTTATTTTAAATGAAACTTTTAACAAGAACCTGAAAAAGGGAATCAGACTTTAGCAAATTTCTAATTTATATACCATCTCAACAGCACATAAAGTTGCCTTTGAAGTGCACTGATAAAGAGTTGTAGTAAGGTAGCCATTTTTGTCCTGGTATTCTTGCATGTATGATTAACCATGCTAACCAAGCACAGGAGCATTACTTGGAATCTAGTTTTGTGTTTACATAAGTATCTTGTTTTTAACAAGCAAAGTAAGAATCATGCGTGTTTACTCTTTGAGTGTTTCATTTATTATTATTTTTTTTTTAAAGGTAAAGGATTCCGTTACACGACCAATGAGGCATATTGGGAATGTGGTGTTAGGCCTATATTTTCTTGACCATCAGCACACTAGGGGTGATGTGGTCAGCAACACGTCGGTCACCTTAACCTTCCTAGAGTTGCTCTGGTACCAAATTCACGAGGCTAGGTCGACCCCGCAGCCGCTTGCGGTCTAAAAAATCCCACCTCAACTGGGGATTGAATTATATTGTTTTTGTTTTTTTAAGTTTGGCGAATTATCAGTGTGGTTTATGTCTGAAGTGAACTTAATATACGGGAAATATTGGAATAACACTCTTCAAGGAGATGACTGTCCATCCAAATTATTTTGCTTTATGTGTACTGGGCAGGACATTTGTATCTTGCTGAATATTTGTGGCAGTTTTACAAATGTACTATATGAGCATGGACTTGTAAGAGTAGTAAATTAAAGATGATGGTATGTGTGAAAAAATATTTCTTGCTTTTGTGTGTATGTTAGTTTGTCTAGGTTTGTGTTTGTGCTTATCATCATTACGTATCATCTGCAGCTTGGAGGCTGAGCATAAATTATCTTTCTTTATTTTCTCTCTCTCTTTCTCTTTTTTAGGACACATATCGTGTCTATTGACTGTTTTACTTAGTCGTTTCTCTTCTACCCTGAGGTGTAGAGGTTTGACAGAGAGAGAGAGAGAGAGAGAGAGAGAGAGAGCGCCAGACTATCCTATCAGCTGTCTTCTTCCTGGTCGGTTCCAATCCAATCGTTGGTCGCTCAGAGATTGTCGCATGCCCTCCCAGTGAACTCTGGGTCATCCTGAAGGTCTGGTTTCCTGTCAATAGGTTTCCCATAATAGTCGTGGAAGTCGATCTTCTCTCATTCTGCAGACATGGCCAAACCATCGTAGTTGGAACTGTTCCACTTGGGTCTGCAGGGGCTGTTTTGGTGTTATTATAATGTATTTTTTAATACTCTGTCTTCCTTTGCTGTTCTCACTCTTATTCTTCTACCTTAGCTAGCAAATCTTTACAGCACTTCTGTCTAAATCCAAATCTTTAACTGTGACGTTTTTTACATTCTTGCTATTTTAGTAGCTTCTGTTTACAATTCATCTGATTAATCACCAATTTGAAAGCAAGCCTCAGTGTCCCACGTGACTGTGTGGCACACTTCAAACGGGCTTTCCAGCAAAAATTTAAGGAGGCAGGGTTTCGTGTCTGTTCTGAAAGAGGGCAATGCTTTTCATTTAAGATAAAGCTAATTTTTCCGTCTGAAAATTAACCCAGCACTGTCACGGATTGCCTCCCCTGCTTTGCAGTAATGGTCTGATAATAGTCGTGTTTGGTATAGGTAAAGTGAGTGTGATTGTGTACTGGCAAAGTCGTTCACACAACAGGGGCGCACACGGGAGTCATCGAGTATGGAACGACTGGTGATATTTAATTATTGTTTATTAACTCACAGCACATCATCACGTAGACATAGACGAATACAGGTACATCGAATCATATAATTTCCACACTGCATTAAATATATATAATACGGCCTGTCCACATCCTGGCCTATAATAATCTTCATATGGCCTAACCAGTACTCTATTACTCAATAAAGCCTGCTCACCCGGCAGCTATAATAATCTTCATATGGCCTAAACAGTACTCCATTACACAATAAAGCCTGCTCACCCGGCAGCTATAATAATCTTCATATGGCCTAAACAGTACTCCATTACACAATAAAGCCTGCTCACCCGGCAGCTATAATAATCTTCATATGGCCTAAACAATACTCCATTACACAATAAAGCCTGCTCACCCGGCAGCTATAATAATCTTCATATGGCCTAAACAGTACTCCATTACACAATAAAGCCTGCTCACCCGGCAGCTATAATAATCTTCATATGGCCTAAACAATACTCCATTACACAATAAAGCCTGCTCACCCGGCAGCTATAATAATCTTCATATGGCCTAAACAATACTCCATTACACAATAAAGCCTGCTCACCCGGCAGCTATAATAATCTTCATATGGCCTAAACAGTACTCCATTACACAATAAAGCCTGCTCACCCGGCAGCTATAATAATCTTCATATGGCCTAAACAATACTCTATTACACAAAAAAGCCTGCTCACCCGGCAGCTATAATAATCTTCATACGGCCTAAACAGTACTCCATTACACAATAAAGCCTTCCCACCCGGCAGCTATAATAATCTTCATGTGGCCTAATAAATCTTCACTGCAGTTTATCAAATAGGCTGTACACACAGCGAAATATATAAGTCGACATTTTCTTAAGCACTACGTAGGCATACACTATCCAAAAACCACTGGGACTCGACCTACACGGTCCACGCCCAAAACACAACTCTCTAATCACACACTCTAGTCCCGCCAAAAAACCCCGTCACGAGACTCGGCTGTCTTGAACACCGCTCTCGATAATACATGCAGACTAGCTGCGAGCTATTCACATGGCTCAAAACAGTACAGAATAAATACATCTCAACATTTGAGATTAAACAGCGTTCACACGCTCATCTGTACTCTGCCACTCCAAAAATAGGAAAAGATAATTCTATCCTAAAGTCAAACAAGTATCCGCTTAATCAAGCGTTGCAACTTGAAATTTAACTTGTCCAAAAAATTCTAAAGATTACTTCCCCTTCCATAAAATCCACTTGCAACAGTTACCACCCCCTCCGGGAAAAAAATGATTCTATCATTTTTTTGAAAAAATTAACTCCCAAAAACAAAAAAATTAGAAGACAATGAAGCTCTAACATATGCCTACAAAAATATCTTATTTTAAATCAAAATTATATCTACAACAAATATCAGCAATAAAGTGTAAAGTAGCAATTAAAGCATACAGCATAATCAGCTAAGTATAAAAAGTAATTAGCTAAATATACAAATATGATCAGTTCCAAAATTAAGTTACGTATATTTAGTACAAACCAAACCGACAACAACCGATCGAAAGAGAAAACACAAGATCAATCAAAAGAAGAATGATCTGTAAAAAAGGAAAGTAAGAACTCAACAATACCATATACTCATAATTTAAGTTGGACAATTACATGTAAAATAAATACAACTATCATAAGTAGATATATCATATCAAGTCATATAACCACTCCAACAATACAAAGAATGGAAGTATAAATGTTGAAAGAAGACAAAGTATACAAGTAGAATCAAGTAAAACGAAGATGAGGTACGAAAGTATAAACAAGATATGAAATCCATACCGAAAAGACAACAGAAAAATAGAATGAAATGAAGAATAGTCACCAAAGACAGATGGAAAGCAAAGGCACGAACGCAGAGAAAGTCAATAACAGTACATACTTATAACTGTTTTGATCAGATAACCTATTCATAAATAAATATATAAACATGATCGAAAGGCACAACACAAAATATCAAAGTATATCTATACTAACACCACCAAAAAATAATTTATAACTAAACAAAACCTAATAAGTAATTTAACCAAGTTACAAGAGTCTGTGGCCTAATGGATATGAACGCGGTTTCATAATCCAGATATACCAGGTTCGAAACCTGCTGCAGACGATTTGGTAGCAGATCGCTTTGTGTGGATTTTCAACAATGGTATAAGCACCGTACCGTTCAGAAAGCAATGGCAAACTACTGAACGTAAAAATTGCCTAGAAAAATCACAAACAGCCAATAAAAGCTGGGGTTGATTGCCACGTCCTGTAAAGGATAAGCAACTAACTTTAACAAGAGTTATACATACTCTTCACTTCACTTAGTCGTTCCCCTTCTACCGTGAGGTGTAGAGGTTTGGAAGAGAGAGCGCCAGACCATTCTATCAGCTGTCTTCTTCCTGGCCTGGTTCCATTCTAGTCCTCGGTCCTTCAAATATTGTCTAATGTTGTCCTCCCAGCGGACTCTGGGTCGTCCTGGAGGTCTGGAGAGTTATACATAACTAATAATAAATAAATTATAGGCATCGAACAAACAAGTAATAGCATTGCTATAACTAATACCACCAACGCACAATCAAACGCTAAAATAAAAAATACATCATAACAAAAAACAACTTTTTACAAGAACTAATCACACTACATATCAATGATATCGCACTGTCAAATGCTGGACACACACACAAAAAATTACATTGCCAAAAAAAAAAAAAAAAATCATTTTTTTCAAAAGTACCATACAAACATATTTTCTAACGATAAGTTACATAAAACAGTATTCAATTTTTAAGTAATTCAAAACGACTAAAAACTAATAATGAAATCAACTTTTAACAAAATGAGCGAAACATAAAACAAAAATCCTATCTCGAAGAAACATTTAAATCAACACATGTAAATTTAATTTATCCTTTAAGTTCTTTCTACTGACAATTACATTCAGCTCAGTACAATGCTATTTAGCTATAACTCTATCTCTTACTCAAATCGATAAGATATACATTATAAATAAATCTACACTTTGTTGCTAATATGAAATATGCAAAAGGTTCTATAAAAATATCTACAAAAAAAATAAGTTTTTTTTTTTTTTAAATAATCTGCTAAGAAAATAATCTGCATGCCTGACTGGCAAGAAATCAAGTGCTGGAAAAATCAAAGTTTCACAATATGTTGACAAATCCAAATACAAGATCATTTATGATACATGCAAGCTATTTTCAAAATTACATTTCACAACATAACAGATAATTCACATCTTCTCTGTATGTTCTATATATTAATTAACCATAACATCAAAACATGAGAAAAATTTAAATTAAGTGAATAATGAAGACTCAGGACTATCTAAAAGTAACCACTACAACAACACAATAAATGAGTTTGTGCTTAGGGCTGGCAATCTCATCATGTACAAAAACTATCCTAAACAACACAGTTGCAAAAATTCTAAGTTGAACAGAGTAGTATAAAGGATAATAACTACATACTGCACATTATCAACACAATAATGTATAAATAGCATAAAAATGTATTAATACATCATCAAAATACAGACATATAAATAACAGTTTAAAAAAAATTATGGCAATCAAATGATGCATAGAAACAATCAGACAACAAAATTATATGTTATTTCAAAACAACAACATGTCATGTACTAATATAGAATACAAAAATATTTACTATCTAAAAAAAAAATCAGACGCAAAATTTCCCACTCTCTTGTAAACATGCTTGACCTTCAGTAAGTAACACCTCAGATTCTAGTTAGACGCTGACAGGTTTCGGTTGACCACTCGAGCGTAAAGTTGACCTACATATCTGACCGTCAATATGTCACAGAAGCCTTGACTCTTATCGCAAAGTAGCTTCTGTCAACAAATACAAATGAAAATGTCCATTTTACTCAATAGTGAAATTTAATGAGAAAAACGTAGAAATCAAATTGACAATTACCCAGCACCGGCTTGTGTAAAGCACCGGTCTCTTCACGATGTCATCAGCTCTTCCTATTACATGTAGATATCACAGAATACTTGGGGACAACATGACCGACCTTGAATATAGCCGCTGCCGTACGCTGAAACAAAGTCTCACATTCACAACAACAAGTAGAGCAAGCAATAGTATTCAAGCATCCACTGTTATTTTTACTCTGTTTACCTTGATTATAAATGACTCTGGGCTCATGTTGAACAAAATTAGCACAATTGCGCTTATTATTTGTTCTATGATCAAAATACTTATTATTACCGTTGCCTTGTTTACAAATAATGACTTTAGTCTTTTGTTGAGGAACATTACTCTGGTGATGTAAAGCAACATTTGAAAAGCTATTATCTCTATCATACTTTCCAACATTCTTACAATCAAAACGTTGAGATTTGTTAAATTGTCTACAGTATCTAGGAGAGGGAAAATTATTATTTACTGATCTCCCTTGGTACTGTTCAATCTTGGGGTTATCTCTCTTACTAGAACTGTTTTTCTTTTCCCTTATGGGAATATATTTACCAATTGTTTCAAACTGACTGTGCTGAGTTTGCCAACTGCCAAAAACAAAAGTATCTCTATTGTTCCGCATATGGGTTTCATCCTTGGAACAAGCAGCAATAGCCTCAACCCCTGTTATTAATTTCTGAGAATTTCCAATAGTCGAGAAATATTTGCTCTTATGAGTCTTGACCTGAAATTTATCACTTTTCTTTTCATGATCAACAGAACCGGCTGTTACACAAGAATCTTTGTTGGTCTGACGCCAAGAATTATTACTAGAATTATCAGTAATATTAGAACTTGGAAAGTTGTATTTACCACGAAAAGATCTGTCTTTACCATGAATGACCTCTCTATGAGCAAAAAGTGTATGGGGCTGACTTTTCGCAACTTTCTGTCTATCACTGTCAACATTGACAGAAGACCAAATTTTGTTGTTCAAAACAACGTCAAGTAGACCATCCACTCTATTTCTCGCCTGTGCAATCTCCACATCTCTATGTGAGATCTCTTCACCTAATTTCTTGTTTAAACTCTCAACTCTTAAAACTTTGCAACTTTCCTCTGCTAGTAAATTTCCAATCTTAGCGACCTTCTCTTTCTCAGCCGTCAACTCCACTAATGTCTCTTTCTCTAACTGTTCTTTATTTGCTCTCAACTGAGTCAACTCTAGTTGTAGTGACTGAATCTTAATATAATCATTGCTATTATTAAGCTCATTAATCTTTTCTGGAATCATCGCATTCTTTTCTTCCTGTTGGAGACCAAGATTCGCAATATCATCCATTAAATCAAGAAGTGTTTCTGTATAAGACCTATCCTGTCCATTGGTCTCAACTTTTAATTTCTCATACATTTCTTTATTCTGTTGGGCCTCTTGCGTAACATTTTTCACCTCAACTTTCTTATCTTTCATCTGGACCTCCAACTCTTTGATCTCACTCAATGCCGAACGCAAACTTGCTTGCACACTAGCAAGTTCCGAATTTGATTTATCTAAATCACTTGTAAGTTTAGAGACTGTTTCATGTAGCTTACTTACTTCAGCAGTGCTTTTTAAACAATTGTCCCTTTCCTGTAGGGCACTCTGTTTGTTGACTTTTATTTGTTCCTCACCTGTTAACTCTTTTTTCCGATCATCAGAATTGTCGTTGCGCACTATCTTACGTATACTCTTCAATATCTGATCGCGATCAACACCCATATAGTGGTACGAAAACAATCGAAGATCGATAACCAGTAACCCCGCTAAATCTTTAGCCATCCTTAGATGAGGATGAGAGTGAAAATTCTCCTCAGCAAAATATTTTAGGGCTTTTGCCGCATTGACCAAAAATTTGTCTATCACATGTTCCTCAAGCTCTGGGCCTTTTAATTCTTGAAAATCTCTACCTTCTTCCAACAAATAAGCCAATACAGGCCTCATATCCTCAGGATCTATATCATCATCATCCATAGTGATTCACTTACTTAATCAAATATATATAGTAATCACTTATAGTTATGACAAATTACTGTCGCAAAAGGTTGGACAATTACCTTTCCAGCTCACAAAGTTAACTATTTGTCAAGAAATGAGCTTATTCCTCAATTCTGTATCACCAATTCCTTTTTATAGCACCTTTATCAAGTCACATCATTATCAGGAAAATCGACATATGTCAACAGCCATTATTACCTATGCATAAAATCTTAATCATATGTCAAATTAGACATAAACAACAATAACAACAGAATGAGCAATTAGAGAGGCCTAATAACATGCATGAAGTGACTCAATTTACACAAGAAAAAATCACTTATGTCAACAATCCCGTTCCTTTCCGCCACGACACTGGATATCACATAGACTGCTAAAACCTTCACTGCGGGAAAGCACTGGAACTTGATTCGTTTCTTTTCAGGTAATTTCGTCAATATGATATGTGCTTAACAATGTACAAGCTGACAGGAACCATAATACAGCACACACTGCAACTCTTGACTCTTCTTTAGTCTGAAATGTACACGGCAACTCCGTGTATCATAACATCTTGAACTTGTGATGGTGATAACTGGCACAGGTAACCCGAATATTGCAGGAATCTGTCACAACCCGTAAAAATGCTGGTATAAATACTGTCCAAGTCTAATTGAACTTCCTTGACCACTGCAGACGTTGTTGTGGTCTATAGGCATGAAATACGACGTCAATTGCTACTGGTGTAAAGTTGCATACTACCAAATAAAGCGTGCGTGGTTTCTCAAATGCGCCACCCAGGCAGATAATAACTAGGTCGAAGTTCCGAAGTACAGTAGATTCACTTTACCCTCTTGTTTCAAGTACATATCACTGTAGAGGTAACAATTTCTTAATCGCACACGCCACACAGGCACATCTTAAATGATATCAAATGATACGAAAACTACGCCACTTAGGCTATCGACGCGAATAGTCGTAGATGTCAGATCCTGTTAACTGAAAACCACCAAATGATAATAGTCGTGTTTGGTATAGGTAAAGTGAGTGTGATTGTGTACTGGCAAAGTCGTTCACACAACAGGGCCGCACACGGGAGTCATCGAGTATGGAACGACTGGTGATATTTAATTATTGTTTATTAACTCACAGCACATCATCACGTAGACATAGACGAATACAGGTACATCGAATCATATAATTTCCACACTGCATTAAATATATATAATACGGCCTGTCCACATCCTGGCCTATAATAATCTTCATATGGCCTAACCAGTACTCTATTACTCAATAAAGCCTGCTCACCCGGCAGCTATAATAATCTTCATATGGCCTAAACAGTATTCCATTACACAATAAAGCCTGCTCACCCGGCAGCTATAATAATCTTCATATGGCCTAAACAGTACTCCATTACACAATAAAGCCTGCTCACCCGGCAGCTATAATAATCTTCATATGGCCTAAACAATACTCCATTACACAATAAAGCCTGCTCACCCGGCAGCTATAATAATCTTTATATGGCCTAAACAGTACTCCATTACACAATAAAGCCTGCTCACCCGGCAGCTATAATAATCTTCATATGGCCTAAACAGTACTCCATTACACAATAAAGCCTGCCCACCCGGCAGCTATAATAATCTTCATATGGCCTAATAAATCTTCACTGCAGTTTATCAAATAGGCTGTACACACAGCGAAATATATAAGTCGACATTTTCTTAAGCACTACGTAGGCATACACTATCCAAAAACCACTGGGACTCGACCTACATGGTCCACGCCCAAAACACAACTCTCTAATCACACACTCTAGTCCCGCCAAAAAACCCCGTCACGAGACTCGGCTGTCTTGAACACCGCTCTCGATAATACATGCAGACTAGCTGCGAGCTATTCACATGGCTCAAAACAGTACAGAATAAATACATCTCAACATTTGAGATTAAACAGCGTTCACACGCTTATCTGTACTCTGCCACTCCAAAAATAGGAAAAGATAATTCTATCCTAAAGTCAAACAAGTATCCGCTTAATCAAGCGTTGCAACTCGAAATTTAACTTGTCCAAAACATTCTAAAGATTACTTCCCCTTCCATAAAATCCACTTGCAACATGGTCCAACAGTGACCAAAACTCAAGAGTACTGTATCTAATATTGGCTTCCAAGGTATCTACCTGCGCGTAAGATTATGCTTGGCAAAGATGTAGATAGAAGGTTAATAACACTTCTACCTGAAGGTAGAGTTCACAAGATATTTCCAGAAGTCACGAATAATGTTGCATTGGGCTGAACAATTGTTAACGTTTTATATCTGGTCTGGTAAAAAGAAGATACATGGTCCGCAACCAGACCATACGTCAAGGCCTAAAATCCCACCCGCTGCAGACCCAAATAGAACAGTCCCAACTAAGATGGTTTGGCCATGTCTGCAGAAAGGGAGAAGATCGGCTACCACGACAAGCATGGGAAACAAAGAGCCAGGGATCCAGCCCCCCCCCCCCCCCCCCCAGGACGACCCAGAGTCCGCTGGGAGGACAACATTAGACAATCTTTGAAGGACCGAGGACTAGAATGGAACCGATAGGATAAAATATGCCACATAATAATGAATGAAATGGCCAAAAATTATGCCACATAAAAGCCATGAGTGAGAGGAAGAGAAAAATGAAGAAAAAAGTGATACTGACGGAGTGGACGTGAGATCGCACAACCGTATCGTCACAAGCACATTGATCAATAATGTTGATAACCCATCTGTTTTAACCCAAAGTAGAAAGTGACAAACAGTGGCCCCTGTGTAGGTCCAGTAGTCTAGTCTGTGTAGGTCCAGTAGTCTCTGAAGAGACAACAAAAGTAGAAAGTGACAAACAGTGGCCCCTGTGTAGGTCCAGTAGTCTCTGAAGAGACAGACAAAAAGTAGAAAGTGACAAACAGTGGCCCCTGTGTAGGTCCAGTAGTCTCTGAAGAGACATACAAAAGTAGAAAGTGTCCCAAGCAATACAGGGTTGGAGATTTCAACATACTAAGTCCAGCATCGAGAGGTGGGGTGATCAGTTCCTTTCCAAGACCTTGGAATGCAAAGAGAAATAATGAAAGAGGTTAAAATCAGAGCTAACATATTTTGGTCAAATGAAAATACATAACACCTTGCTAAAGACTATAATGGAAT
>JAMPIV010011042.1:0-62486 GCA_024509875.1 Oreohelix idahoensis
CCGATATGAGGTCAGCGATCGTATTCGGAAGAAGACATGCGTGTACATCTCCTGTAAAGAAAGGAGTAGCAATCCTAATGATAGCAGTAGAGTATTTCTCTAATGTGCCGCCAAATGTTACACATTTGACTACTTGTCCAGTGGCACGGGAAGGATCAACGAGTGACTGCCTAACACCAATTGTGGTGCATCCAGAATCAAATAGCACAGAGACTGGATTGTTATTCACTAAACCCTTATGTAAGACAAGAGAACCTCTTCCATCATGCGCGACTGATGCTGGAAGAGCAGGAAGAGGATGGCCACAGCTTAAAGTAGACACTGTGGTTGGCTCAAATAACGTTTTGCATTGGGGGCACTGAGATGCTCTCCCAAAATCAAAAGCGGCACATGCCATATACTAGCATCATTATTATCTTTACTCTGTTTATAGGCTTCATGGGACTCTTGTTGTGCAGAGTTTGCCTGAAAATGTGGTTTATGTCTTTTGTATTGAGATCTACCTCGGTTATTATCACCTCTGTAGTTATTGTTACCTCTATTGTAACCCCTATTTGGGTTTGAGTCATAGTTCCCTTGGTTACCATTATCATATTCATTATAATGAGTATCTCTGTAATTATGATCTTGTTGACTCCAAGACGGATAACCCTGATATTTTCTATAATTACTTCCTCTACGGAAATTCCTATAATTATGACCACCCCTGTGTCGAGAGCTATCAGGTCGTCTCCAGTTCTTTGAAGAAGAACCCTGAAATGATTGGTTACCTTGGTTTTGATAACTATTATGGTTACCTTTTTTATCAAATCTGTTTTGAGGTCCCTGAAATCTGTGTGAATAATTGGGATTGTATGGTGTTGCTGAAGCAACTGGCATACTCTCCTTAATCTTAGTGTTGCCAAAAGTCACGTCGGGGTGTGCAGTGACATATTGGGAACAATATTCTTCCATTTCTTTTAGAGATTTAGGTTTACGCTCATGTATAAATTCAAGGAAAGGTTTGTTCACACATGACATAATCTTATCTCTGAGCAACAAATCCATAAGTCCTTCATACGTTTTTTCTGTTTTTGGAAAGCTCAATCCAACGATCAACTGTGAGACGTGCCTTTGCAGTGAATTCTGAGAATTCTACACCCGTCTCAGGTACCATCGTTTTAAATAAAAGGCGATAGCCTTCCTCACTTAGCTGATATTTTTTTATCAAAGCCGCCCTAATGACATCATAATTATCCTTATCTGCTTCTCCTACAAGGCATAATCTAGTCAAAGATTCACCTTTCAAGTTTTCTGATAATTGATTAGCGTATTGTGATTTATCCACATTATGTGTACGACAAGAACGTTCAAATCTATCCAGCCAGAATGTAATATCGTCACTGGACTGATTGAACGGTGGAACCTTAACCTTGTAAGTAGAAGGTTTATCATTACCACTAGATGCCTGATTAACATTACTCATACTTGTCAATCTTAATTTCTCCAACTCAAATTCATGTTCTCTTATTGCTTTTTTTTCTTCAGCCTCTCTGTCTAATCTTTTTTGTTCAGCTTCCCTGTCTAATCTTTTTTGTTCAGCTTCCCTGTCTAATCTTTTTTGTTCAGCTTCACTGTCTAATCTTTTCTGTTCAGCCGCAGCTTCTCTTTCCAATTTTTTTTGTTCAGCTTCACTGTCTAATCTTTTTTGTTCAGCCGCAGCTTCTCTTTCCAATTTTTTTTGTTCAGCTTCAAATCTCCTTTCCTCTACCTGCATCTGCAATTTCTTTTGTTCAGCAGCAGCCTCAGCTTCTCTTTCTAATCTTTTCTCTTCCGCCATAGCTTTTCTTTCTTCTGCAGCTAATCTTTTCTCTTCTGCAGCTAATGCTTTGTCATATTGAGCAACTGCCCATTGTTCTAATTGTTGACCAGTCTTATCAAGGGCTTTCCCTTGTGTAATGAAGTAATCTAAAGTAGACATGATGTCTAACAATAATACTAATCACCTGAATCAATAATAATACCACAAGTTCTCAATGACTTGATTAATCAGTATACTATCCCAATATCTGTGGGTCACAAGCCTTTAATAAGGTCTTGTATAATAGTAATAATAATCAGGTACTGGTTTATACCATAATCCAAGTGCAGTGCACAGGCAATTGTGTCTTATGAAATATACCTATATAAAACATATGTCAACCAACAGAATACATAAAGGACAAATAGGACTGACAATACAAGAACGTTTGCAGAAATCAAAATAAATCAAATAGGGAAATCAATGAAAATAATCACTGAATCTGCGAAGAATAACAACACAAATGACGTCACAATATATGAATATAAATTATGAATAGAACTGAAAGATAGAAAAGGTTAGACCAACAAATTACAAACAAATCAAAACAAAACTAAAGAACAAAGAAATATTACAAAAATAACAATAATTACAGACTTCACAGCTAACACAAAAGCAACAGTTGTCGCAGCAAATTTTCAATCAAGAAAATTGCACCTATAGAAAACGCCCACAACGGACCCTCTATGACGTGGGATATTCTGTTGTGAGGACGCCGCCCAACCTTAAACACAACCCGCTGACATAGAAACTAACATACTATACAAACAAATAACATGTAAACATAAATATATATAAATTATGTGTATGATAGTATGTGTTGCAAAATAGGCTCAGTCTTACAGTAATGGCAAAGTTATTTTTATGAAAACAAACAAACTGCCACTTTATTCAATTAAACATTCTGGCCTTAAATATTAAAGTTCATATATGGAAAACAAGAAGATCCATCGATGAAAATAGGACTTCTTAGTTCACAAATACTGTCTTCCTGTTAACATTGACAAGAATTGATCCAACTGTTCTGTGAAACTCTATAATGTCTAATGTAAAAAATGTCAACAACGCTGACCTACATACTGCATTCACTTGACAGGTCACGTGACAAAGTGTTGACAAAGAGCAAACCAATACTGCAAGTGTGTCGTATCAGCCACAGGAAACGGTCTGGTATCGGTAATCTGTTGACTTCTGAACTTCTGCGAGGTCAAACCCAGAAAGCTGGTCCACCAGTTGATAAATGTACGGCTGGAAGACAGGCGTCAGCCACCATCATCAGTTGATAAGATCTCTATGGTGTTGTTTGCTCCACTGTAGTGTATGGAATGTCAACTTGACCTACGCAGTGGTGTGTAGACATGGATTGAGTGTACAATGTGCGAATGATGATAAGGGTTCGTGTTGTTGACAAATGTTCTTTTCTCACACTCATGTATGACTGGAAGTCATCGACACCAACGACTGTGTACCTTTTCTAAAGTTTAATTGGACGTACACACTCGACAGCACAGATAGTGACAAATCACAGGTTGGCATAATACATCATAGTACAGTGGATAACTGGTCTTGCAATGTTATGTTACATGGGCACTCATGTAGATTAATACTATAATGGACTGTCAGTAGCCAAGCCCTCAGCATCGCCCATACATATAAATCATCTGACTTCACTGACTGAGCACGTCAGCTTATAAACAATATTTCAGATGGCTTCTAAACCTAATCTCGTCTAGCGACGATTCTTCAACATAATGTTCAGCACATATTTTTTCCATATAATAATATTGAACCGCTGATAAAGGGTTCTCATGTGTAGCAGTGATCTCTGGACTAAACAAGCGATAATACGGGCATCCCCTTTTCTCTTCTTGAAAGTCACTACATGTTTGGATCCAAGATGGCTTCACTCGTGAGCTGTCACTCACGTTTTTGGATACAGATAATGAATCTGTCCTAAAGTTAGTCATTCATAAAACATTTCATTGCTCTGTAGATTTGATCATGAACAATTGACTGCAATCTACAGGATATAGTGCTGCTAGGAATCGAAGTCGTTTTCATCGAGTCAAATATATTCTCTTAGACATTCAAATCGTAACTATCGAAAATGGTGGCTTCGATCGAGAGTTCGTAAGAGTATCTTTGATTACCTTGGTACAGGAAATATGACACTGCCATTCCTTGGCAATACGACTAAACACTGGGGTAAAGCATACACGATAGGTTTAGACGACTATCACCTTCCCCACAAATACTGAGATCACTTTTTTCCCCGGCAACAGGCCGACATGAAAACACAGTCCCTATCAGGACGAAGCCAAATCACACCACACTCTAGCGACACATCCGCCGAATAGCCTTCGACCTCTCTAGAGACAACAGAACATATAGTTCGACTTAGATATGTAAAGATATACAGATATAAGACAGACTCGTCCTACTCAGACAAACAATACACATAAATTCAGGCCATAGATATTCTGAAGCAAGAACAATCTATTATTACCCAAACAACGAATAAATCGCAGTAAAATGGATTTATCCGCGGAGTTTGATCGAAAGAGCCGACACAACTTTCAAGGGAAGTAACACAATAATGACTTTCCCTTAAGCACAATTTTGCTTTCAAAATATTTGCGAAGATAACAAGAATACCAATGTATAATATTGTAAGATATCAAAGACTTTTCTCCGACACGTCATGTTCAGGTTGGAGCAGTATTTAGGCCTTGCCTCATGTTTGCCACTGAACCACACACATATACAGACATAAATTATCAATTTACATTCAATTTTCATTAAAAGATACTGAATGTTTCAAGCTTACCACATTCATGGAAATAAACACAGATACGTTGACTAGCAATGAATTCTGGCACAAATTCCGATCTGCCTCTGTCCCAGACTTTTATTTAGAAAAATATGATCTGGCTCTCAAGCTCTCAACGCACTGTTTCTTAGTAAGTTTATTTTAAAGTGTGGGCACTGACCTGACGCTCTAATTGACTATATTGGCGAGGGGTCTAACCAATCGAGCCATGTTTACACAAGCGTTTTGAAAAAAGTACCCTTCCTTCCGTCTCCCCTAACAACAAAAAATAGTATTTGCAGGACCGACTAATCATTGTTTAGCCTTTAATACTAATATACCTTTTCCGCAATCAAATAGGATGGTAACATGTTGGCTATTTCCCCGTACAATGGTGGTTTTCAAAACACTGCCACTGCGCAATTCTGATTTTGGTGTTGTCTGACACCCTCACTATTTTCTTTTGCGCTATAATATTGTTAATTCCTAGACTATTTGCGTAACGTTTAACATATTCTTTGTCAGCAAGTCCTAAGGAACCCTAATATATAAATTTAAGGGAGCTAGGTGGCTGCGTTCAAAATGTGCATTTTCTTCTACCTCCCGTTCACTTCGATACGAAGTGGTGTCTGGGTACTGTCAGGCTTTCAAACGTAAACCAGTATAATGTCATGTTTCCCAATAAGCATTTTTCAGGTTTTTAAACCTAACTCTCGTATGGGTAGTGTTTTTTATCACGGTCTATTTGAAAAAAAGTAGTGCCTCATGCCTTTCGCGTGTTGGGGGTGGCATTAATATTAATCGCGAGACGCGTGTATGCTGCTATAGGCTTTACTATCAACGTGGAAACGTTACAATTTGCAGACGAAGCAGAAAAAGGGGGATCTCGAGTACAGTCATTGTGACAGCACTGTTCTTTTACCATTTCTCTTTCCTTTTATTGAATTTATGTGTTAGGCTTTACATTTACCTTTTAATTTATATATGTGGATTTAGAATGTTTCACGACAAATTCTCCCCTCTTAAAACAGACGTTATACGTCAGTCTATAATTCTACATACACATAGAGAAATTTATGTCTATGCCTGGTGATTTCTTTGATTTTCATCGCACGGATGGCGGCTTAGAAAATCTGCATCAACGTTTCTCTGATTTTATTTTGATCATGGATTAATGCAGGTGGGTCAATTCAAAGTAAGCACTACTGACGAAGATTGCCTCAGACCTCTGCAATCCAAGAATCCATTTCAGTTATATTACTGAACAGCTGCAAGTGTTACGGCTTGTCTTACTACTGCTTAGCAATCAATATTCACCATTTCTCTTCGCTGAGTCTGCTCAACGACATGTCCCGAGAATATTAGATGTTCCTCAAATTGTACGTTATGAGGAGTTAATCTATATGGTGATATCTGAGTTGTGGAGTGGATCCAATATTTTCCTGATCAGCCTTAATAAACACTCGGACTATCCTCAATTCAAAAGGCAACAATGGAGACACTCTGCTCCTCCGAAATGTTCACAGCCAACAATTGGTCTGATCTCAGGCGTGATTGAATATGGAAACACCCTTCTAATAATATATTTATAATGTTCTATAATGTGCCACTCAAATGGAGGCCATATTCATCAACTATAGTTCCGCCTACCGACAATCTGGTGAATTAAGATAATATGTGGGGAAATGAGTTTCTGCATCAGAAATCAATTCGCCCTTAGCATTGCTATAAGATGTGTGGGTTATCTCCATCCAGGGTCTGATCAATACTTTCCCTTGGACGGTGTAGGGTCGGGTGACTATCAATGTCACCGGTGCCCTTATAATGCTAAGTTAATAGCCATAGTGTGAAGCGCTGTGAGCATTTTCCGAATTGCTCACTCGTCCACTGCCCACTGTTCTTATGTTAACAATTTGTTTCGGTTTTAACTTAGGCGGATCATCTTCAATGTCAATGTCAGCCAGCTCCCTAACAGCGGCTTCAAACTGTTCCTGGGTTGACTGGTCTGAGTTTCTATTTTCTCTGGATGCCCTTCTCAGAGTTGCGAATCTAAATATTTTTGGTGAACACTGTTGGGGGGAAGGTGGATACCTATCCTCTATGTCAACCTTATTATTTTTATTTTCCTTGTTATTGTTAGGCCCACATGTTTCAGAATGCTTGGCTGGCATCTGTTTATGATTTTCCCAACTTGGGGACTGTACCTTGCTACATTTTTCACAGGCCCCCACAAATTGTGCAATATCAGCAGCTACTTGGGGCCAGTAGAATTTTTCCGATGTCCTGTGACGGGTAGTCCCATTTCTCTGGTGTCCACCGTCTGGTACAACATGAGCTTGTGCCATCACTTCTTCTCTGAAGGGGGTTGGTAATACCAATTGTCCCAGTTCTTTGGATCCTGCTCTAGCTTTCCTGAAAAGCAGTCCCTCCTTCAAATAAAATTGTCCTTTCTTAGGGTGTGCATGGCTTGTTGGCAATTTACCAAAGCAAGGTTTTAATGTTTTATCTTTTGCCTGGGCCTTTCTCATCTGCTTATGAGAATAAACTAGTGGTGGTTCCTCCTCCGTTCTACTAGGGGTCGACCTGACCTGAAGCGTGGCCATTACCACAGGTTTTACATGGGGCTTCCTAGAAAAACATATTTGCTTCCTAACACCAGCGGGTAATTAGGGTCGTCACACACGGTTGCTCTAATCACTCCTTCCACGTACCTTGTCTCTACATTGATCTCGGCTATGGGAAGTGTCATGGTGGATATTCCTTTTACGGCCCCTTGTATCTCCACTTTCTCTGTGGTATACTGTTCAGGGTGCACTAGGGTTGCACTCACAACTGAGTCATATTCTAAACCTGAATCGTAAAGGCACCTAACCTTGGCCCCATTACATGTCACTTCTTCACAGATGGGGGGATGTTGAAGATTTATATGATTCTCTGTCAGTTTCTTCTTCCCCTTGTCCACTGTTATCATGCATGCCGCGTGATATGGAGGAACTTTCCTACCACATTCACTAGTATTATGATTATGCATCCTGCATATTTGAAATATTTTCCTTCCTGTCTGAAGGGTTTCCTGTTATCATATTTCCTTTCATTGAATTGTGGGGTTTTATTTTTATAGTCATTTCGTGGCCTATCAAACTGGTGCTTACCTCTGTTTTGATCTCTAGGATCAAATTTATTAAAGTTCTGTGGTGCCTTAAAATTATCTACCTGTTTCTTTTTATTACCTGATACCTCTGCCTGAGCTGCTTGATACCTTTCTGCAACATTTAGTAGCTCACCCAGTCTCTCTGCACCTTGTTCCATGAGAAACTTTCTCAGATCTGGAGCCATGGACTCTCTTAATTGTTCTATAAGGACCATTTCCTTAAGATCTTGGGTTTTCCCCAGAGAAGTCCATTTCTCCAAGTATGTCTGTAGCAAGGGTTCCTGTTGCGTGGTGATGATGAATATAGAGATCTGTTGGTGTTCTTGATTGGCACTACTGGCAAGGGCGATGCCAGAAAAATGTCGGGCTTAAAGTCTCTATTGCCGACTTACGAATGTTCAACGCAAAATATATATAGTGGGCCGTGTAACTCAATGGCCAACGAAGATAATGTCAACACGGTACAGTGAACTGGCACGTCAATTAGATTGGAGCCAAGTATTAAAGTTGACGACATAATTTATTGTGCACTAACAGGTACATTAACATCACAAAGTCAGACGACGTAGCATCATTAATAATGGCATGGCATAAAAGTTATGTATTCTGATCAATCATGTAGAAGTAGGCATCAACATCAATAGTATAGGTTATAGCATCGGGGCATCACAATTCATTGCATTTTAAATCGTGAACTTGATTGAAATCTATATAACGGCCGACCTCTCAAGGACGGCGCTGAACTTCACGGCCAATAATTCTATCATGCCTTTCAATACGGAGCTTGCCTACAACGCCAAGGGTTTTATTGAATAACCCTCAAATATGTACGAAGAATAATCCCGATAATATTCGGTCAGGATCTGGATCCCACTAACAACACAACATGGCATATGTGTTGAAATACAGCCAGATTATAATAAAAATGACGAAATTAGCATATTAAGAATATGCAACGAGCCCTGCACTGGCTAACATAGATACTCCCTATCAGGAGGTTTATAATCTCTACATGACTGCTTCCCTCAATCCGGCAAGACTTACAAATCGGCTCCGTCTAGAGACAACCGTCTCAGGCCATAGGCATTAGGCATCCCCCTTTCATAACGTCCATCTTATTCCCCCTGAGCGCACCCGTTGCGCTTCTGTGTTCAACCTCGTGTCAAATCGCGCGTAACTAATTAATAATATATATATTCTTAGCTGTGCTAAACATTTAAAATTACGCGCGCAAAAAGAACGCAACAGATACCTTCCACCCATGAGACAAAAAAAAAGCGAAGCTTTTTTTTTTGATTTAACTTATACCCACGACATCGATCAAGTTCATTTTCACAATTAATGAATAGCATTTAAATGTGAAGGTATGTGTGAATAATAATATGTGAGGTAAAGTTTGGAAAAAAGAAAATAGATTCCAAATTCAAAACTCAAACAAAAGAAATGACACATAATGTATCAAAATGGTACAAAACAACAAGTTAAGAAGTCGCAAATGAAATGAGATACTGAAATAAAGTAGAGAAGAATGGAAAGAAATGATGATAAATGGAGACAGTAATCAAATAGGATGATAAAAGAGAAAATCTCAATCAGTGAACGCAATTAAATTAAGTAGTGTATGTATGCGAATATCTGTAAGAGGAAGAAATAATTAAATAAAATCAACACGAAACACAACATACTCGAAGAAAATAACACACTCCAAAGGATGTGTAGGCAAGATTAGCCACACAGCAAGTACGCTACAATGGTCACATGAATTAATGTCTATGTGCCAAAAATTATTAAGCGCGGATAATGCGCGGTTATAAAATAATTAGGGTGTTATGGAATAGCGTATTTCGAGTACTGAAATAATTAAGTTAATATGAATGTCATAGATGTCACCTAAAGTTATGGAAAATTAATATGTTACCAAGTAATCTGTAATGAAATTAACTTAAATTAATTAAAATGTCCAGAAATCATCACGTAAGCAATGAAGATTATCTTCAGCTCGTATCGAAGTGAATTAAAATCATGAAACTCTATGAAAGTTAAATGTCCTGTAATAATTAATGTATCTAATAAGTTCGATTTATGTCAATTTATGTTTCCAGTGGAATAGAAGTAAACTTACACCACAGTTAGTTTTGCACCAACACAATTACTCCTAGTTATTTGAATTGGAAAAGCACCAAAATAATGCATTTAAAAATGGTGCGAAGAATGTAATGATATATTCAAAGGTTAGGTTATTAACGGAAAACCCATAGTAGTACGTGTCGGCATAGTTCGTAAGCAATCATTCATAGTGCTGACTTGGTCACGTAGTGGCGTCACAACTTGAGGGGAGCAGAGGCTCGGTAGAGTCAAGGTGGTTTCGAGAGAAAAATTCATCCATTGAGGTGTCAGTATTGCGGATGGCCTGAGTAGCGAAAACCAAATTACAGACGATGATAAAGACTCGTGCAGGAATGAAATTCGTGAGGTATGCACACTAAGTCCAATAATCGTCCGCAGTAGTGACGAAATGACCCCAAAAAAGTCTCAGCAGTAAGCGTAACGACCAAATAAGGGTTAACAATGTGATGTTTATCATAGCCTTAAGTCGTGTAGTTTCAATCCATTGACGATAAAAGTTATGCACATGCACAACTCCGAGTCCCATCATAAATACGTGCCTGTGAATAAAGAAACGAAACGTTCCTTTTGGTAAAAGTATGATATTTTTAACGCAATAATTTTAATAAATCTTACCGCATGTGGTCTGGTACTTCCTTGACCACTGTTCCATGACAGTTGATCCTTTCTTTAGGAGACAAGAAAAGGTAGTAGTGATAGCAGTCAAAACAGTGATGAATGTATTACCGATATAGGAAGAACAAAATTACCAGCGTGAAATGGAAGTCGCGCTGTGAATGTGCTGCAGAAAAAATTGGTCCAAGATAAAGCAAGAGCAAACATGAGTGTACGCAATGATGTAAAGAGTAGACATAAATATAAAAATTGATATCGAAGTCAATAGGAAAAAAAAAATAAGTGTGTAATGACAACTGGATATCACAGACATCACGTATTACCAAGAAAATACTGAGTTAACCGGCCCATTAAATAAAAATAAAAAATATAGAAACAACAAGTGAAGAAAGTCGAAACCGATAGGATATTTGAAAGTAAAGAAATGCAAATATGCAAGACATAAATGAGGTTAATTACTGAGTAGTGACAGTAATAGAAGAAAAGATCAGTACAAAACATCCGGAAGAATACAGAAAAAACGCACCAGCAAACGCAGCTATAAAGTGCGTGGTGCAGAGTTTTGTACCAGTCGCACGTCTAAAAGATGGTGTGCAAAAAGTGAACGATGTTTAAATTTAACAGCTCTGTGAGCGTCAAAATAGTTATTAAAGCGTACAAAAGCAAGCTGCTGACAAGAATTTTCAAGTTCGAACATGCGAACAAATTCAACATTACCAACGTCCTGAAAAAATTTTCGAAGTGCATACCAAGTTGTATGCGATGGAATGTTGCGCACCAGAACAGTGCGATTCAATGTAATATGATCTCGGCCAGATCGCAACTGAGCCCGAGTATCATTTAAATTATTATGTTTATTACGTAGTGAGCGCGAAGAGGAATTTGTACGGACATGTAGATTCTTGCATGTCGTAATAGTTGGAAAATCACTGTTGTACTTGTGATTATCATGATGAGTATTAATATCATCAACGCGCCGAATAATGTCACGACTCTTACAAGTGAATTTTGTGTCACCTTTGACAACATCATTCACACTATTGGGAGTATAAGTCCCCTGAGCATGCTGTATATAACGATTCTCATCGAAATAAATAGAACCAGTGTGAACGATATCGGTCACACTATCCTCAAATGGAACAAACTTGTCTGTCCCTGTACGTCTCAGATTCCGCAAGTTTGGAATGTTCTTAAACTTTTTAGGCTTCTCATGAAATGAAGTGACATGATTTTGTTGATTATGGGAAACAATTTTATTTGGGGGCTTAGGATGATACGATAAACTGTTTGTCACCCCGTTTTTACTGTTATCGACATGTCGCCATGACGAACTCCCAGAGGAAGCAGTATAGTTACGACCAGATACACTGGCATCAGGGTGATGTCGAGGAAAGTTGTAACTACCTCTGTATGATATCTTTACTTTGGCAGGTTGTACAGACCTGTTTGTATCACACTTGGGACTACCGGCATGTTGTACAGTAGTATTTCCATTATTAAGATTTGACAAACATATTTTTATGTAACACCACATCGAGTAAATCATCAACCCTAGTTCTCAATTTAACATTTTCTAAATTCTGGATTGAAATCTCTTCACTCTGACTCTTAATTACTGTATTAAGGTTTACAATTTTACTCCTCTCCTCGATGAGTAATGTCTCACAGTTGGCCAACTTATCTTTCTCCATAGTTAATTCCTCTACTCTCTTTTTCTCATCCTTTTCTTTCCTTGCTATCCTTTGTCGTGCCAATTTCTTTAATTTCTTTGTTTGCTGTACCAACATATGTGGTTGCAATCGAGCTACTTCTGAGGTAAGCTCTTGAATTTTAACACACTGTTCATGAAGTTTTCTTTGGCAGTCTACAGCATTATCTTGTGAAATTCTCAATGTGAGTTCCTTAACCTCAGACTCCAAAGCTTTATTTTTATCCATGGTAGATTCTAGTGAGGCCTTAGAATTGGTAAGCTCCACTTTCAATTTTCGCAGATCACTTTCAAGTTTGGATTGTATCACATATAATGCACTCTCCTCAGCAATATCCTCCAACAACTGTATCTTTTCCTGACGACACTGTTTGTCGTGTGTTATTTGTTCCTCATGAAAATTGTCTTTGCGTATAGCGCGGAATATATTTTTCATTACATTACCATGTGGTTCATGGGTGTAATTCACTAAAAACAAACGCAGATCCTTACGCAGTAGTTGTGCCAAATCCGTGGCAATATTTATATGTGGGATAGAACGAAAATGCCAACTCGCAAAGTCATCAAAATCTGATGCCGCCTGACATAAAAAACGATTCATCACATATTCTTCAAGTTCTGGGCCTTGAAATCTCTGATCCTTACCATTCTGGAGCATCATCTCTAATACAGGTATCATGTCATCCGTAGACATTTTTGTCTATGTTATATGAGGTCCACTTACCTAATCAAATATCACTTACTGAGGGTAAAATGTATCCTGTAATTAGCATGTGACAAGTTCCTGTCCAGAGAACTCGTATACTAATTATCATCAATGTCAGAAATACAGTAGGACTCCATTTATCCGAACCCCAATTATCCGAACATCCAATTATCCGAACACTTTTTCCAGAAAAGAAAAATCAGGCGCCACCAGTCACGTTAGACTACAGTTCTGAATCTTTTGATGCGGCAAGCTTCAAATGTGTGCGAACAATTTGTAGACAATGAGATGGGCTAATGGACGGTCGCTTACGTACAGGAAGTCAGTTAGATCATAAAGTCAGTTAATATCTGGTTTACCAATCCAGTGTACGTGTGCGTTCTAGGCAGAACACTGGCTAAACAGACAGTTCAACTTAAAATAATTGTGTCTGCTACTACAGCAGAATAATTTGGTGTACACGTATTTCTCTGTGCGATCTGGCATCTTCCAGTAGGCCTAAAGCATATAAAAGGAACCGCAATGTTTTGTCAATTGAAACGAAAACAGAAATTATCAAGAGACTAGGAAAAGGTGAAACTGTGTCTTCATTTGCGAGGATTTTGAATGTTGGGAAAGCTACCGTCTCTGACATCAAAAGTAACAAGGATAAAATTATGAGTTTTACATCGAAATTGGATAGTGAAAATGGGTCGAAGAAACATAAAACCATGAGAAATGCGAAAGATTTGAAATGGGAAGAGGCTTTGTATATATATGGTTTGTGCAAAGAAGAAGCAAAGGGGAACCTATCTCTGGCTCTCTATTGTGTGAAAAGGCACTTCAGTTCAACAATCAACTTGACGGTACTCCTGACTTTAAGGCTAGCCAGGGATGGTTAAGAAACTTTAAATCTCGTCATGGCATACGAGAATTGGAGATTCAAGGGGAATCTTTATCTAGCGATGCAACTGCCGCTGAAAATTTTAAAGAAACATTCTTGGCTTTTTTGGAAGAAGAAGGTTATTTACTCGATGATGTGTATAATGCCGATGAGACTGGCTTATACTGGAAATCATTGCCTCAAAAATCACTTGCATCTCAGCGCGAAGCAGCTTCCCCTATGTTTAAAAAGTGCAAAGAGAGAGAGTAACAATTTTGGTAGCCGCGAATGCCAGTGGAAGTCATCGTTTACCGGTGCTAATGATCGGCAAAGCCAAAAAACCACGTTGTTTAAGGAATGCGACATGTCTCCCATTGTGCTACAAAGCACAGAAGAGTGCTTGGATGAATAGAGAAATATTTCTTGATTGGTATACAAATCAGTTCATCCCAAATGTGAAGAGGTTGAAAGAACAAGAAAAGAAAACTGGAAAAGTAATTCTTCTACTGGACAATGCACCATCTCATCCAGAGACGGATACATTGAATGCAGTTGATGCAAATTTTAAAGTAATTTTTCTGCCTCCCAATGTAACAGCACTGATTCAACCAATGGATCAGGGTGTTATAGCAAAGCTTAAAAAGATGTACAAGATGGAAGTCCTGCGTCGTTTATTGTTGGCTGAAGATGAAGAAAGTGTGGTGGCGTTTTCCAAAAAGCTTAATCTCAAAGACTGCTGCTATATGTTAGCTGATGCTTGGACCACCCTGTCACAAGATAATCTCAACAAGGCTTGGAATAGATTGCTTGGAAAAAAAGGAGGAAATGAAACTACTGCAGTGGACACAAATGATGATTGTATAAATGAAGTTGTGGAACTGTTTCAAGCAATGCCCGGATTTTCGGACTGTGACAAAGATGATGCACACATGTGGCTAGAAGATGATAATGATTCTAGTTTTCAGTTTTTGAATGACGAAGAAATTTTGTCTTTTGTGCAAGAAGAAAACCAAATACATGTAGTGACCGATGATGAAGACTCCTCAGAAGTACATGATGTACTTGTAGATTATGAATAAATTCCAAAACGTCGACCAAGTCCTGAAGAGGCCTTTATAGCACTAGAAACAGCGATGGCTTGGTACGAGCAAGAAGATGACAGCTGTCCTACACAGCTTCTGCTGTTGAAGAGAATGCGGGACTTAGCAGCCAAAAGCAGACTATCCAGTTTGGTGCAAAAGAGGATTCCTCATTATTTTAAATAGTGGGCTACATCTGTGCAAGTACATATATACGTAAGTTGCGCCCGGTTTTGAATCGTTTGTAATGTTATTTTGAAAACATTTCTCTTTCTTAACAAAAATAATTAATACAAGTAGTACATGCACTGCAGTGTAATGAAAGATTTTGGTGATACAGTGATCTAATACAGTGTGGGTATTATTATTACAGTACAAGTAAATATGTTTTATAAAGTATTTTCCTTGTGATTGTTAATTATTTTTAGAAATATGTGTACATGTACTCGATACATCATGTAATCCAATTATCCGAACATTTGATTATCCGAACGATGCTCGGTCCCATGGGGTTCGGATAAATGGAGTTCTACTGTATGTTATATTATTACCTAGCCATTAATTATTCATGCATTAAAATCATATAAGTAGAAAATACAAGATGTAGACAATGAGAACAATAGTTACAAAGACGAGATACTAAGGAACAAATGAAAACATTCGCAGAATCAACTGAACAATAAAATAGAACTAAAAAGTGAATGTTGCAAAGCATGCAATGAAAACTGCGAGGGAAAAAATAACAAGACAAGTAACATCACAGTGTATAAATATAAAGTGTATAAAAATAAACGATAGTGAGGTTGAGGGTGACGTTTACGAACAAAATACATCATGCAAATAAGGTACATATAAGAAATTACTACGGTAACAACAATAAAGACTTGACGTAACAGCTAAACAATTACTATTATAAGAAACAAGTAGCGATCAAACTTCAGCAAGGTTTTTAGCCTTGAACTGGAATTACCGCTCAATTGAAACTTACAAACTAAATCATATAGAACGTCTGACAAGAGCCCGAATTAGCTTCGAGATGAACCTCGTTTGTCAGATCGGCCTCCCTACCGCCCACGTGAAACATTAAACATAGAACATGCAATACAAATAATATTAGAATGGACATATTAAGAAAGGCTCATCAATAACATGCAACAGTGGTACAAAGTACAAACAATCAGTGACCACTTATCTTTTTAAGAAGAAAAAATTCCCGGCCCTCGCAAAGCTAGCGATGATGGTTCTCGGGTGTTGCATGTAGGTGCTTGAATATAGGACGTGATGCAGTCCAACGTTGATCTTTGCTATAGTCTTTGAACACCGGATCATCAAAGGTCAAGGAGGTTGAACGTTAAGAGACAAGTCGTGTCCTTGAAGTTATAAATTTGCTGTATCAGTTCTCGAAGCATGAGTTCTTGATTACAGAAAAAATTCTTATCCCCTTTGACTGGCACACCAGATGTAGGAAGGGTTCCTGTTGCGTGGTGATGATGAATATAGAGATCTGTTGGTGTTCTTGATTGGCACTACTGGCAAGGGCGATGCCAGAAAAATGTCGGGCTTAAAGTCTCTATTGCCGACTTACGAATGTTCAACGCAAAATATATATAGTGGGCCGTGTAACTCAATGGCCAACGAAGATAATGTCAACACGGTACAGTGAACTGGCACGTCAATTAGATTGGAGCCAAGTATTAAAGTTGACGACATAATTTATTGTGCACTGATAGGTACATTAACATCACAAAGTCAGACGACGTAGCATCATTAATAATGGCATGGCATAAAAGTTATGTATTCTGATCAATCATGTAGAAGTAGGCATCAACATCAATAGTATAGGTTATAGCATCGGGGCATCACAATTCATTGCATTTTAAATCGTGAACTTGATTGAAATCTATATAACGGCCGACCTCTCAAGGACGGCGCTGAACTTCACGGCCAATAATTCTATCATGCCTTTCAATACGGAGCTTGCCTACAACGCCAAGGGTTTTATTGAATAACCCTCAAATATGTACGAAGAATAATCCCGATAATATTCGGTCAGGATCTGGATCCCACTAACAACACAACATGGCATATGTGTTGAAATACAGCCAGATTATAATAAAAATGACGAAATTAGCATATTAAGAATATGCAACGAGCCCTGCACTGGCTAACATAGATACTCCCTATCAGGAGGTTTATAATCTCTACATGACTGCTTCCCTCAATCCGGCAAGACTTACAAATCGGCTCCGTCTAGAGACAACCGTCTCAGGCCATAGGCATTAGGCATCCCCCTTTCATAACGTCCATCTTATTCCCCCTGAGCGCACCCGTTGCGCTTCTGTGTTCAACCTCGTGTCAAATCGCGCGTAACTAATTAATAATATATATATTCTTAGCTGTGCTAAACATTTAAAATTACGCGCGCAAAAAGAACGCAAAAATGTCTCTAACCGTGCAGAGAACTGGTGATAGGTTTCACCTGACAGTAGTTTAGCATTCCTAAATTTTTTCCTATAAAATTCTGCGTTCTTTTCATATCTTAACAAAAGAGCCTGCTTTAGCATGTCATAATTTTCTTGATCACCTCTGCTCATTTTGGCAAAAACTTCATAAGCTGCCCCACGAAGCCCTTGAGATAACTTTAAGCTCCACCTTTCTCTCTCTAACCCATACGTGGTAGCTAATAGTTCATATCTATTTAGATAGCTCTCAATATCATCTTCTTTCTCAACAAAATGATCTAAATGAAAGTTCATAGCTGAGGTTGAGGCTCCCTGACTAGCAGTAGCATCGGAGGTAAAGGGACTGGCACCATTTTCAGGAGCATGGCCTTGAAACTCAAACTCCCTTAGTCGTAACTCGTGCTCCCTTTGTAATCTCTTCTCCTCCTTTTCTGCTTCCCTCTCTGCAGTCTGTCTTCTTTCCTCAGCTTCCCTTTCTGCAGCCAATCTTTTGTCTTCTCTTTCTGCCTCCAATTTCTTAGTCTCAGCCTCTAACTTTCTTTCAGCCTCTTTTTCTAATCTTCTTTCCTCACGTTCAATATATTTGTCACATTCAGCAGTGACATAAGCAATCATAATTTGCCCGTCCATTCCTAACTCTTTCGCAGTCTGCACAGCAGCAGATCGAAATTTGGCCAGGTCCGCCATTTTCTAACAGGTAAATTTATATAATGTCTAACTAAAGAATACAATTTCTAACTAAATATCCAATGACAACCACAGGCACTGAGAGCTCAACGTTATTTATTTTCACCCAAGGATACCTTTTTAATTTTTATTATTCCCTGAAGTGAATTAACACCAATATTTATAATAGGGAAAGATTCAAAATCCCGGACAGGACCCCAATATATGTGGTAAAGTGGGATGTTATAAATATTTATAGGGGACTTAGTGTACTGACTGAGATCAGCTGTGAAGGTATCTGTATCTAATAAGTGTAGTGTTTTACAGATGACCTTACTTGCTACCACATTTATACCTCAGTCAGAATTATTCTGGAATATTGTGATGACTACGTTAAATGTCTAGGGTTATGAAAATGATGAAGTGTAAGTCACAACAACAACAGACAGATAAACAATTTAATTTATTCTACAACACTTTACAACACTATGACACTCACACACATATAACAATCTATAAGACTATCTTAAATGAGTCAAGTGTTTAAGTTTAAAAATATATGTATTAATTCTTGTCAATAATGGATATCCTGATTCAACTACACAGTGAACCAGGAATCACAATCAAATGTAATTACAAGTATTATTTACACAGTTTATATATATGAACTTTGTATTGACATAGTTTATTATTATTATTCTATGTGTGTAATTTGTGCAGTAGTAATATGAGGTAATACTGGTTTTGTTCAAACTTGGTTGTTGTTTTTCATCATGACTTCAAGTGTTTGATTATCGGGGAAATAGTATTGGGAAACTTTCACAGTTCCTGTCATTTAAACCAATTAATTGTCCCTCTGTGGTTAACAAAATGTCAATTTTTTGAAGGGGCACATAATGTTGAGCTACTCTGGCCACAGAAGCTTATCTTTCGTGATGGCGGCAGGAAAAGACTCCTCTGCTCGATTGCTTCACTGTGTTCTGGAGACACCTCACTGGTCGCTATCTGGACCAAGGAGTATGCTGTCAGCCTCTGGATTTCAGCAAAACTCAGACCAGGTGCTGCTTCAATAACTAGGACCACAGTCCCTGAAACAAGAAGGTTGTACCTCCTATTTCAGATCTAATTTATAATCTATTTCCACACTGAACACATTACATAACAAACACTGAGTTCAGAGCGTTAGGCCAACTGCTAGCTTCATCTGAAACAATTTACACCAGTATTCTCCTCCTAAATGGTTACTACGCCTCTGCAATTCCAGCATTAGTTCCTTCTAGTCAATAAGATAGGTGTCAGTGTACTGTTTGGCAATTCCATGCAGTTTTACTTTTCTCCGACACGTCATGTTCAGGTTGGAGCAGTATTTAGGCCTTGCCTCATGTTTGCCACTGAACCACACACATATACAGACATAAATTATCAATTTACATTCAATTTTCATTAAAAAGATATCGAATATATCAAGCTTACCACAATTCATGGAAATAATACACAGATACGTTGACTGGCGATGAATAATGGCACAAATTCCGATCTGCCTCTGTCCCAGACTTTTATTTAGAAAAATATGATCTGGCTCTCAACGCACTGTTTCTTAGTAAGTTTATTTTAAAGTGTGGCACTGACCTGACGCTCCTAATTGACTATATTGGCGGGTCTAACCAATCGAGCCATGTTTACACAAGCGTTTGAAAAAAAGTACCCTTCCTTCCGTCTCCCCTAACAACAAAAAATAGTATTTGCAGACCGACTAATCATGTTTAGCCTTACATATACTTTCCGCCAATCAAATAGGAGGTAACATGTTGGCCTATTTCCCGTACAATGGTGGTTTCAAAACCTGCCACTGCGCAATTCTGATTTTGGTGTTGTCTGACACCCTCACTATTTTCTTTTGGCTATAATTTGTTAATTCCTAGACTATTTGCGTAACACTTAATATATTCTTTGTCAGCAAGTCCTAAGGAACCCAAATATATAAGTTTTAAGGGAGCTAATGGGCTGCGTTCAAAATATGCATTTTCTTCTACCTCCCGTTCACTTCGATACGACGTGGTGTCTGGGTACTGTCAGGCTTTCAAACGTAAACCAGTATAATGTCATGTTCCCCAATAAGCATTTTTCAGGTTTTTAAACCTAACTCTCGTATGGGTAGTGTTTTTTATCACGGTCTATTTGAAAAAAAGTAGTGCCTCATGCCTTTCGCGTGTTGGGGGTGGCATTAATATTAATCGCGAGACGCGTGTATGCTGCTATAGGCTTTACTATCAACGTGGAAACGTTACAATTTGCAGACGAAGCAGAAAAAGGGGGATCTCGAGTACAGTCATTGTGACAGCACTGTTCTTTTACCATTTCTCTTTCCTTTTATTGAATTTATGTGTTAGGCTTTACATTTACCTTTTAATTTATATATGTGGATTTAGAATGTTTCACGACATTCTGTACATGAGGTTGGTATCTGCGAAAGTTAATGTTCGTCCCAGTCCTGTTGGTTGAAAGGTTGCTACTTTTGCTGTGTAGATGCTAAACAGCACTGGTGATAGTGGAGAACCCTGGGGTAGTCCCGGCAAATGTACATTGGTTCTGATGTCCATGTTCCCAAGCGAAATGCAACTGATCTCTCCATTAAGGCAGCTTCTATCCACGTTGTTATCCAAGGGTTTACAAAACATGCCATTATAGTCTATTAGGGTTGCAAAGTCCACACTGTTATAAGCATCCTCTAGGTCAATTGCGACAGCCACCGTTTCTCTTTTACCCTGGAATCCCTCGTACACATCTTACGCAAACGTTGCAGCGTTACCTCATGTTGTTTTCATAGGCCTATAGCCCCCCTGGGTATCAAGGAAGGATGTGTGAATTTTCGAGGTGGCTCATTACTTGTCTTGCAACTATCTTTTCAAGTAATTTACCATAGACATTCTGTAGTGTGATAATTCGATAGCTGCTGAGCAGTGTGGGGTCTTTGCAAGGTTTAGGAAGTGGCCAAATGTAACTGTGTTTCCAGTATTCCGGCACCTCAGCATTCTGAAATCACTCACCATATTTATAATGGCTGTGTCGTCGAGCTGTTTAATGTGATGGTATTGTACACCATCAGGACCCGGAGCAGTGTTTCTGCTGGTTTTCAATGTGTACAATACGTCCTCTTCAGAAATGAGATCGAAGTATATCTAGCCCGTTAGGGCATTTTCCAGAACACTGTCCTTTATTTTCACGCGGGCACTTTTGTCACCTTTATCCGTTTGCTCCACATATCGATTGAATAAGGCTCTTCCCTTCTCTTCGTCCGTCTTCAGGCTTAGTCCTGTAGAGCTTTTGATATTAGGGATAGATTGGCTCGCACTTTTCCTATTCATTCTTCGATGTAAGGACCATCATTTCTATAGGGTTTTTTCCGTTAACACCTGTGTCACAAATTCCTCCCACACTTTATCCTTGGCCTTCCTTGCCAAACTCTAGAATCTATTAACGACTTTTGCTTTTTCTCCATCTCTCCCTCATTCTTCATTCTTCTGTCTCCTGCTTTGTTGCTGTTTCCTTTCCTATCTATGCTTCCTCCACTGTCTTATTCCACCAGGGAGGTTGGGTGAAAGGTGTTCTTGCTATCTTCTGTTTGGCATTGTGACGTCATGTGTATAAAGGGTTATTACAGTCAAGTGTAACATACTGGCAGACGCTGGAACTGGGTTGGCCATGTCCTAAGAAGAGACCCTGATGCTATCACAAAAACAGCTATGCTATGGACCCCGGAAGGAAAACGAAAGAGAGGCCGACCAAAAACAACTTGGCGGAGGATTGTGAAGGCTACGATGCAAAGAATGAAACAGAGTTGGGGCACTGTACGAAGGATGGCCACCGACTGAGCAAAGTGGAATCAATTTGTTGTTGCCCTACAAGACGCCACCAGGCGTAATGGCCACTGACTGCATTGACGGTCGGCGGCTATGGATATAAGAAGAAGAAGACAGTCAAGTGGGCCTGTAGGATACGTGAAGATTTGTTTAGGTTTCCTGTGTCTAGTGGTACTACCCTTTGAAATGAGTATGACGCAAGGTAGGTGATCACTTTCCTGTGTCTAGTGGTACTACCCTTTGAAATGAGTATGACGCAAGGTAGGTGATCACTTTCCTGTGTCTAGTGGTACTACCCTTTGAAATGAATATGACGCAAGGTAGGTGATCACGTTCCTGTGTCTAGTGGTACTACTCTTTGCAATGAGTATGACGCAAAATAGGTGATCACTTTCCTGTGTCTAGTGGAACTACCCTTTGCAATGAGTATGACGCAAGGTAGGTGATCACTTTCCTGTGTCTAGTGGTACTACCCTTTGAAATGAGTATGGCGCAAGGTAGGTGATCACTTTCCTGTGTCTAGTGGTACTACCCTTTGAAATGAGTATGACGCAAGGTAGGTGATCACTTTCCTGTGTCTAGTGGTACTACCCTTTGAAATGAGTATGACGCAAGATAGGTGATCACTTTCCTGTGTCTAGTGGTACTACCCTTTGAAGTGAGTATGACGCAAGGTAGGTGATCACTGTTACGGTAGTTGTATTGATGACGTCTGCTGGAATTGGCAGTGCGCATGTTTAGGGTCAATGGAATTAATATAAATTGATCTTTATACTTTACGGAGTTATGAACGCGAAATGCACGGTCAAGTCATGACGTGTTAGCGTCGATATGGTCACGCTTGGTGACTAGGTTACCATACCCCTTTTTGTATTGACCGTCAAGCAGTGAAGACGGATTTTGTTACCCTTCCAGGGTTGTGCATGATGCTACTGCACATATATATATTTTAGTCAAGTACGGACACGGGTCAGTCCATTGTAATTGATGAAGAGATAAATGATTAAGTAGTTGATTCATTCTCGTCAAGACACATGCGCTCACTACCGGTTGTCTGAAACCCAGCAGCGCGAGTATATAGCCATGATGTTCGTTTGACAGTTTTTCAAGTACGACATAGACCCATAATAGGATGTTTGCAAGTATTCAATTTGTCATATATGCTTACCATGAACTATATTAATGATGTCGTCAAATATGTGTGTTCTTCCGTAATAAACTGTTTTCTCGTGGACTCTAACAAGACGGACTTATTAAGTTGATCATTGAGCGATTCACTTGTTAGTTATCCTTTTCACACATTCGCGTTTCAAATAATTACAGCACGATAATAATCAATGAATGAGAACCAGAACAATCCAGTCATGGACAGCGATTTTGAACATTATTTATTCATTCGATATTCCACTGTCTAAAGCAGCTTCCATGATACTTTGATCACAGACATGCTATGCTAACCGGATCGTCTGTATCAAAGAACTGGTAGGCCAGTTCGGGGATACGAAAATCTTCTCCTTCATCAGGTTAGATCTAGCGACAAATTTCTTCGCAACACGATTGTTTACGTTTACAATACGTTCACATGACTTTATGACACACTGCGCATGACTAGAGGTCAAATATACGTCATCACCCTTTTCGACCGAGTCAATGACAACCGTTGGCAGCTTTACGAAAGTCAAATCTAATGTCCTGCTACAAGTATCGATGCAAGGAGAATATCAAGAGGAAACCCCGTCAAAACGATGAAGTTCAGCTCACTGTACCTGGTTGGCCGTTGATGCATACTGGCATTAACTGAAGAAGATCACTGGGCGCAAAAAGATAAGTGAATGTTGAAACCTTTGTCGGTTCATCAAAACTAGGTGTAGTCCACTTCATTTTATTCGGGCATGTTATCTGCAATTAATTGTTTTATGTTTCGTTTGTCATTGATTGTCTATTTGTTATTTATATAAGCGGGCGGTTGGATTGGGAGTTTTTAGATCGACTAATACCTCTTTTCAGATGGTCAGTAGATCTAAAAACCGTTCTAATAGGGATTCGTTGAGTAATTCCATTAGCGAAACATCTGCTGAGATCTACCAGCAGCATACTGTGTTTGCTTCTGAAGTTATTCGACCTTAGATGTTTTAGTTGTAAAGTAACGTTATATTTGTAGTAATTTTGCTGTATTGAGTTTCATTTTATTCATTTCGTAACTTGTTCGTAAACTATCCCGTTCATTCTAATCTGCCTATCATTTATTTTATAATTGTAAAATATTTGTCAGTTATGAGTCCTGTGACGTCATCATTTAATGTGTATGTGTTGTAACCTAGATTTAGTTTTTCTTCTTAACATTTACTTCCGATTTTTGCTCGTTTCAATATAATCATTTTTTCGTTTGCATTTGTCAATTGTGATGTGCTAATGTCTTGTAACATTTTAGTTGACTAATTGTCTTGTATTTATTAACTTATAAATTGAGTATGTAATAATAATAGTGTAAATTAATTAGGTAATAATACAATATAAATATTTTGATTAATTTTCAAAAAAAAAAGAAAATGGACTTGATAAATTAATTGCAACAATTTGCAGTATTAGTCCAATTCACGATTGCTTATGCATTTTATGCATCATGACTAGGGCATGATAGCATTATATATGGATAAATACTTATAAAGTGAGGGTTTGCCTTGAATATAATAGGCATAGTGGATAATACTTGGTACATTAATCTATTCATAATACTACGTTGGCCACTGGGCACACATAGGTAATTGATGGTAATATATATTGTTGATTAATACAGATAGTTGATTAAATAAATAGATTATTAAATTACAAAATGCTTACGTTAGACCATTTTGTTAAAATTGGTAAAGATTTTGGAAAAAGAGGAGAAGCTCTAGAAGCATACGCAGTGGCGGAACTTGCGAAATATAAGGCAGAGGAAGAGAAAGGAAACTGAATTGTCAAGAAGAAGAAAAGCCAAATTAGAAAAACAAAAAGCTGAATTAAAGCGTCAAGAAGAAGCGCCAAATTCTGAATTGAAGCGTCAAGAAGAAGAACGTGAGGCCAAAGAAGCAAGAAGGATAGCAAAACAGGAAAGGGAAGAGATTGAAAAAGAAAACAGAATAAGAGAAATAGAGGAAAATAAAAGGAAGCAAGATGAAATTATAAGACAACAAGAAAAAAGAGTTGGCACTTATCAGGTTGGAAACAGCGAAATTACAGGCACAAAATGCTACTGTTAGCCATAGTGATAATTCCCAAAATATGTCTGCACCTAACCAAACTAGAAGCAATTATCACTTCAAATTACCGACATTCAGATTGAATGTTGATGATTTATCGGCCTGGCTTTTACGTTTTGAGAAGATTTGTGAGGTTAATAAATTAGATAAAACTGCATGGGCACTAAAACTTAGTGAATTTTTAGATGGTGCACCTGCAAGCGCAGCTCAGAATGTTGATCCAACAATAGCTGGTGATTATGATGCCAGAGATGATGACTACGTCGATTTCATTTGGACGAGGAGGGATGTAGGATTAAATTTAAAACTCTCCTGCCAGAATCAAATAAAGACTTTACAGGGTTCGTTGCGAATATACGCAATACATTCAACAGATGGGTCGAACTTGCTGGTGTGGAAAAATCTTATGACAAGTTGGTTGATTTAATCCTTAGGGATAAGGTCCTATCTTCTGTAAGTTCACCATTCTTTTCTTTCTTACAGGAACGTAAACCTCCGACTTTAGAGGAACTAGAAAAAATGGCAATAAATTACTGCACTGCTCATCCCAATAGTAGCATATCCAATACACAAGTAAGGGAACCACTTCCAGTTGCCTCCAATATGGCATATCATGGTTTTGAAAGATCAAGAGCTCAGAGCCTTGACAGAAATTTTTCAAATAGAAGAAATAATTACAATGATTATCAAGGACTAAATAATTCTTACAATAATGGGAATTTTAACCGGGGTAGACAACAGTTTAGAAACCAGTCACCTCAATTTAGATATAACAATAGTTATCAAAACAAATCAAATTGGAATAAATCATTTAATGGTAATGCCAATAATAGTAATAACAAGTGGCATAATAATAGTAATAACAATTACAGACTAAGAAATAAGAGTTTTAATGGCAGAGGTAATAATAATAATAATGATCATTCAGGTAGTCATAACAGACAACGTCCTACCTCCAGAAATCAAAATAAATTTGATCATACTGCAGGGGCAGCATTGACTAACAATGCAACCCCAATTGTTCATAATAGTGATATTCCAACGCATTCATCTTCGTCATGTTGTGTTGTTGATAATAATGTGGCAAATGTTTGTCCACAATGCCATGCTATTTTTCAGAAGTCCAGCCAATTGCCTATGAGAATTACACAGACTATTCCTGCAATTAGTCTCACTGCAAATGATGGAACTGGGACACTGATTTTTAATAAAGGACTGTTCAATGGAAACATAATTTCAGTGTTAAGAGATTCCGGGTCAACCACGATCGGCATCCGGCAATCACTAGTACATCCTCGCTATGCTACTAATGAGTTTGTACGTTGTATAACTTTTGGTGGGACCATTGAATATTATCCCACGGCAATTATAGATATTAACACCCCATTTTTTTCAGGTCAAGTTAAAGTATGTTTACTTCAGAGTCCTATTGCTGATCTCACAATCGGACGTATCCACGGCAGCAAGGACTGCACACCTGAGGAAATCTCAGAATGGGAAAGAGTAAACTTGGCTACGGCCAATGCGGTAACAACACGAGCTCAGGCTCAGGAATTAATAAAAGAGAATACTCCAAGTATCAAAGTGGATGATTTTACTGACAATGAACCTAAATCGGTAATTGACAGAGACTCGTTTGCTCTCAAACAAAGGGAAGATAATTCTTTAAAGAAATTTTTTACATTGGTAAACAAGTATGATGACATTGCTGTCAACAATAAGATTAAGCATTGGTTCACTATTAAAAACGGTATCTTACTTAGAAATTGTATGGACCAGGATAAATTGAAACAACAGGTCATGGTACCATCTCCTTTACGAACATACATATTACGGCATGCACATGACTCCCAATGCGCGGGTCATATGGGCTACACTCGCACACGGTCTCGAGTGTTGTCGTCTTTTTTCTGGCCGGGAATATCACGAGACGTATCATCGTATGTACGTTCCTGTGTAATTTGCCAGGAAGTCAAGTCTCGTGGAGCGTTCCATAATGCTCCCATTCAGGCATGTGATATATCGGTGCGGCCTTTTGATAAAATGGCAATGGACATTATTGGTCCACTTCTACCAACTGCAAGAGGTCACAGATATATATTAACGTGTATCGACTTATGTACACGATGGCCAGAGGCCATACCTCTTAAAAAATATAACCACATCGGACATAGCTGATGCTTTGTTCCTAATATTTTCTAGAATTGGGTTCCCAAGTAAATTACTTTCGGATCATGGGCCCCAATTTGTGTCTGACGCAATGAAAGAGGTTATGAGAACTCTTAATATAGAGAGAAACTTCAGTAGTGTGTACCATCCCATGAGTAATGGCGCAGTTGAGAGACTCAACCGCACCATTAAACAGTTATTGCATAAAGTTACAGTTGATAACCCTCAAGACTGGGACAGGGCTATCCCAGCAGTTTTGTTTGCGTACAGAGAGGTTCCGAATGAACAAACCGGTTTCTCTCCGTTCGAGTTAGTGTTTGGTGCTCCACCAAGAGGTCCTATGGGACTGATCAAAGACTTACTACTCGACTCTAAGATGACTCAGGAAACCCAGTCATCTTATGAATACGTTATTAATTTACGTAGACAAATCATAGATGCTTGTCAAAGAGCAACAGCTTCCTCAGAAGCAGCAAAAGATAAATCTAGACAGTTCCAAAATAAAAATAGACGATTACGCCAGTTATTTCCTGGTGACGAAGCTTTCGTATTACTCCCAAAAAAGGACAATAGACTGTTAATCACTTGGAACGGTCCATATAAGGTTGTAGACAGAATTTCTGACGTCGACTACATACTGGACATTAAAGGTCAGAAAAAAATTTACCACATAAACATGCTGAAAGAGTTCTTCACTCGTCCTCAACATCTACAATCTATTTTTCAGGATTTAGACAATCAAGCTACTGGTTCTTGCCAATATTCTAATCTTTCGGTGATTCAGGAAGAGGAATCATCATTTCCTGAAATCCAAATGTCATTTCCTATACCTGAATTACAATCTTCTGAATCATGGAGAGATGTCACTATTTCTTCTTCATTAACATCTCAAGAACATACTACAGTTTGTAAAATCTTAGAGACATATTCTGATGTCTTGACTGATATACCGGGTCGTACATCAGTCATTTCTCATGACATTATACTGAAGGACGACACACCTATAAAACTCCGTCCTTATTCAGTTCCTATTCACTATCAAGATAAAACTTCACAGGAACTTAATCAGATGTTAGCATTACGAATAATAGAAAACAGTAACTCACCGTTTTCATCACCGTTAGTTATCGTTAGAAAAAAAGACAATAATATACGTCTTTGCGTTGACTACAGAAAACTTAATGCACAGACTGTCGCAGACAGTGAACCTCACCCTCTTATTGACGATCTACTTACTCGTCTTTCTACAGCAACATATTTTACAAAAATCGATTTAACCAAGGGATATTGGCAGATTCCCTTAACAGAACAAGCCAAATACTATACAGCATTCTCGACTCCACAAGGTCTTTACCAGTGGAATGTGATGCCTTTTGGGCTAATGAATGCACCAGCCACGTTCATTCGCATGATGCGAAAAATTTTGGCGGATAGATCTGACATTATCACATATATTGATGATATTTGTCTATTTAGTCCTTCATTTGATGAACACATGTTAGGATTAACTTCAGTATTAGACATTTTAAGATCTAACAACTTAACAGCTAGACCAAGTAAAATGCAAATAGCTTTACACGAAATAACTTTTCTTGGACATATTATAGGGTCTGGATGTATCAAAACCATTCCCCACAATGTATCAAAAATTTTAAAGTTAACAGTCCCACAAAATAAAAAAACAAGTTCGAAGTCTACTGGGTCTTGTCCAGTATTATAGCAGATTTGTTCCCAATTTGTCTTCAATCACTGCTGTCTTGTCTTCACTATTGCAAAAAGACAAACCAAATAAAATTACGTGGACAACAGACTGTGACAGAACATTTAATAACATTTTGACAATCTTCTCTAGGCCACCAATTTTACGGTTGCCAGATGTTCACAAAAAGTTTTTTCTTCGAACAGATGCCAGTAATTACGGTATCGGAGCTTGCCTACTTCAATATCACAACGATATACTTCATCCGACTATGTATATTTCAAGAAAACTGAAATCGCCTGAAACGAAATACTCCACTGTTGACAAGGAGTTGCTGGCAGTTGTTTGGGCAATCACAAGGTTGGAAAAATTCTTGTTGGGAGCGCCTTTTACCATTCAAACCGACCAGAAGGCGGTTGCTTCATTACGACGCTCTAACCACAAAAGCCCCAAACTTGCCAGGTTTTCGATTCTACTTCAGCCATATGACTTTGTCATCGAAGCTATACCCGGAAAAGAAAACATTCTGGCGGATGCACTTTCAAGACACCCAACGGAAGTCGCATAATTATTGTCTACAAGTTAAAAGATTAACGGCTAAACAAGAGCGACTTTGGAACTCTAACTGATTCCTGCGACAAAATTGATAAGAACCACTTCTATATGGAAAAACATTTCAAATAATTCGAATTCAATCATTCAAGATATTCAGTTTCCAAAAGAAAATTCGTGATAGCAAGAAACAAATTTCCATGGTCTTTTCTAACGTTTGGACTTTGGTTAGTGTCCAATCGTTCTCTAACTCATTACGATATGGTCTTGAATACGATATGAATCCAAGCTGGACATATAACGTTAGGTTACTGAAATTGACTAACTCAAAACGATCAAGTTTATATTCAACCAGGAACGAAGTTTAGTTGAACAGTATTAAATTTCTAAGGAACTTTCCATAGATTCGCAAGGGACATAACGACGGATGGATCATCACATCCGACATTAAGTTTAATAGTTATTAAATTAATGAAGAGTATAATAAAACTGAAGTGTGATTAAAAATAATGAGAAAAAAAAGAGAAGAAAATATGCCAAAGAAAGAAATGATGAAAAAGAAAAAAAAAATCACACAAGCAAATACTCTAAATATTTTATGTATAAATGAGATAGCTTTTATATGCATTTAGTTAAGATGTTCACATGAAATGTATTAATATGTTATTTTCTCTCATTATATCATTAAGTTAATTATGTTGTAATTACACGACACTAATAATTAATTGTAAACACACATAACTAAACTAATTTATATTTTATTTTTTTTCTCTTTCTTTACTTTATTTGTCCTTACTTCTCATGTCTTTTATTATGACACTATATATCAGGTTCTTTAATTAAATGTTAATTAATTAATACATTACATACTTACTATCACTGATTAGTATAATTTTAATTAGTTAGAATAATTTTCTTTACATAACATTTCATTACTCACTCACAACAGTCTTCAATAGTTCAATAGCTAATTATTAGCGACAGTTGACACCCATTTGTTTAATAATGTTATATGACTTATGTATTATCGACATGACCACGACACTGTTCTAGACAGAACATCGTAGGCCATATGTCGGGTTTTTATTAAATTTTTCATATAATTGAGTAAGGTAGTAAAAAAATCTATCTAATAGATTTTTTTTCCCACGGCGGGCAGAGAATTGTTACGGTAGTTTTATTGATGGCGTCTGCTAGAATTGGCAGTGCGCATGTTTAGGGTCAATGGAATTAATATAAATTGATCTTTATACTTTACGGAGTTATGAACGCGAAATGCACGGTCAAGTCATGACGTGTTAGCGCCGATATGGTCACGCTTGGTGACTAGGTTACCGTACCCCTTTTTGTATTGACCGTCAAGCAGTGAAGACGGATTTTGTTACCCTTCCAGGGTTGTGCATGATGCTACTGCACATATATATATTTTAGTCAAGTACGGACACGGGTCAGTCCGTTGTAATTGATGAAGAGATAAATGATTAAGTAGTTGATTCATTCTCGTCAAGACACATGCGCTCACTACCGGTTGTCTGAAACCCAGCAGCGCGAGTATATAGCCATGATGTTCGTTTGACAGTTTTTCAAGTACGACATAGACCCATAATAGGATGTTTGCAAGTATTCAATTTGTCATATATGCTTACCATGAACTATATTAATGATGTCGTCAAATATGTGTGTTCTTCCGTAATAAACTGTTTTCTCGTGGACTCTAACAAGGCGGACTTATTAAGTTGATCATTGAGCGATTCACTTGTTAGTTATCCTTTTCACACATTCGCGTTTCAAATAATTACAGCACGATAATAATCAATGAATGAGAACCAGAACAATCCAGTCATGGACAGCGATTTTGAACATTATTTATTCATTCGATATTCCACTGTCTAAAGCAGCTTCCATGATACTTTGATCACAGACATGCTATGCTAACCGGATCGTCTGTATCAATCACTTTCCCGTGTCTAGTGGTACTACCCTTTGAAGTGAGTATGACGCAAGGTAGGTGATCACTTTCCTGTGCACCTAGTACATCCCAACGTGCCATTTGGTGGCACTGGTATCTAAGACTTCAGGAATGATAGCCGTTTGAGCAGATGTCAGTTTGGACACAAAGTACAGAAGCTGGTAGGTAAAGTAGCTAATGTAAGAGCATTCAGTAGCAGATAAAAACTACAGTAAGCATATATTACTGCCGGTCATGCAGTTAGAAATACATATATATGGATGAATAAACAGACAGGCAGCCAGAAAGAAATATATACAGGTGGATGGAACAGATAGGTAGCTAGGCAGACACAGATAGATAGATAGACATACAGATAGATAGATAGATAGATAGATAGATAGATAGATAGATAGATAGATAGATAGATAGATAGATAGATAGATAGATAGATAGATAGATAGATAGATAGATAGAGAGGTAGGTTGGCAGGTAGGTTGGTAGGTAGACAGACAGACAGACAGACAGACAGACAGACAGATAGATAGATAGATAGATAGATAGATAGATAGATAGATAGATAGATAGATAGATAGATAGATAGATAGATAGATAGATAGATAGATCGACAGATAGATAGATATCCATTTTACGAACCCCGTTAGATAAAAATTCCAAGGTTTTAGACAACAGACCATGATTAGAGAAAATTAAACACAGAAACTTTAGGATTGATAAACAGTCGAAAGAAATATTTGTTTTGATAAGGGGCGAATAAAACAGATAAGGTCAGATCGGTGACCTGAAATTATGACGTCAGTCAACAGAACCAGCACAATATTGATACGACGCCAACTAATCAAAGAATCGTGGAATTGAAACAAAAGAAAATCTAGGCTTAATTTTGTGGAAAGAGAGCAAATGTAAAAAATTAAATAGCGTAAAAGACAAAAAAAGAAGAAAGAACAAGGCAAAGGTAGTCCATAGCACTACAGCCGTAGAGAAATGAAGTGTTAGAGACTAAAGTAAACTAGATCCAGCTTCGAGAGGTGGGGTGATCAGTTCCCTTTGCCTTTTATAACTCAAGAGCAGAGTCAAGTACCCATTTCAGCTGGGTGGACTGGAGCGTAATGCGACTGTGTTTCGAACCCAGCGTTCTAACCACTTTGCCAATTGGACGATCTAAATAAAATTAAGCAAGCCAGAAGTAAAGAAAGAATAAAATGAAAGAAGCAAAATTCCTGAAGAAATAGAAACAGTAACAAAGAAAATGTCCGTACACACTAGACTTGGAACGTCATGTTTAAGGTTAGAAGAATGTCCGTACACACTAGACTTGGAACGTCATGTTTAAGGTTAGAAGAATGTCCGTACACACTAGACTTGGAACGTCATGTTTAAGGTTAGAAGAATGTCCGTACACACTAGACTTGGAACGTCATGTTTAAGGTTAGAAGAATGTCCGTACACACTAGACTTGGAACGTCATGTTTAAGGTTAGAAGAATGTCTGTACACACTAAGGTTAGAAGAATGTCCGTACACACTAGACTTGGAACGTCATGTTTAAGGTTAGAAGAATGTCTGTACACACTAGACTTGGAACGTCATGTTTAAGGTTAGAAGAATGTCCGTACACACTAGACTTGGAACGTCATGTTTAAGGTTAGAAGAATGTCCGTACACACTAGACTTGGAACGTCATGTACACACTTTGGAACGTCATGTTTAAGGTTAGAAGAATGTCCGTACACACTAGACTTGGAACGTCATGTTTAAGGTTAGAAGAATGTCCGTACACACTAGATTTGGAACGTCATGTTTAAGGTTAGAAGAATGTCCGTACACACTAGACTTGGAACGTCATGTTTAAGGTTAGAAGAATGTCCGTACACACTAGACTTGGAACGTCATGTTTAAGGTTAGAAGAATGTCCGTACACACTAGACTTGGAACGTCATGTTTAAGGTTAGAAGAATGTCCGTACACACTAGACTTGGAACGTCATGTTTAAGGTTAGAAGAATGTCCGTACACACTAGACTTGGAACGTCATGTTTAAGGTTAGAAGAACGTACACACACTTGGAACGTCATGTTTAAGGTTAGAAGAATGTCCGTACACACTAGACTTGGAACGTCATGTTTAAGGTTAGAAGAATGTCCGTACACACTAGACTTGGAACGTCATGTTTAAGGTTAGAAGAAGGTACACACTTAGAATGTCCGTACACACTAGAACGTCATGTTTAAGGTTAGAAGAATGTCCGTACACACTAGACTTGGAACGTCATGTTTAAGGTTAGAAGAATGTCTGTACACACTAAGGTTAGAAGAATGTCCGTACACACTAGACTTGGAACGTCATGTTTAAGGTTAGAAGAATGTCCGTACACACTAGACTTGGAACGTCATGTTTAAGGTTAGAAGAATGTCCGTACACACTAGACTTGGAACGTCATGTTTAAGGTTAGAAGAATGTCCGTACACACTAGACTTGGAACGTCATGTTTAAGGTTAGAAGAATGTCCGTACACACTAGACTTGGAACGTCATGTTTAAGGTTAGAAAGAAGAATGTCCGTACACACTAGACTTGGAACGTCATGTTTAAGGTTAGAAGAATGTCCGTACACACTAGACTTGGAACGTCATGTTTAAGGTTAGAAGAATGTCCGTACACACTAGACTTGGAACGTCATGTTTAAGGTTAGAAGAATGTCCGTACACACTAGACGTTGGACGTCATGTTTAAGGTTAGAAGAATGTCCGTACACACTAGACTTGGAACGTCATGTTTAAGGTTAGAAGAATGTCCGTACACACTAGACTTGGAACGTCATGTTTAAGGTTAGAAGAATGTCCGTACACACTAGACTTGGAACGTCATGTTTAAGGTTAGAAGAATGTCCGTACACACTAGACTTGGAACGTCATGTTTAAGGTTAGAAGAATGTCCGTACACACTAGACTTGGAACGTCATGTTTAAGGTTAGAAGAATGTCCGTACACACTAGACTTGGAAACGTCATGTTTAAGGTTAGAAGAATGTCCGTACACACTACACTTGGAACGTCATGTTTAAGGTTAGAAGAATGTCTGTACACACACTAGACTTGGAACGTCATGTACACACTAGACTTGGAACGTCATGTTTAAGGTTAGAAGAATGTCCGTACACACTAGACTTGGAACGTCATGTTTAAGGTTAGAAGAATGTCCGAAGTCATGTTTTAAGGTTAGAAGAATGTCCGTACACACTACTTGGACGTCTTGGAACGTCATGTTTAAGGTTAGAAGAATGTCCGTACACACTAGACTTGGAATGTCATGTGTAAGTATAGAAGAAGAATGTCCGTACACACTAGACTTGGAACGTCATGTTTAAGGTTAGAAGAATGTCCGTGCACACTAGACTTGGAACGTCATGTTTAAGGTTAGGAGAATGTCCGTGCACACTAGACTTGGAACGTCATGTTTAAGGTTAGAAGAATGTCCGTACACACTAGACTTGGAACGTCATGTTTAAGGTTAGAAGAATGTCCGTACACACTAGACTTGGAACGTCATGTTTAAGGTTAGAAGAATGTCCGTACACACTAGACTTGGAACGTCATGTTTAAGGTTAGAAGAATGTCCGTACACACTAGACTTGGAACGTCATGTTTAAGGTTAGAAGAATGTCCGTACACACTAGACTTGGAACGTCATGTTTAAGGTTAGAAGAATGTCCGTACACACTAGACTTGGACTTGGAACGTCATGTTTAAGGTTAGAAGAATGTCCGTACACATACACACTAGACTTGGAACGTCATGTTTTAAGGTTAGAAGAATGTCCGTACACACTAGACTTGGAACGTCATTTTTAAGGTTAGAAGAATGTCCGTACACACTAGACTTGGAACGTCATGTTTAATTAGAAGAATGTTACACACTAGACTTGGAACGTCATGTTTAAGGTTAGAAGAATGTCCGTACACACTAGACTTGGAACGTCATGTTTAAGGTTAGAAGAATGTCCGTACACACTAGACTTGGAACGTCATGTTTAAGGTTAGAAGAATGTCAAAAAGAAAAATATAAAATACTTTTTCATGGGTCGCAAGAAACACAAACAACACATATCACACATAAATATTATGTCAATAAATGCAATGTACACGTAGAAAACTACAACAATAGTTATAGACAGTCTTTTACATGCAGACGCTGCTTGGGGGCTATAAAATGTAATGACAGAATTTAAGTACTATTGTAATCTTTCTGTTATGTGCAAGTACTCCAGTCCTTCAGTATGTAATTTACTGTCTTAAAGTACTGTAGCGCGACTGGCCGAAACACTCTAGAAATTACCCCCGTCATTAAGTTTCTTTATTATTAATCGTATTATAATTCTTTTTGTCAGTTCACAACGGGGAATTACCTCATTATGCTGAGTTGAAATTTTCCTTGCAAGGAAATCTCATCACGACAGCAGAGGGACAGGAAACAAGATGGGCAGAGAATTTCAGAGAAACTCTGAACAAAGAACCACCAGAGACACAATTGAATGTTCCTGAGGCTGAAAACGATCTAGACGTTAATACAGACATTCCACAAAAGGAGGAAATCACCACAGAAATCAAAGGGTTAGGGAATGGAGGGGCTCCTGGCCATGATAACTTAAATGCAGAGCTATTTGAGACAGACCCTGAGCTAGCGGCAGAACTATTGGAACCACTATTTGCACAGGTCTGGAAAACAGGGACAACACCAACGAAGTGGAACAAAGGAATTATTGTCAAATAGCCCAGGAAGGGAGATTTTGCGGACTGCAATAATTGGAGAGGAATCACTCTTCTCTCAGTTCCCAGCAAAATACTAGGCAGGATAATTATACAGAGAATTTCAAGGGCAGTGGCCCACAAACTGAGGAAAGAACAAGCGGGATTTGGAAAGAACAGAAGATGTGTAGATCATATATTTACCCTCAGGAACATTATAGAGCAGTGCTCAGAATGGCAAAGACGGCTGTACATTAATTTCGTTGATTTTGAAAACGCTTTTGACAGTATACATGGGGAAAGTTTATGGAAAATACTGATAGCTTATGGAATTCCAAGCTGCATAGTGTCAATCATAAAAAGTCTCTATGCCAACTTTACGTGTAGCGTTGGGCAGAGCAACCTATCCTTTGAGGTGAGGACAGGAGTGCGACAGGGATGCCCCTTATCAACCACTCTATTTTTAACAGTCATGGACTGGGTGGTGCTGCGTTACTTTCTTATATTATTATTTGTAGTTTGGAGGAACTGAGGAGATATGTGCATATGTGCGATCGTGCTGTGTTCACGAATGGTCTGGATGGTCAAGAAGCTGATGATATACATTAGATCCAAAACGCCTGGTTTGGGTCCACAATAATCAGCATATTTATTTGCTTCAGACAATTCCACAATTCAAAGTACATGGCATATTATTAATACATGCATCAAAATGCGTCTCCTACTGTCCTTTACGTATCGTCACATACTCTGGCCTATATACCGAAGATGCGGGCATCCGGAACATCCAAGTAGCGATAACCAAAATATGGAGATTAAAATTATGGTTGATAGCTCCCGAAACATGAGACTCCTCTTATAAATTATCCTCGAACTTATATACTTGCGTTCGGCATCTTAAAGAAATACTTGTGGCGACCTTCGTATAACCAAGCCACGTAGGAGAATATCATAAACAACTTCAATTCGATGAGAGCGAAATATATCACGTCTTGCTTGGACGGATTCATACAACGAAAGGCCAAGATCGACCGTTTTAATCAATTAGCGCGACACCTTATTACGTCATCATTGCTTAGTGACCTCAACCTATTATCGCGTTCATTTATAATTACCAATAGTGCAAAACCTATCATGTTGACTCCAGATAGAAATGTTACAGCGTAGATTAAACTGCTAACAGATCTAAGTGAGGCCAACATGTAAAAATACATAATAATCTTCTTTAACAGGTGGTGTGCCGGACAACGGAGGGCAGTCCGGGAGGAATAGGATGGACTACATTTTCTACATTAGAAGATCTGGAATATGCGGATGACATTGCACTACTGGCGCATTCGCATCAACACATCCAGGAAGAAACGGATAGACTTGATAAGTGTGGCCAGCAGGTGGGCTTGGGCATCGATCTAAAGAGGTCAGGGGTCATGACGCTTGGTGTGGGTAGCCCTGAGCCCATATCAGTAAGGAGTCGGCGGCTGGAGCAGACGGATGCCTTCACATGCCTGGGATGCGTGGTGACACCGGACGCCGGAGCGGGAAGGGACATCAACGGCAGAGTGAGCAGAGCAAGAACAGCCTTTTTTAGTCTAAACAACATCTGGAAGTCCTCTCAGTACAGCACAAGGACAAAATTAAGATTATTATCAGAGTTGTGTGCTTTCTGTGCTTCTCTGTGGTGCGGAGTGCTGGAAAGTTACAGAGAAGGAAATGTCGAAATTGTCATCTTTTCACACAACATGCCTAAGAAAAATTCACCAAATCTTTTGGCCGAGTGCCATCGCCGGCCAAGATTCTGCTTGCTCGGAGCAAGCAAGAGGACATGCACACCATCATAGCTGGCAGACGCTGGAGCTGGGTTGGCCATGTCCTCAGAGGAGACCCCGATGCCATCACAAGAACAGCTATTCTATAAACCCCTGAAGGAAAACGAAAGAGAGGCCGATCAAAAACAACTTGGCGGAGGACTGTGGAGGCTGAGATGTAAAGAATGAACCAAAGTTGGGGCACTGTACGAAGGATGGCTACCGACTGAGAAAGGTGGAATCAATTTGTTGTTGCCCTACAAGACGCCACCAGGCGTGATGGCCACTGACTGCTTTGACGGTCGGCGGCTAAGGATCAAAGAAGTAGATGAAGTTGAAAAGGAGGCAACCCTTCAAAATTGAAAAAAAAGACTATCAAACGTAGAGGAGATGAAAAGGAGAAACAAATCGTAATGAGAGAGGGAGATCCAATCAGACACAGGCTCAATAAAATAATACTGACTGGAAAACTGTATATAAGCCCGCTTCAGACTCAACTCTGTACTTCCTCTTCCTAAAATTCACTTCCAGATCTTATAGCTGAGAAGACGTCCAGAAGACTGACCAACGCGTGTAAGAAGTCACATGCCGCAGCATACAGCTGAGAGAAGACAAGCTGAACTGCCCGTGTGAGCCGATCGTTTAACGATTAGCTTCCAGCCAGTCCTCGTGATTTTGTGTCTGAAGGGTATGTTAAAAATGCATAGATTGTTAAGTTTATAATGTAACTTAGTGTCATGTAATATTTAACAATAATGTTATAATTGACTACGATTTTCATGCTTGTATCTTATCTTGGTACTCTTAAAACTACGCTGATAACTGAAGTTGGTCTCCAGCTGAGTATAACCTGAAACAATCCTAAACAGTATTGACACATCCAGAGTTTTTTTTTTTTTTTTGGCAGAACTACACAATGCTAGCAATAAAAGCTTAACAGTCCTTTTTAGGGCTGAACGTTTAAATGATGTGTGCACAAGAGTTCTTCTTCTACTTATGTTTCTTCTTCTCTGATAAGGCACATTACACATTTTTATAAAGGGAAACAACTTTGGCATAACTAAAGATCAAAGGGAACTGATTACGACAGAATTTAGGAAAATTTTAAAATGATGTCCTTAGTCTTTTGATGTGTTTTATTGTTTGTATGACGTACTTCTTTGATTAACATTACCACGGTCTCATGACTCTATTGTTAAAAGGAGGATTCTGATCAATAGCGGCCAGTCATCATCGGAGGGCGCCTAAGATTTAGACAACAGAAACCACAGCCTGGAGCATATGTTGCAGGTTCCTATACCAGAGTAGGACACAAAACAAAGTTCGGGTGCCATGAATAACAGACTGCGGTGTGTGAGTAAAGGACCAACGCTGCATTGCCTGGCTGTAGTGTAGCATCGAGCCTACCTGTCCAGGACTCGTCCCTCGGGAAATCAAAAGTATCCAGCTCCAGAAGTAACTGTAGAGCGAACTAAAGAAAGATAAGTTGAATTCAGGAACAAAACTAAACGTCATCAACGGCCATTCTTTGATAATATAAGACAAAACAGAGACAATATTTTCTTTTTATTGATTAAATTTGTATGACATTGTGTGAATATTTATACGTCGGAAAATTGTTAACTACATACCGTACCTTAGTTATTGAAATGTATTGATTTATTTTATAAACCGCAGTTATTAATTTAATTTCAGTTACAGTTCGAAATTTGATCTTGTGTTTATTTAAATGACTGTGATATTTAACGAATAGGGAGTGATTAACGAGCTGCATTAACATCAACTATTTATAGAATCACCCTTGGAGCATAGGATAGGTCCAGCAAGAAGGTGACTTTCACAGCTCTCTTCTAAAGTCACCATCTAGGACTAATCTATTGATAACGTCTCAGACCTAAGTGTCTTTTATATTTGGACATGCCCCCTAATATAACCGACTAGGCTGAACGGGACGCGCCTCGCCAAAACGAGGTAAAAGTTTTACATTAAAAAAAATAAAAATCTAGGACTGTGCAAATTATTTATCTGATTTGTCCTCTGCCATCCCTACTTCTAGTTCACCAGTTCTCTTCTGCATTCCTGGGAACTATTTTATTATCTAACGTCCATCTCATCACAAGTACCCAAGTCTTTAAGTATGTAATTTAATGTCGTAAAGTATCCAAGTCTATAAGTAAAACACCCAAACTCCTTAAGTATGTCATTTAATGTCGTAAAGTATCCAAGTCCGTAAATAAAACACTCAAGTCCTTTAGTATGTTATTTAATGTCGTAAAGTTTCAAAGTCCATAAGTAAACCACCCGTCCTTAAGTATGTAATTTTTAATCGGGAAGTGCATCATTTGTTAACTCAATCCTTTATTTGATGTGAACTATTATTTCTTTTAAATTTTCCACGACTTTCGTGATGTAATTGCATGATCGCTCAGCGGAGACAAAGGTTACCTATAGACTGGTCATTCCAAATACTCTAATACATGAAAACAGATGTGATTTATCAAGGTAGATTTTTTTAGACAGCTCAGTGTTTCTATAGTAGATTCTCATAGCCCCTGGGTTGTCTGTCGCTGGCAAAGAGGAATTCTTGTTACTAGCAGTTATTTTTTTATCAAGATTTCCAGTCAAAGGGACTAGAACAGTTAATCCTGTCTGTCAAAGGGACTAGAACAGTTAATCCTGTCTGTCAAAGGGACTAGAACAGTTAATCCTGTCTGTCAAAGGGACTAGAACAGTTAATCCTGTCTGTCAAAAGACACAGTGAGGATCAGAACCTTTTTCTGAACACAAAAAAAAAAAAAACCAAAGATAATGTCCACAGACAAAACAAGATGACAACCAAAAATTACCATCAATGATGAGGAAAGTGAAAATGTCACAAATTTTGAATATCTTGGCTCCATAATTAACAACAATGGAGACTGCTCAAAAGAGGTCAGAAGGAGACTGGCCATAGCAATGCAGAGGTTAAATATAATGAAGAACCTATGGCATAACACCAGCAAATTAATAAAAGTAAAACTTCTGAGAACGTGCATCTTTCCGGTAGCAACATATGGATGTGAATCATGGACCATTACTCAAACATTAAAGAAAAAAAATCGAATTTTTCGAAGCAAAGTGTTACAGAAAAATTCTCAGAGTATCTTGGACCAAGAAGAAGAAAAATATAGACATCCTGTCCTACACGACCTGAACATCGAGGAAAACTGGCTCATAAACAATATCATGTCCCGGAAACTGAAATATTTTGGCCACATTAAACGCCATAGTGGCTTAGAGAGAGCAGTGATGGAGGGTATGGTACCTGGAAGGCGAGGCAGGGGCCGACCAAGACGACGGTGGACACAGGACATTGAAGACACCTTGAACATGATATTGGAGGAGGCAGGAGGGCTGGCTAGAGATCGAGAGTCTTTCAGGCGGGCTGTGATGAGAGCGACGTTCTGCAAAGGACATGCTACATGATGATTCCAGCCAAAACACTTAATTTAATAATATCATCAGAATAGCATTTCTTGACATTTTTTGAATAACATTGACCCCTTTGATTGTCCGATGGAGGCTATGGACCCCTTTAATTGTCCGATGAAGGCTATGGGCCCCTTTAATTGTCCGATGGATTCTATAGACCCCTTTAATTGTCCGATGGATTCTATAGACCCCTTTAATTGTCCGATGGTTATGAACCCCAAAAAACCAGCCAGACCAGGAGCAAATAGACGAGAAAAGCCGAACCGAGTTAGTTAATAACTTCAGAAATGTAAGTAGACGGTTTAAAGTACCGGTAGTTAAATTCTTCTGGTGATTACAGTTTAAAAAAAAAAAAAAAAAAAGAATGTAAAGGGTCTTCCATAATGAACGTCCGACTGGTTAGAGGGTTTTCCTCTTGCGGTACAGTTACTGAGTTTCATGATCTGAACATGGTAGCGTCACGCTCAATCTACCCAGCTGTAAATTGGTACCTGATTCTTCTCTTGCGATAGGAAGGCAAAAGCAGCGTGGAAAAGAACTGGTCACCCAACCTCATAAAATCTTGTTTAGTTCCATGGCAAAACTGCCGTAGGGGGACAAGTGTTAGAGATCACTATTGTAGGTCCAGTTTTTGTATGAGGTGGGGGTGACCAACTTCCGTCCTCGCTACCTTTGTTGTAGTTTGAACTAAAAAAGGTAGTCCCATAGCACCAACTGCTTTAGGGGAAAGACGTGTTAGAGACTTCGCCCATTCCAGATCTCAGCTTTATGAGACAGGGTGACCGAACCCCTTCTTCACTGCCTTTGCCATCCCTAATTCAATCGCCTTTTACGACATGGTTGAGGGAGCAGTAATTCTATTATTTGTTTGTCTCCACACATGCCCCCTCTCCCCGGAAACTACAAAGGGCGCGCACACACATGTATTTATGTAAATAAGCCAGGGCTGGTAAGTTCAGAAGTTGGGTAAGCATTTTTGGAGAACTAAATCAGAGGAAGATGCTATGTTTTCATCATCATCATCAATCATCATCATCATCAATCATCATCATCATTACCTCAAAGCACCCTAAGGAGCATAGCTGTCAATAAATTCATGCCAATTCTTCCTTTATTATGCCATGAGCTCAAGGTCTTTCCACGTCGTCTTCATGGGGGGGGGGGGGGGGTGTCGGGGGGGTTAAGAGGTATGACGTCCGTCACGAGTTGTAAAGGTACCGGGTTCGATTCCTAGAAGAGGCAATACAATTGAGCTGATGGCATGGGACAAGAAGACTTGACACAAGTTTGGTGAAGACATAACAGTAAATAAATCAATAATACACACATAAAGGTCACGTGTTTGAGGCACTCGTGACAAATTAAGAAGTAGAAAACTAGACAATAGAAAAACAACAGAAGTGGTAGGCGTACAGTAGAATCGAACTCAGGACCTTACAAACGACAACACCGTATAGATATGGGAGTGAATCACGTCTATCTCCCCCCCCCCCCCCCCGCTAACTAAGCACCATAAAAACAGTCCTTTGTGGACAGGAGATATTATCGCGATTTCCCTACGTAACACCGGATATGTACCATCGGAACGATCCAGTTTAATTAATGACGCAATCACTTCTGTAGCTCCCCTATTATTCAGTATAGGCCATATTGCACAAATACAAAGACCTTAATACTGTGCCTAGTAAATAATAGAAGAATGACAACAGTACAGGACACAGGGTAGGTTTGGTGTTGTATAAACATATAAATAAATAAAGAGGGAAACCCCAGGACTGCACAGAATAAATAAATAATAGACATAAAGGTATGTTTCAGGCACTCGTGATATATATATATATGTGTGTGTGTGTGTGTGTGTGTAAGTAATTCTCTGTTTACGCGTGTTTAATTTACACGAATTCGAATTTACGCGCAACAATTTTAAGGCATTCTTGTTTTATTTACGCGCCAAACTCGAAGTTATGCGACCCGATATTTAAACATTTTTACAGAACGTATGTTATCTGCGAGCAAGATTATGCCATCGTGAATGTTTCTTTGAGAGATTTTTGGAAGGCGTTCACTATTAAAGATGCACTTCCGCTAATCAAGACTGTATGCAATTAATTTCCGCGGCGATGTACGAACGGTGTATGGAAAAAACTGTGCCCTCAATTCTGTTATGACTTTGAAGGCTTTTGCGTTGATGACAATTGCATCACAACCATTAAGGATGGTGTCACAATGGCCTCAATTGCTGGTTTAGACGGAAATGACGAAAATGAAATTGTAAATTTCATTGAATCTCAGAAATTAGATTTGAGCAATGAAGAGCTGTTTGCGCCGGAGAAGATCACCACGGAAGAAGAAGACAAAGATCACCACGGAAGAAGAAGACGCAGCACTTGCACCAGCCAGCAACAACTACCAGTGAAACGATTAAAGGAGGCCTTCCAACTTCTTGACTCCTGCCTTGTGATCTCCGAAGAAGATGATCGTAACAATGACAGGAGCTTTATGGTCAGGAGGAGAATGATGGAACGTGCTGCTCCCTACCAAGAAATCCTCAGTGAGCAGAGAAAGTCACAAACTCAGCTCCGGACACCTTCTTCAGGAAACCATTCATTGCTGCATCGCTTGCGTCTCATTCAGATGACTCACCACCCCAACCTCTCGTTGAATTAGAAGTTGACGAAAATGAAGGAGGTAATGGTCCTGCCCCTATATATATATACACATACACACACACACACACATATATATATATATATATATATATATATATATATATATATATATATATATATATATATATATATATATATATATATATATATATACATACACACATATGTGTGTGTGTGTGTGTATTTGTGTAACATACATACAAATCGCAACCAACGAGATAAAATAAATTAAAAAATGTTATCAAGAGAAATACAATCGGTCGTCTAAAAATAAAAATAAATTGCATCGAATATAGCTTGAATATTATGTCAGCTACAATTCCATCTTAAATTAACAAACCGGACATTTTAACCCAAATGCGCGGAAATTGATTCAGAAAATTATCCCGCGTTATGCAAATATTTTCCAGGCTGGGATTCGTTTAATGACTAACTCAATATTGGGCTGTAATTTGTATTTGTTTTCAGAGTTCATTTAACAGGTGTTGTTAAAGGAAACTGACTCACGCAAAAACGTTCAAGCCGACCTGTATCTAAGATTGCAACTAAAATTAATTTAGATATCACGAACTCTGCGCCTTCCGCAATGTTAACCCAGACTTCTTCACAAACCTCAGCGTCTTATTTACTATTAACCCACTTGCGCCCACACTTCATTGACAGTTACCTACTATGATGGCCTTGAACTACATGTCTGTGGAAGTAGTAGGTCTATTCTTTCTTTCTCTCATAACAGAAACCATGGAAACTAGGGCGGGGCGGGTGGCAATAGGTTATTGAAAAATATAGAAACCCTGGAAACTAGGGCGGGGCGGGTGGCAATAGGTTATTGAAAAATATAGAAACCCTGGAAACTAGGGCGGGGCGGGTGGCAATAGGTTATTGAAAAATATAGAAACCCTGGAAACTAGGCCAGGCCGGCAATAGGTTATTGAAAAATATAGAAACTCTGGAAACTAGGCGGGGCCGGCAAGAGGTTATTGAAAAATATAGAAACCCTATAAACTAGGCCGGGCAGCAATAGGTTATTGAAAAATATAGAAACCCTGGAAACTAGGGCGGGGCGGGTTGCAATAAGTTATTGAAAAATATAGAAACCCTGGAAACTAGGCCGGGCCGGCAATAGGTTATACAAAAATATAGAACCGCTGGAAACTAGGCCGGGTGGCAATAGGTTATTGAAACCCTGGAAACTAGGCCGGGAGGCAATAGGTTATTGAAAAATATAGAAACCATGGAAACTAGGCCGAACCGGCAATAGGTTATACAAAAATATAGAAACCCTGGAAACTAGACGGGGCGGCAATAGGTTATACAAAAATATAGAAACCATGGAAACTAGGCCGGACCGGCAATAGGTTATACAAAAATATAGAAACCCTGGAAACTAGACAGTGTGGCAATAGGTTATACAAAAATATAGAAACCATGGAAACTAGGCGGGCGGCAATATCAAGGAGCATAGGCCTTCAACAAACACATGCCAAGTCTTCCTGTCCTGTGCCATCCGCTCAAGTTCTTTCCATGTTTTCTTCATCGTTTTCACTTCTGTTTCCAGTTCTCTTCTCCATGTGTTTTTTTAAATCTTCCTCTGCCTCTCTTTCCCTGTGGACTCCAGAACAAGGACTGCCTTGTAATGCTATCAACAGGTTTCCTCAATGTGTGTCCTGTCCATCGCCAGCGTCTTCTTCTCAACTCTTGTTCCACTGGCACTTGTCTGGTTCTTGTCATCAGTTCCACATTTGTGACTTTGTCATGCCATTTCAGTCCTTCTATTCTACGCAAGCACCTGTTTATAAAAGTCTGTAGCTTTTTGGTTGTTGTTTTTGTTGCTCTCCATGTCTCAGAGCCATACAGTAGGACTGACTTAACATTTGAGTTGAAGATTCTATTTTCGTGTTGGACTTGATTTCTCTTGTTCTGCATATGTTTTCCCAATGCTACAAAAATATATGTACAACCCTGGAATCTAGGCGTGGCGGCAATAGGTTATACAAAAATATAGAACCGCTGGAAACTAGGCGGGGTGGCAATAGGTTATACAAAAATAATCTTTCATTTGTATTTCTCCTAGAATTATAACACTGAGATTTCTCACAAAAACCATGACAGTTTGTTGTGGTGCTAAACCTAAAAATATACGGGTAATATAGACACGGCGTTTCCTGTTCAGAGATGGAGAAGAACAGAAAAGCTACAGACGTTCATAAATGGCTGCTTACGCAGAATAGAAGGATTCAAATGGTACGACAAGGTTACCAATGTGGAAGTGATGACAAGAACCACACGAGCTCCTGTGGAACACGAGATGAGAAGAAGACACTGGAGATGGATAGGACACTTTGAGGAAACCTGTTAATAGCATTACCAGGCAATCCTTGTTCTGGAATCCTCAGGGTATGAGAGGCAGAGGAAGACCAAAAAACACACGGAGAAGAGAACTGGAGACAGACATGGAAGGAAGAAAGGAAAGACCTTGAGTTGATGGCACGTGACTAGAAGTCGTGGACACGTTTGTTGCTTATGGAGATAAAAAGTGGTGAAGAGGAAGTCCCTGGTGCTGGAATACTCAGGTTAAGAGAAATAATGGGAGATTAATAACACACGGAGACGAGAACCGGAGACATACATGGCAGGGATAAAGACAAAAATGGAAAGACTTTGAACAGATCGCACAGGACAGGAAACCATAGTATTGTTGGTGAGGATTGATGCTTCACTGGAAGCTGGAAAGTACTGATGAATACAGACAGACAAGTAGGCAGACTGAAGGATGGAGAGACAGACAGAGAGGCAAGCAGGCAGACAGACACGTAAGCAGACGGAAGAATGGAGAGACAGACAAACAAGAGGCAGATAAGCAAGAAGACGGGGAGCCGCGCTGGTGTAATGGCTACGGCGTTGTACTGGCGACCAGGTTTTCATGGTTCAAACCCGGGCGTCAGCGTTTGAAGGAATGTTTACGACCGGAAATTTGACTGAATAACCTGAACGGCTCCTGCACATAAATCCCGTGTGGATGGGAAGGAGCGAAGCTCCTGACCGGGTTGGAAGGAAAGTCCACTGACCCCCCAGCCTCGCAATGACATGTCATTGGGCCAAAAGAGCTGGAAAGCTCGAGTGCCGCTGGTTAGAAAAAAAAAGCAAGAAGACAGACAAACAAGCAGACTGAAGGATGGAGAGACAGACAGAGAGGCAAGCAGGCAGACAGACAAGTAGACATACTGGAAGATGGAGAGACAGACAGACAAGTAGAGAGACGGAAGGATGGGGAGACAGATAGACAGGTAAGCAGAGTGGAGGATGGAGATATAGACAGGCACTGGTACGCAGACTGAAAGATGGAGAAACAGACAGACAAATGAGCAGACTGAAGGCTGGAGAGACAGACAGACAGGCAGTGAAGGATGGAGAGACAGACAGACAGGCAGACTGAAGGATTGAGAAACAGACAGGCAGGCAGACTGAGGAATGGAGAGACAGAAAGACATGTAGGCAGACTGAAGAATGGAGAGACAGACAAGTAGGCAGATTGAAGGATTGAGAGATAGACAGACAGAAAGACTGAAGGATGGAGAGAGACAGACAAGTAGGCAGACTGAATGATTGAGAGATAGACAGATATACAGGCAGACTGAAGAATGGAGAGACAGACAGGCAAACTGAAGGATGGAGAGACAGACAAACAGAAAAAGATAGACAGGTAAAAAGGAGAGATAACAATCAAACAGATAGACAGGCAACCCAAAAAAAAGTCAGATATAATGAACAGAAAAAAGGTAGAGAGATAAAAGAATTAGAAAAACAAACAGATAGATAAACAAATAGATAGAGCGTCAGAATGACAGACAGACAAAATAACAGAAGAGGTAGAAAGCAAATAGGTAGACAGATAAACAGACAGGTAAATGAAAACAGTCAAATAAAAAGACAGATGGCAAAATGGAAAGGCAATTAGAAAGAATTATAAAAAAGACAGGTAGACAGATAACCACATATATTATTAAAAAGCTATATCGAGATAGATAGATAGATATATAAATAGATAGAAAGATAGATATATAAATAGATAGAAAGATAGATAGATAGACAGACAGACAGACAGACAGATAGATAGATAGATAGATAGATAGATAGATAGATAGATAGATAGATAGATAGATAGATAGATAGATAGATAGATAGATAACCCTCTGGATTAAATTCAAGGATATCATAAAGACAGCTGCTGCAGAAGCATGCGGTGAAGTCCGACTTGGGAACAAGAGAAAGAGGACACCTTGGTGGACATAGGAAGTCAAAGAGAAAATAAGAGAGAAGAAAATGGCATGGAAACAATACTTAGGAGCTAAAAACACAACAGGACAAATGGAAAAATATAGAGAATATGTGACACTCAGAACAGAAGCAAGAACAAAGTGCTAGCAGCAAAACAGAAGTCCTGGGAAGAATTTGGAGAAAAGCTAGAAAAAGATGCACAAGAAAACCAGAAATTGTTCTATAAGACCCTAAAGAACATGAGGAAGGAAAAACAATGCCCTCTCAAATTTATAAAGGACAAGCAAGGCAAATTGCTTACTGCCCCGAAGGAAGTAATGGGAAGATGGAAAGAATATTTCTCAGAACTCCTGGATGGTGAGCATGGTGAAGCATCAGAAATGATAAACACTAGCACAGAAGAGGAAACCAATGATGGTGAAGATGACATAAAGATGGAAGAACTGAAGGCAGCACTGGAGAAAATCAAGATGGGCAAAGCAGCAGGGCATGATGGTATAACACCAGAAATGGTTAAGTTCATGGGAGCATCTGGCGACCTATTACTCTTAAGGGTTTTACAGGCAGCGTGGTACAACAAGACCATACCAAAGGATTGGGAGATTGCCATCATAACACCAATTTTCAAAAAAGGGTGACAATCGACAGTGTGGAAACCATAGAGGCATATCCCTTCTCAGTGTCCCTGGTAAAATCTACTCTAGAATCCTAGAGCAGAGACTCCGACGCCTAGCTGAGCCACAATTGGATGAGGTCCAGTGCGGATTCCGAGCAAACCGAAGAATACTCAAGACCTAATCTTCACACTCAGACAGCTGAGTGAAAAGGCCCTTGAGTATAAGAGTGAGATGCATCTTTGTTTCATAGATCTGGAAAAGGCGTTTTGACAGGGTCCCCTGGAGCAAACTTTTTGGGACTGTTTGGCAAGGAAGAATATTCCAGCACCTCTGATTCATGCTATACAGAGCTTCTACAAGTCTTGCAGAAATTATGTGAGGACAGCAAACCATAAGTCAGAAGAGTTCAGGACCACCCACTGGTGTAAGACAAGGTGATATCCTATCACCTTACCTCTTCATACTCCTTATGGACGATGTCATCAAGGCATGTAAGGAGAGAACAAGAAAGTATTCAGTGGGGTACTGGAAGATGAGATAGGTCTATGTTTCGGAGCTGGCATTTGCTGATGATGTTGCCCTGATTGCTAAATCAGAGGCACATCTCCAATCCAACCTGCAAGTCTGGAAGGAAAAGCTGGAGAAGAGAAGGATGGTCATAAGCAGCTCTAAAACAAAATCCATGGTGATATCACGAGAAGAAAGAAAACATCAGATTAAGTTGGGAGAACAGGTCCTGGAGCAGGTCGACCACTTTAAATACCTCGGAGCTATTATAGACCGAAAGGGAGGCATAAAAGAAGAGTTGGCCACTCGAAAAGCAGCAGCTGGGAGACTTTTTCAGGCCATAAATCGAGGATTCCTCAGTAAGAGAGAGGTTGGTAAGAAAACGAAGATGGCTGTATACCGCTCCACCTATGTCCCAGTCTTGACATACGGATGCGAGTCATGGGCAATGACTACAACCCATAAAAGCCAGATCCAAACCTCAGAAATGAGGTATCTGAGGAAGGTGGTTGAAGTAACAAGAAGAGACATGGTACGCAACCAAACGATACGTCAAGGCCTTAAATCCTACCCTCTGCAGACCCAAGTAGAACAGTCCCAATTAAGATGGTTTGGCCATGTCTGCAGAATGGGAGAAGATCGGATACCACGACAAGCATGGGAAACAAAGAGCCAAGGATCCAGACCCCGAGGACGACCCACAGTCCGCTGGGAGGACAACATTAGACAATCTTTGAAGGATCGAGGACTAGAATGGAACCAGGCCAGGAGGAAGACAGCCGATAGGATAGTCTGGCGCTCTCTCTTCCAAACCTCTACACCTCACGGTAGAAGGGGAACGACTAAGTAAGTAAGATAGATAGATAGATAGATAGATAGATAGATAGATAGATAGACTGAGTGACTGATCGAGGGAATGATTTATATCTACAGTCACTGAGGTAGTGAATATAGGTTGTCGTCTGGTGAGCGGAATCAAGTTTTAAGTATCGTGCTATTGACAGCTGGAGTTGAAATTGCAGTTCGATTTCTTGCAATAAACGAGAGCAAAAATTAAGTAAGGCACGTATAGGTCATACAACGAAGAAAATACACACTCATGCAAAATTATCAGACAAGGACGGTCACACATATACACACACACACACATGCCAGATCCAGACGTCTGAAGATATCGATTCCTATCTCCATGTCGATACATTATTTTTTTTACCCCCTTATTGCATCATTAGTGAGAGGAAGCGTGGGCCAGATTGAATATACATGTTTCGATATCACAATGATGAAGTAGATCATGATATCGACCGAACGATTATTCTGGATGCAGTTTCTAGACACAAGTTGTGACTTGCTAGTGTCTAATTTGCACCCCAAAAAAAAAAAAGAAGAGGTGGTTAGAAGGAAGAACAAGAGAGCAGGGGGAGAGATATATCAGACATCGCCTCCACCGCTTTTATCGTTTCATGTTTCTAGTTATCTGTACGTACCTCATTACATATGCATGGATGTGTGTATGTGCGTACGTGTATATCTGTGCCTATATATGTATGTATGTGTTTGAGTGTATGTATGTATAAATGTTTGTGTGTAAGCATTATGCATGTATAAATGAATTTTATGGAGAATAAAGATTCTGATATGTATATGCTTTTTTATTCCTAGCATTTCAATGAGTTCTTTATATAATTGCTTTTTCTTTATCCAATGAGATCCCCACGTTCCTATATATATATATATATACACATATACACACACATATACTATTAAAGGGATACAACTCTGTCTTCTCATTGCTTGTTCATTGTCCATGTTTCTTGCCCGTACTATAATGAGAAGTATGTCGCACTAACTTAAAACATAGAAAATAAAAAAGTCAAAATTATCATTATTATTGTAGATGCTACGGTGTCATAAAATACTGAATACTTATTCTGTTAATACGGCAGCATGTTTGCTGAATGAAATAATTTCCTGACGATTGAGAATTTTGTTTGTTTGTTTCGGGCATAGCTATCTTTCCATTGGTTTGCTTTTTACGGATGATACTCAGTGGGTCTACCGTATAATGATCTCGTAATGGAGTGGCAAGATTACCATCGGTAATGGTATGACTAGATCACTTAAGGTAAACCTGAGTGAACGAACCAGGCAATAACCAGTGGAACAAGATGTGAGGAAAATATGCCGGTCTTGGATGTGGTACATATGGTGGATGTGGTACATATGGTGGATGTGGTACATATGGTGGATGTGGTACATATGGTGGATGTGGTACATATCGAGGATGTGGTACATTTGGTGGATGTGGTACATATGGTGGATGTGGTACATATGGTGGATGTGGTACATATGGTGGATGTGGTACATATCGAGGATGTGGTACATTTGGTGGATGTGGTACATATGGTGGATGTGTTACATATGGTGGATGTGGTATATATGGTGGATGTGGTACATATCGAGGATGTGGTACATTTGGTGGATGTGGTACATATGGTGGATGTGGTACATATGGTGGATGTGGTATATATGGTGGATGTGGTACATATCGAGGATGTGGTACATTTGGTGGATGTGGTACATATGGTGGATGTGGTACATATCGAGGATGTGGTACATTTGGTGGATGTGGTACATATGGTGGATGTGTTACATATGGTGGATGTGGTACATATGGTGGATGTGGTACATATCGAGGATGTGGTACATATCATTGATGTGGTACATATGGTGGATGTGGTACATATGGTGCATGTGGTACATATCGTGGATGTGGTACATATCGAGGAACCCAGCTGGCAAGGTAATTCTTATTCTGGAACATCCCAGCGCAAGAGAAATAGAGGAAGACAGTAAAACACACGGGGAACGGAATAGGAGACAACATGAAAGAGATTGAGAAGACATGGTAAAACCTTAAAAGGATGACACAGGACAGCAAAATGTGGCTTAAATGTGTTGAAGGCGTCTGCTCCCTACAAAGCTGAAGGTCGTGAAATAAAGTCTAATTGTTATCATAGCCGCCCCCTCCCCCCAATCATAACTGACTATGAGAATGCGCCCCTCAGATGCTTATTTTCCTGGTGTTCCTTTCGACGTTTTCTCCTCTCTTCTGCTTGCCGCGAGAGCTTCTTTTCGCCCAATCTGAGGTGGCGCTGTAGAGAGCATCGCCACTTGGTGCGATCAGCAGCTTTACCCTCCCAGGTTCCAGGATTGTTATATAATAGTTATTTTTACTGGCAACGCTGGGGTAATGAATTATTCTTTGGAAGATTTTGTTCACGGTGCTGAAGTCATGGAATTACGTTAACAGACTCAAAGACTTGCAGGTGTTACATTTTGTTTGTTCATGTCTAGATATACAATGACTATTGAAACATTTGCTGGAAACACGTTCAACATAGAAGATCACAATAGACCGTTACCAGTATCATTTGTGGACAAAGTCTATAGAGATGCCCATAACCTCAGGCTGACTACTGCTTTCTTTAAAGATATTCAAGTTGACAACTGAGAATGTTAGAAAAAAGACGACGAAGGAGAAGAAGAAGAAGCAGAAGAACAAATAAGAACAAGAAGATCAACAAGTACCAAACACAAAACAGTTGCAGGAAGAAAGAGTGGCTTCAAATACCAAGAAAAAAATAAACACAAGTAGGGAAAATAGAATTATATAACGACAAATCATAAACAAAAATAGATTCATAAACAAAAATAGATTCATAAACAAAAATAGATTCATAAACTAAAATAGATTCATAAACTAAAATCGATTCATAAACCAAAATAGATATGTGGCAGGCACTGGTAAATAAACGAAAGAAGGAGAACAATCGACACTAGAAAAATAACAGAAATGATAAGACTCACTGGGAAATCGAACCGTTGACGCTACAGGGGTAGATCGTGACCGTGATCGGACAAACGTGATAGACTGGACATAAACGGCCAAACTCAGGCGATAGGGCAGACAATAAGAAAAAGATTGAGAAGACATGAAAACACACGGGATTGTCTTATTGGAACACCATGTGGTCATTTTCACGACAAGACCAGTACAAAGCACACGTGGAAATAGGATCATAGATCATCGAAAAACGACTTGACTAGAACAAGACAATACGGAATAGGAGTGGAAAAATTGAAACAGGATCGGGGACTGGAAAGGGGGGAGAGGAAAGGCGGATGAACGAGATTATACGGGGAACGGCATAGAGCTCATGAAAAAAGACTTCTAACATAATTTTCCTATTTCAACCTGATTTAGAGTATTGAGATGATCTAATTACCACGGGTAAACGGAATATCTGACAACAGATAAATAGATTGAGTAAGATAGACAAGCAGACGGGGATAGAGGGGAAATAGTTAGAGGTACGGGGAAAAGGGGAAGATCATGAGAAGCTATCTAGTTAAAACAACAAGGGATAACGGAGAGACAAAATGAAGGGGCTGAGAGTGACGAAGACAGTAGAGGACATGGGAACGGAATAGAGAACAATATGGGCTACTGAATAGGAAAGAGCGCTTTGAGCGACATCAAAGGTCTGAGGGTCCGGGGAACGATAGGAGACAATCTGCACGGGGTGGGGGGGGGTGAAATTGAGAGGACAGGTGAGGAGCACAACATGATAGAGGATTGCCAGACAGACACGCACCAAGAGATTGAGAAGGCTCACGGGGAATGGATGCGAGATCTATTGCGCCATCACTGGCAGAGGGGGGCGAAAACCGGAATTGCGAGACAACATTGTCTCATGGATTGAAGAAGTCTATGCAGACGGTCAGGAGACAAAGATTCTTTCGTGAGCCCCGAGAAGACTAGAAAACAACGGGGAACGGGTAGACACACATGGATTTGCGTACACGGGGAAACGGATAGGAGCAAATAGAGATTGAGTGCATGCCCGAGGGGAACGGAATAGGCTGACCACTGAAAAAAGAAAAAATTGAGAAACAGTTAATCAATTGACGGGGGGGCGGATATAGTGTATTATGCTATTATAACAATAAACATACTACAACTGAAAAGACAGTATATTATTTCAACACACGGGGAACAGACAACAGGTCGGGGGAGTTGAGAAGACAAAACTTGCAAATGTTTGACGGCGATAACAACATGCCATGTTTAAAATACTATTTGAGAAATGCGCCCCTCAGATGGCCACTCGTTTACTCTGGGGGCTTTTCTGCGAGGCGATGTTGTTGGACAATGCGACCCTTTAGTCCGTACTTTTCCTTTATGCAAGGTTGATAATGCTCGAGTTAGTGGCACGCTGGTTCTTCAAAATTTTGTTTGCCATGACAAACTCAAAGCCTGCGGCGGTGTCTGACTTTTGTTGTGCCCTGTAGATGAGATAAACAATGACAACATTGTTGCAAACGTTGCACAGAGGCAAGATTCACAATAGAAGTTACCAGTATCATTTGTGACAAACAGTGCGTTAAGGCTGCCCATAACGTATTCAGGTGGACTACGGGGGGGTCGGTTCGTTAAAGATATTTGTTGTACAATCATGTCTTGGACTAAAGACCCGAAAGGAGAAGAAGAAGAAGCAAAGAAGAACCAAGATAGAATAACAAGAAGAAGTCAAGAAGAAGAAGAAGAAAAGGAAGTAGCTGGAAAAGTGTTATTTGTAAGCCTTCTTCAAGATACTTGCGTTCAAGAACCAGAAAAACGAATGAGAAAAATGGAAAAGCGAAGAACACAGATTCAAGTAAGTCAAACAAAGTATTCCTATTTTAAACAGTTGCAGGAAGAATCGTAGGATGGAACACACTCGAAAATAGCTTTTCATGTAAAACAACTAGATTCATTCCGCCAAAATTTTTTACTTCGTTGTGGCAGGCACTTAAATGACGAAAGAATGGTGGTGACTAGAAGTCAAAAGAAAATGATAAGACTCATGGGGAACCGGGCGAGCGTGTGGGAGATTTACCCAGTCGGTAGATCGTGACCGTGACTCGGACAATAACTGCCCCCAACCTCCAGCGATTTGATTGATTGGCAGTAGGTCATTTATACGACACTACACTACAAAAGCAATGGGAAATGTAGATTCCGTAAACGAACTTGGAGGCAATTTCACTCCGTATAACTATTACCAGTATAGACTCATCTAACTTCTATCATCTGCAATGATAGAACTGATAGACTAGCTTCAAGAGCACCTATAGTAGGTGCGTTGGATATGGACAAGGGAGGGCTACTGAAGACAGAGGGCACTGGACATAAATCCAGCAACCTGGGAGGATGAAGCTGCCGATCGCACCAAGTGGCAATGGTCTCTATTGCGCCACCTCAGACTGGGCGAAAAGAAGCTCTCATGGCAAGCAGAAGAGAGGAGAAAAGGTCGGAAGGTACACCAGGAAAATAAGCATTGGCGCATTCCCATATTCAGTTATGACTGAAGGGGCTATTATTATTATTATAACATAAACATACTACAACTGAAAATGTATATTATTTCAACATGTACAGACAAGAGAACAAGACATGCAAATTTTAACAACAGCCATGTTTAAAATACATTTGTAAAAACACTTACATCTGAGAGGCGATGGTTGGACAATCCTTTAGTCCGTACAACGAAGCTCGAGTTAAGTCTGGACAAAATTGATGACAAACTAAACTTGACTTTTGGCTTCACAACGTCAAAATAAGTAGAAAAATGCATACCCATCGTGGACACATTTGGTACAATCATTCTGGCTAAAGCCGTACCTAGCTGTGTTATTTGTAAGTTCTCGTCAAACACCACGTGAAATGGAAAGCAGACACAGAAAGTATGTATTCCTATTTTGGAATCGTAGGGATTGGATGACGCACTGATGCTGTCATGTAACAACAGGTTCGCGTTTTTTTCGTTGTTATCTTTGACATTGGTGATGAAGAAGATGTGATGGGGAGAGCTGAGATTTCTGTTGGGGGAGATTTCTATTTGGAGTTCTGTGTTGAAGAGAAACTTGGAGGCACCGTCCACGATTCCTGCTACGAAGCTGAGGATTGCATGGCGTAGAGAGTAGTAGTGTAGATTAATCTTATTGTTCTTCAACTCACATCTGAAAGATGGGGGCTGTTGTCCTTGAAAGAGAGGGTATACCTTCACCTGCAAGATGACACGAAAGGCAAATTTCATGATGTTGAAATGACACAAAGTCTTTGGTACACTATATACATAAATTGTAACCTATACTGGGGTGAGCCGGGTAGTCCATACACGTGAAATACCTTAGATTTCTCGCGTACGGACTAAAACAACATCAGGGTCTTTCCTTCGTGCTTTATCAGCATACGACCATCACCGCAACCTGCCTCAGGCAGAAAGTTTGCACCAAAGACTTTCAATGCAGTTGAAGTGGTGGTTCAACAAGCGGGTTGTTTGAAATGATGAGATTTATCGCCCTGTGTACAGGCCCACATTTTAAGAGTAGTAGTTATAAACCTTTTTTTTCTTCAAAAGAGAACACCGAAGACTACAAAAGAAATTTAATAATATCCCCAAAAAATTAATTTCTAAATGTTATGTCATTAACTTTTTTGGATATTATTAAATTTCGTTTGTTAAAAAAAAACAACATATAAAACCCAGAAATGTAAAGACAAAAACAAAAAAAACCCCAGAAATATTATGATTTAAAACCCATAAATGTACTGATAAAAAACCAAATATATTATGATATAAAGAAATAAAGAAGTAGAATCACCAGACAACAGAAAAAAACAACAGACATGAGTGGCTTACCCAGGATTTGAACACTGGACCTTCCGTGCGACAACAACCCCGCCTAGCCATGCAAGCGAATCACACTATCCGCTCTGCCATCTACGCATCATCAAAAAATGATGTTTCAATGGCAGGTCAATAGTGCGAACCACAATACACGACACCAGAAGTCCTCCATGGGCAGTTCAGCCTATTAATGACGCAATCACTTCTGTTGTATTTCTATCAAGCAGTATAGGCCGAATCCAACAAGACCCTTAGGACCTTAATACTGTGTCCAGTAAATGATAGTAGACTAGAACAGTGAGAACAGGATAGTGGGTAGGTTTGGTATTGTACAAACATTTATTACAAATAAGGGAGGGAAACCTGAGGCCTGTAAACAGTAAATTAATATGAAATGAAACAAATATAAAGGTATGTTATCAGGCACTCGCAGGAAATAAAGAAGTAGAACACCAGACAACAGAAAAACAACAGACATGAGTGGCTTACCCCAGGATTTGAACACTGGACCTTCCGTGCGACAACCCCGCCTAGCCATGCAAGCGAATCACACTATCCGCTCTGCCATCTACGCATCATCAAAAAATGATGTTTCAATGGCAGGTCAATAGTGCGAACCACAATACACGACACCAGAAGTCCTCCATGGGCAGTTCAGCCTATTAATGACGCAATCACTTCTGTTGTATTTCTATCAAGCAGTATAGGCCGAATCCAACAAGACCCTTAGGACCTTAATACTGTGTCCAGTAAATGATAGTAGACTAGAACAGTGAGAACAGGATAGTGGGTAGGTTTGGTATTGTACAAACATTTATTACAAATAAGGGAGGGAAACCTGAGGCCTGTAAACAGTAAATTAATATGAAACAAATATAAAGGTATGTTATCAGGCACTCGCAGAAATAAAAAGTAGAAATGCAACATAAAAACCCAGACATGTTGTTACCCAGTATTTTATTTACAATAAGGACCTTCCGGCGAAACCTGAGGCCTGAAACACAGTGCAAGCGAATCACACTATATGCCATCTACGCAAATCAATAAAGGTGATGTTATCAGGCGGGGTTGTCGCAGGAAATAAAGAAGTAGAACACCAGACAACAGAAAAAACAACAGACATGAGTGGCTTACCCAGGATTTGAACACTGGACCTTCCGTGCGACAACCCCGCCTAGCCATGCAAGCGAATCACACTATCCGCTCTGTCATCTACCCTCATCAAAAAATTATTTGTAATAAATGTTTGTACAATACCAAACCTACCCACTATCCTGTTCTCACTGTTCTAGTCTACTATCATTTACTGGACACAGTATTAAGGTCCTAAGGGTCTTGTTGGATTCGGCCTATACTGCTTGATAGAAATACAACAGAAGTGATTGCGTCATTAATAGGCTGAACTGCCCATGGAGGACTTCTGGTGTCGTGTATTGTGGTTCGCACTATTGACCTGCCATTGAAACATCATTTTTTGATGATGCGTAGATGGCAGAGCGGATAGTGTGATTCGCTTGCATGGCTAGGCGGGGTTGTCGCACGGAAGGTCCAGTGTTCAAATCCTGGGTAAGCCACTCATGTCTGTTGTTTTTTCTGTTGTCCGGTGTTCTACTTCTTTATTTCCTGCGAGTGCCTGATAACATACCTTTATATTTGTTATTTCATATTAATTTACTGTTTACAGGCCTCAGGTTTCCCTCCCTTATTTGTAATAAATGTTTGTACAATACCAAACCTACCCACTATCCTGTTCTCACTGTTCTAGTCTACTATCATTTACTGGACACAGTATTAAGGTCCTAAGGGTCTTGTTGGATTCGGCCTATACTGCTTGATAGAAATACAACAGAAGTGATTGCGTCATTAATAGGCTGAACTGCCCATGGAGGACTTCTGGTGTCGTGTATTGTGGTTCGCACTATTGACCTGCCATTGAAACATCATTTTTGATGATGCGTAGATGGCAGAGCGGATAGTGTGATTCGCTTGCATGGCTAGGCGGGGTTGTCGCACGGAAGGTCCAGTGTTCAAATCCTGGGTAAGCCACTCATGTCTGTTGTTTTTTCTGTTGTCTGGTGTTCTACTTCTTTATTTCCTGCGAGTGCCTGATAACATACCTTTATATTTGTTTCATATTAATTTCATATTAATTTACTGTTTACAGGCCTCAGGTTTCCCTCCCTTATTTGTAATAAATGTTTGTACAATACCAAACCTACCCACTATCCTGTTCTCACTGTTCTAGTCTACTATCATTTACTGGACACAGTATTAAGGTCCTAAGGGTCTTGTTGGATTCGGCCTATACTGCTTGATAGAAATACAACAGAAGTGATTGCGTCATTAATAGGCTGAACTGCCCATGGAGGACTTCTGGTGTCGTGTATTGTGGTTCGCACTATTGACCTGCCATTGAAACATCATTTTTTGATGATGCGTAGATGGCAGAGCGGATAGTGTGATTCGCTTGCATGGCTAGGCGGGGTTGTCGCACGGAAGGTCCAGTGTTCAAATCCTGGGTAAGCCACTCATGTCTGTTGTTTTTCTGTTGTCTGGTGTTCTACTTCTTTATTTCCTGCGAGTGCCTGATAACATACCTTTATATTTGTTTCATATTAATTTACTGTTTACAGGCCTCAGGTTTCCCTCCCTTATTTGTAATAAATGTTTGTACAATACCAAACCTACCCACTATCCTGTTCTCACTGTTCTAGTCTACTATCATTTACTGGACACAGTATTAAGGTCCTAAGGGTCTTGTTGGATTCGGCCTATACTGCTTGATAGAAATACAACAGAAGTGATTGCGTCATTAATAGGCTGAACTGCCCATGGAGGACTTCTGGTGTCGTGTATTGTGGTTCGCACTATTGACCTGCCATTGAAACATCATTTTTTGATGATGCGTAGATGGCAGAGCGGATAGTGTGATTCGCTTGCATGGCTAGGCGGGGTTGTCGCACGGAATTTGTTTCATATTAATTTACTGTGATACAGTATGCAAATCTTTAAGGATGTATCCCCCATAAATGTAATGTCATAAGACTATAATACATTTATTAATGCTATGCCCAGAAATTTAATTATCTAATGACCAGTAATTTAGTGGCGCGATGCTCAGAGATTTTGAAACATGTTGAGCAACAAAAATTTAAAAAAAAGATATTTTAAACACAGGCTTTTAATGCACTAAAAAGCCACAAATAATTTTTCCCGGAGTTTATAGCTTGCAGTAAAAAAATGTAACATCAAATTGACAAAAAGCGTAAGGGCGCTTAAGCGCTTATCATATATTTTATCCATAAGTGTCTAATGAAGTATAAAGCAGAAGTTAATTTCATGTAGAATCAGCGCCCCAGGCTTTTTGTCAATTTGATGTTACATTTTTTTACTGCAAGCTATAAACTCCGTGAAAAATTATTTGTGGCTTTTTAGTGCATTTTAAAATATTTTGTTATATTTTATTATTTTCTTCTTTTTAGTGTTATTTTGTTGTTGTTTGTACATTTAAGTCAAATGTAATCGATCCGCTAATGACATTATCAGTTTGCGATAAACGAGTCTAGCGCACAGGAGGCGGATTTCATTATTCAGTATATTACACGGAAAGTTCATATTTTTTTAAGTTTTTAAAATTTTGATAAGAGTTGTAAATTACATTGTTTTAAATGCAGTTGTCAGTTGCGTGGATGTCTGTGCACGCGCGTGCGATAGTGTGTGTGTGTGTGTGTGTGTGTGGAGGGGGAAGGGAGGAGAATTTTCAATATTTCTCTCAAGAAAGACAATCTTGTTGGAAAGAATACACCTATATTATTTGCAGTTATCGCCCATTTCACTGATCAAACAATACAAATAAACAAAATTAATATTAATTTTAATGTTGTTCATTTTATTATTTTTACGACTAATTATTGCATTGTCATCGGGAATACACACCTATGCCAAGTTTCAGAGCTATTGCTTATCTGGAAGTGATCGAAAAATCGATTGCAAGATTTGAAGGTGACATACGTTGCAAGTTAAAGAAAAGCCTGTAACAACAACCAAAAAGCTACAGACTTTCATAAATGGGTGCTTGCGTAAAATAGAAGGATTGAAATGGTATGACAATGTTATCAATGTGGAACTCATGACAAGAACCAGACAAGTGACAGTGGAACAAGAGATGAGAAGACGACGGTGGCGATGGATAGGGCATACACTGAGGAAACCTAATGATAATATTACAACACCGTCCTTGTTCTGGAATCCCCAAGGAAAAAGAGGCAGAGGTAGACCAAAATACAAATGGAGAAGAGAATTGGAGACATAAATCAAAATGTTGAGGAAGACTTGGAAAGAACTTGAGCTAATGGCACGTGACAGGAGGACTTGGTGTTTTGAAACCCCGACAGTTGACGTTTGACACTACTCACAAGATGAACTGACGTACAGACGTAGACAACATGGCTTCAATGAATTAACCAGGCCAGGACGATCCACAAGATAAAATACAACAGAGCGAACTGTATACATATCAATTCAGACTTCACGCCCTGGCATTCCACGTCCAGCATCTTGAGTCATTGCCCTTGTCATTCATACTGGCCATATTTCCGTTACTGGCCTTGTTTAAACTGCTGATAAACAGCGTGTGCTTTAACTTTGATCTCCACGGATACCTGACAGGCTAACCTGCCTCGGAAATACACAATTCCCGAATAATATGAATTCTGCTAACATCCAAAATGGACACCTTGTGCTTCTGCCGGCTCAACCAACGTCCACTCTATAAGTGACGTCATACTTTCACTCTGTCGTCATCCTTGAGAACGCAGTTTACTTCTTTCATGAAGTCTGTGCATCGATAATTGAAGAAACCCTCTATCGGGAAAACCCAAAGTTTTCAATGATCGTGCGCAGTTCAGTACTTGGCATGTGTTTGCCCTTGGGGAGTTAAAGGGTATTGACTGGCTGGTTGATGCCCAGATATTTAATAATACATGGCCCAGAAATTTAATAATATAAAAACTCACTACCCTACATTAATACCTACTCAACGCAATTATTTCACCATCATTTCCAATATCCCACCACATGCTAAAAAAAATAAAAAACTAATTTAGATTAGGGTATTGCTGCTTGCTTTTAATTAAATTAAGAAAATG